>OX336383.1:22462083-23062083 GCA_946902895.1 Fragum fragum | reverse complement strand
TAAATTTGGAGTTATTGCCCTTTGTTGTTTTAAACACTTACATTTTGTCCGGAGCACATCTCTGAAAGTATAATTGTTATCAACTTGAACATTCATAGGTCGATACATCTCTTGACGAGAAGTGCAGTGCACAAGAACCACAACTATGGCTTGCATGAAAATGAAGTTATTGCCCTTTGTTGTTTTAAAGACTAAGATTTTGTCCAGGTTATATCTCTGAAAGTATAATAGATATTAACTTGAAACTTCATAGGTGTATAGATCTCGTGAGGAGAAGTGCAGAGCACAAGAACCACAACTCTTGCTTGCATAGTTTTGGAGTTATTGCCCTTTGTTGTTTTAAAGACTTAGATTTTGTCCTGAGCATATCTTTTGAAGTATAATAGCTATTATCGAACTGAAGAAATGCAGTGCACAATAAGCTAAGTTGCTAATTAACTGTTCGGAACGCTGTATACAAACTAATCGTAACTTCTCGGATACTTTTTCACTTTCAAATTTATTACTCGAGTCAAAACCCGTGACACATTCAAATAACAATTAAGAATAATACAAGCTTTAATTTCTTAAAGTGATCGGCCACTTTAACCATAATGCCTATTATAATAGGGGTTCAATATCACATAATCAAAAATCCGATAATGTATTTACAATGCATTCTTCCCAATTAGTGTCGCTCTCATCAAGTGTGAAATTTGGGTGGTCGGTCTCAATGTGTGAAGTTCCTGGTCGTTTTAGTGGGGTTCAAAATAGTGCATCAGTTATAGTTGGTACTGAATTCAGTGGTCTTAATTCGGAATAGCGGGGTGCCCGTTTTAGAAGGGTTCGCGACCATTGAAAAAAAGAACAAAAATTCTGTTCTGTAAATATTTGGTCGTAAAAGCGGGTTGCCCGTATTTCCGGGGTGGTTGTAAGGAGGTATTTTATTGTACTAGTAAACACTTTGCTTTTTTCTGTGAAAGTAGAAGACAAGAATTGACTTTGAATTGCCATCTTCAACTCTTTCAATTTTGACCACTCTAATTTCACCAGATCACACCACCAACAGTAACCATTCTAATCCTATATTTCAGATATATTCACCAGATCCCACCACCAATAGTTACGGTTCTAATCCTATATTGAAGATATGATCAAACCAGATCACACCACCAACAGTAACCGTTCTAATCCTATATTTCAGATATATTCACCAGATCCCACCACCAATAGTTACGGTTCTAATCCTATATTTCAGATATGATCACACCAGATCACACCACCAACAGTAACCGTTCTAATCCTATATTTCAGATATATTCACCAGATCCCACCACCAATAGTTACGGTTCTAATCCTATATTTCAGATATGATCACACCAGATCACACCACCAACAGTAACCGTTCTAATCCTATATTTCAGATATATTCACCAGATCAAACCACCAACAGTTACAGTTCTAATCCTTTAATTCAGATATATTCACCAGATCAGACCACCAACAGTTATGGTTCTAATCCTATATTTCAGATATATTCACCAGATCACACCACCAACAGTTATGGTTCTAATCCTTTATTTCAGATATATTCACCAGATCACACCACCAACAGTTATGGTTCTAATCCTTTATTTCAGATATATTCACCAGATCACACCACCAACAGTTATGGTTCTAATCCTTTAATTCAGATATATTCACCAGATCACACCACCAACAGTTAGGGTTCTAGTCCTGTATTTCAGATATATTCACCAGATCACACCACCAACAGTTAAGGTTCTAGTCCTATATTTCAGATATATTCACCAGATCACACCACCAACAGTTACAGTTCTAATCCTATAATTCAGATATATTCACCAGATCACACCACCAACAGTTAAGGTTCTAGTCCTATATTTCAGATATATTCACCAGATCACATCACCAACAGTTTAGGTTCTAGTCCTATATTTCAGATATATTCACCAGATCACACCACCAACAGTTACAGTTCTAATCCTATATTTCAGATATATTCACCAGATCACACCACCAACAGTTAAGGTTCTAGTCCTATATTTCAGATATATTCACCAGATCACACCACCAACAGTTACGGTTCTAATCCTATAATTCAGATATATTCACCAGAACACACCACCAACAGTTTAGGTTCTAGTCCTATATTTCAGATATATTCACCAGATCACACCACCAACAGTTACAGTTCTAATCCTATATTTCAGATATATTCTCCAGATCACACCACCAACAGTTACATTTCTTATCCTATATTTCAGATATATTCACCAGATCACACCACCAACAGTTACGGTTCTAATCCTTCCACGCCAGTATCATCACCACCACCCATGACAGGAGGTAAGCTTTATCTAAGCCTTAACCCATTACCACACAGCAAAATTTTAGACAGGTCCAAATTGAAAGAAGCTGCAGACGACAATTTCAAGTTGATGGAATTTTTAAATTTTTTGTCTTTTGGGATAGAAAACATTGTGGATAATGAAGAAATTGCTTGATACAAGCAATTTCTTCATTATCCACAATGTTTTCCAAAGTTTATTTCTTGAGGGGGTAAAAAAGAGGGATTGAGTTGGAATGGGTTTACCATTTCCTGTTCAAGCTGGAGTTTTACATCCTTGTTTTATTTTATAATTGAGAAGGCATTATACAAAAAGAAGAAATTGCTGAGTCTACACAACAGGCACAGACTTAATGGGGCTGATCATTGACTTTTCACACTTCTAATATGTTTTAATGCCCCCGCATCAATAGATCGGGGGGCATATTGTTTTACCGGTGTACGTCTGTCTGTCTGTCTGTCTGCAAAACTTAACCTGCCAACTAAACATTTTCGCTTCTCACAAGCAAATTTCTAGATTTCACACGTTTTCTACCCTGAAAGATAAATATTTTTGAAATGAAACCATCTTGAAAAGGTCATCTGGGAATTGAAAAACCCATGACTAAAACTTAAGTTTGGGCCAAATTCAAGGAAATTTCATGCAACTTGTATTAGTTCACAAAATTTTAAAAAATTAGTTGTTTGGGGTTAGAAACATTTATGAAAAAGAAGAAATTGCTTATTACAAAAAAAATGTTATTTAATAAAGTCATCATTTAACCCATTCCCTCATGGCAAAATTTTAGACTGGTCTAAATTGAAAGCAGATGCAGATGACAGTTTTAAGTCCATGAAATTCTAAAATTCTTTGTCTTTTGGGGTAGAAAATCTTGTGGACATTGAAGAAATTGCTTAAACAGGCAATTTCTTCTATGTCCACAAGGTTTTCCAAAGCTTTTTTCTTGAGGGGTGTAAAAAGGAAGGATTGTGTGGGAATGGATTAACCCATTACCAGATGACAAAATTTAGACTGGTCCAATTTGAAAGGAGTTGCAGACGACAATTTACAGTTGATGAAATTCTAGATTTTTTTCAACTTTCTTGGTAGAAAACATTGTGCAAAATGAAGAAATTGCTTGTGACAAGCAATTTCTTCATTTTACACAATGTTTTTTGCAATTTCTTCATTTTACACAATTTTCTTCCAATTGTTTCTCTTGAGGGGCATCCAAAAGGATCACTCTGTTGGAATGGGTTAAAAATGGAATTTCAGATCTTTAGCAAGGACCCCAATTACCTTACCCTTTTGATTTCCCTAGGACCAAATTTGTTGACAATATACTACAACCCTTTTCTCCTTCCATTGTGAGTCTTAGTGATATTTTTGTCTTTTCAGGGTCCTCGAGCCAATGGCAGAGGCCGTCACAAAATTCATCTACCTCACCACAGTTTGAAGGACCTTTACACTCATTGGTAGGCTATTTTTAGCATAAGATTAAATGGACTACCCTTAACTAATTACCAGAAGACAAAATTTTAGATTGGTCCAAACTCAAAAAGCTGCAGACAATAATTTCTAAAACATTTTCTACCCCAATAGGTAAAGATTTTTGAAATTTCACCTCATCTGCAACTTCTTTGAATTTGGACTAGTCTTAAATTGTGTCGTCTAGTAAAGGGGTTATCACAGTAGTTTTCTTTTGGATGAGATGTTAAACTGATGCCCAGTGTGAAGTCGTTATATATCTGTGTTTCTTCCTGTATCCTTGCACTTATCCCCTAAAACTCATTACCACACGATAAAATTTAGACCTGTCCAAATTCAAAGAAGTTGCAGACAACAATTTTAAATTGATGAAAACAACATTGTGGATAATGAAGAAATTACCTGTAAAAAGCAATTTCTTCACTTTCCAGAATGTTTTCCAAAATTTTCTATTCTGGTGGTGTTTAAAAGCCCTATTGTGTGGGAATGGGTTAACAATAAATTGTTTTTTTATACCCACTCAAAAGAATGTTTTTGGGGGTATACTGGAATCAGCCTGTCTGTCCATCTGCTCATGTGTCTGCCTGTCTTTGTAAAATTTTGTGTCGCGAACTCCTTCAGTTTTGCCTCAATACCATTGAAACTTTATACAAAGATTAACCACATGTTGGAGTTTTGCATGAAGCAATTTTGAAGTCTTAATTCCCCCTGGTTCAAGAATTTTCTCCCCTTGAACTTAGACATTATTTATGCTTTGTAGACATATACAGCTAATTATACTACCAATTTTGTGTTTTGCAAAGTCAGTAGTTATGTCCTTGTATTGTTCAAGCTCTCATTACACTGAAAGCACTGGCGGGGGTTTTAAGTCACATACTGTGACAAGTTCTAGTTTTGTCTGGCGGGTATTGCTGTTATGACCAAATGCTGTAGTAGCAGCAATAAATAGATGAAAAAGATCAGTGATTGCAGTTGATCAATCGAGTTTACCCATTACCAGACGGCAAAATTTTAGACTGGTGCAAATTGACTGGAGTTTCAGACAATTTTAACTTTATGAAACTTAAGATATTTCCAACTTTCTTGAAAGACAACATTGTGTAAAATGAAGAAATTGTAATTTCTTCATTTTACACAGTGTTTTCCCAATTTTTTTTTCTTTAGGAGTGTCCAAAAGTGTCATTTTGTGGCAATGGATTAATCTGTGTGTGGTGATGAAAAAAACTGTCTTTCAGAGTTCTAAAACCCATTCCTCACCATCCTGAATTTATGCCCTTCAGAACTTCTGAAACATGGAAAATGAAGAAATTACTTGTAACAGGTTATTCCTGGAATTTCTACAATTTCCTACCCAGAAAGAAAAGGGTCTTTTGATTTCATATTGTCTAAATTGTCATCTGCACCAAATTGAAATGGTCTAAAATTTTGTCATCTTGTAATGGGTTAAATTCAGTACCCCCAAACCATTACCAGACAACAAAATTTTAGACTAGTCTACATTTAAAGATGCTTTAGACAACAATTGTGAAATTGAAAAGAATCTTTGCATTTTTTGGTAGAAAATATTGTGCAAGCAATTTCTCCTATGTCCAGAGTGTTTTCCAAAGCTGTTTTCTTGATGGGATTGTGTGGGAAAGGGTTTAAACTTCATTACAAAGGATTTCTATGTATAGAATCAAAATATTTGTATAATTATGTGACCGTTCTAGCGTAAAATTTTTTTTTGAGAATTGCGTAAAACAAATATTTTAAAAAAGACAAATATCAACCAGAGTTAAACAACGTAACATCATTGAAGTATCTGATGGCTAGTTGTCACCACTCATTACATCAAATCAGTGAAGTATCTGACAGCTATCTGTCGTTATTAATTACAAAACACCAGTGCAGTATCTGATGGCTAGCTGTCGCCATTCATTACGAACATCAGTGAAGTATCTGACGGCTAGCTGTCGCTATTCATAATGTAAAACCAGTGCAGTATCTGATGGCTAGCTGTCACCATTCACTACGTAACATCAGTGAAGTATCTGATGGCTAGCTGTCGCCATTCATTATGTAACACCAGTGCAGTATCTGATGGCTAGCTGTCGCCATTCATTACGTAACATCAGTGCAGTATCTGATGGCTAGCTGTTGCCATTCATTATGTTATATCAGTGAAGCATCTGATGGCCAGCTGTTGCCATTCACTACGTAATATCAATGAAGTATCTTGTGGCTAGTTGTCGCCATTCAATACATAACACCAGTGCAGTATCTGATGGCTAGCTGTCGCCATTCATTACGTAACATCAGTGCAGTATCTGATGGCTAGCTGTTGCCATTCATTATGTAATATCAGTGAAGCATCTGATGGCTAGCTGTTGCCATTCATTATGTAATATTAATGAAGAATCTTGTGGCTAGTTGTCGCCATTCATTATGTAACACCAGTGCAGTATCTGATGGCTAGCTTTAGCCATTCATTACGTAACATCAGTGAAGTATCTGACGGCTAGCTGTTGCCATTCATTACATAACACCAGTGCTGTATCTGGTTGCTAGCTGTTGCCATTGATTGCATAACCGCAGTGCAGTATCTGGTGGCTAGCTGTTGCCGAAGGATGCAATCGTAGTACTTGTGAGAGAAATACCAGGAATCCAATGCTAGGTGCTCCAGCTGCCCCAACATGACTGAAATACTGTTTAAAGTGGCGTTAAACCCTATTCAATCAATCAATCAATTTATTAAAATTTGAAGCATTTTCTAATCATCGTATAGTGGTGTGCGACGCATTGTTTTAGCCGTTTAATTATGATTAGCGATGCAAGAAAGAATGATTTTGATTCCAATTGAAGAGATATGCTACATGTAGACATCAAAAGAAACATAATAGGGGTTTTTGGCAGGGGATGAATTCATTGATTTGGAATGGTAAATAGGAGGTGCCAGTTAGCCATCAGATACTAGACTGAACATACAATGGTTCTAGGTAAAGAAAGTCTATGAAGAGGATTAAGTTTTGATCCTGGTCAGCCTGCACACAGTCTACGCAGACTGAACAGGGTCAATTGTTTGTAGCAATTCCCAATAGGTCTTTTTTCGCTTGACAGGTCATGTAAGATATAAAGCTTGAAATTTTTTAACATTTATTCCCCAGCTGTTTTCTGGGAGAAAACTAAAGCTGTTGCTATAGCCTTGATGTCGTCTGCTTTGGCAGCAGCAGCATCCAAAAACTTGGATATTTAGTAATATTTCTGGTATTAATGAACACATTCACTCAAAACTCCGAATATATGTCCACTATGAAAAGAGCAATTTATACCAAAAAAAGGGCATTTTGGAATTATTCTCTTTTTCGTCTAAAAAGTTTAACCATCTTGAGCGCTTGAACAGCCGAGAGTTGACATCCGCATGCCATGCTCTTGTTTCAAAGTATTAATAGTGATCTTATGTGTAAATATGAAATTATCAATCTTGTAGCAAAATATTACAGTGGTAAGCAGACTACACTTACGGAGAAAACCTAGCGCAGACTAAACACATCTTTTGAGGGACTTGACCTTTGGCAATTATGATAGAATTGCCATTTGGCAATAGTTGTAGAATCAACATTTGGCAATAATGATAGAAGTGACACTCAGCAATAGTTATAGAATCAACATATGACAATAGTTATAGAATTGACATTTGGCAATAGTTGTAGAATTGATATTTGGCAATAATTTGAATTGATTTTAGGGTGTGAATAAAACTCTTTTAAACAAATACTATATGTCCTTAATACTACTATTTCCTCTAGGTCATTTTGGCAATTAACCTGTTCCAATGCAATCCCACTTTTTTCCCCTCAAGAAAAAAGATTTGAATAGATTGAATAAAATCCATGTTTTCTACCCCAAAAAACAAAATTAATATTTCACAAAATTTGTCATGTTCAATTTTTAGACTAGTTTAAAAAATTTGGTTGTATGGTTATTGGTTAATGACTTCAAGATTCTCAAAATTGCTTAAGATTTTACTGTTTTTCAAAATCTAGACAGGTCTAAAACCAAAAGGGCAGCAGACGTTATTATAAAATGAGTACAATTAAAAAAGTAGCAACCTTAGAAAATATTGTTGAAAAAAAAAAAGAAATTGCTTGTAACAAGCAATTTCTTTTATTTCCATGATGTTTTTTCAAGTATACATCACAGGGACATAAGATCAGGGATTGTATGGGAAAGGGTCATGCCCAGATAGTTTTAGGCCTTGACACAAACTAAATGGTGTTAATACTCTAACTAATGCTATGTTCATTGAAACATTTCCGCATTTCAGTAGATCATTCAAAGGGCCAAAGTGACTGATAGACTTAAAGGATGTGTTTATGCTGTTGCTCTTATACTCAGATTCTTTTCTTTCTTAACATTTACAGTGGAAACCTGTTAATTGCAATTATTCAATGTTATGGTTGCAAATAACCAGAATTTTCAATTAGATGGAAGTAATAGTACTATTAATCCTAATACTTGTGTTAAACTCATTCCTAGTCGCTGTCAAAGCGCAGTTGGTAGCACGTCGGACAGTGCTACCAACTCATCGGCACTCATCCTTTCCGACTAATTGTCTCTCACCAATGGGTCCATAATCATAGACCTATGTGGGATAGCAGCTGGAGGCTAGGAAAGGATGTAGTGGTAGTACTGGTGTGAAAAATACCAGGATTCCATTATTAGGTGCATTTTAGACTGGTCCAAATTGAAAGAAGCTGCAGACGACAATTTCAAGCTGATGGAATTTTAATTTTGTTAGTCTTTTTGGGTAGAAAACATTGTGGAAAATGAAGAAATTGCTTGAAACAAGCAATTTCTTCATTTTCCACTATGTTTTCCAAAGCTTTTTTTCCTTGGGGGCGTTTAAAATGGAAATGGGTTAAAGCCAGTTGCATTTAGCAGTGAATTACTATTATCAGGATTGAAATTAAGAGGATCCCACTCTACTTATATGTTCTATGGTACTGTATTATGAATGTTTACTGTCAAAAACATGTTCTCTAAAACTTTTATTTTAGTTTTGACTCACATGATGCAAGATAATTGTCTGGCATGAATATTTATTTCTTTAATATTATTTAATGTTACATAAACATATCCATAAATTTTCCTTCGAATGAAAACATCTGGAACTCTTTTCTTCATAAACTCAATCTATGGTATATAAGGTAATTAAGGATAATTGCCTGTATCTGTATAAAATCTTTCCATCTTTCATTGTGTGAACAACAAAAACTGTTTTCAAAAGTAAAGATATAATTTTGTTGTTCCTTCATTGAAAGGTTAAATAATCTTACATGAAATACAAAATATTATTCTATTTCATTAATTGCCTGTTTCACTATAAAATCTTTCCATCTTTCATTGTGAGAACAACAAAGCTTCAAAAGTGAAAATATAGTTTTGTTGTTCACTCAATGAAAGATTAATGATCTTGCATAAAATGTAAATGATTATTCTATTTCCAAAAGAGGATTTTTTACCCGACAGAGATGATTTTCAGTCCGCCAAATGAACAAAAAACATATGAAATCTATCGAAACTGTGAGAGTATCATTAGCTTCTGGCCAAAGGCACACAGCGTAACCCAAAAGTTGTCATTCTGATCACAGAATATTCCTGCTTTGGCAGAAGACACACAGCCTAACCCAAAAATTATCTCTTTTGAAGCTTAGTTGTTCACACAATGATAGATGGAAAGAAATTTTGATTGGATAAAAGCATAGGTGGGGTGGGGACGGGTGGGGGGTAGATCTCATAATATATGATGCAGAGTTAAAACTTTACAGGCTTCTCCTCTCAAATTACTAGCTCTGTTTAAACAGATTTCACTGTAAAGGTCCTTTGTTGACTCTTCTGGCCACTCATGGCCTATTTTGATCCACTGCAGTAACATGGCTTAGGAAAAAAGAAATGAAAAGGAGAAATGGCTTTTCCTAGCCTATTTAACCCTTATTTCCCACATAGTACATACTTTGAATTCTCTTTTGCAGCTTAATTCTTTTAATTTTTACAAGTTAAGAATTTTGTTGTTTGGTAATGGGTTAAACAACAGAAGAGCACAGAGTTATTTTCTTTTCATACACATTGCATTAGTTTTACAGTGGTACTCTTCTTGGGCTGAATTACTCCGTTATTCACGACTTTGATTTGTTAGGAATGTTTGCATGAAACTTCATTTTTAATCAAACTATTTACTAACAAGCATTTTCATTGGTCTATTCAAACTTGTCTTGTCCAATAGAAAAGTGGAATGGAAGAGAGGCTTGATGATGCAATTCATGTACTCAGAGACCATATAGAGGTATAACTGGTTGTATCGCTCTGTCCCATTGGTCAATAAATTGTAACAATGAGTTTAATTGGTTTACTCATTGTACTCTATTAAGGCTTTTTACTTTGATTTTTGTATCAATGTTTATGTTTTTATTTGCAGCTTTAGATATTAGATAGAACTATAAATTTTGTACATATTTGGTATTTAAACTTAGCTTTGATATTATTGTAGTGGTTTCTTTTAGGAACTTGCTAAAGCGCCGAGGAATTGTGTTACATGTATATTGATAGGCCATCGCGAAACAGTTGTAACTGTCTATAAACATATTGGCAGTTACAATGTTTCACATTTACCCATCGATATGCCGGGGAGTCCTGGTCTTTTAGATATATTTGTGAGTTTGTTGGAACTTATAGAAAAGCATACCTCTCTGCTGTGTGGTTAAAAACTAAGATCATCTGCTTACAAAATATCCTTGTTGATGACAAAGATGATTGATTGAATGGGGTTTAACATCACTTTTAGTAGTATTTCAGTCATATCGCGCCGGCTGGAGCACCTAACCATAGATTCCAGGTATTTCTCACTACCATTACATCCTTTTCGAGACTCCAGCCTCTCTTCCTTTTAGGTTTACCATTATCCACCGATTGGTGGAAGACAAAAGTGAGAAATGATATTTGCTGCACTTTGGCTTGCTTTGGACCTCATGATTGAGAATCTGACATGCTACTAGCTGAAGCATGGCCGCCAAAAAGATGACTCAGTGGCGGCGCATATTCTTTCCGACATTTGTCTCACACCAAAGGGTGGATAATCGTAGACCTAAGTGGGATAGCGGCTTTAGGCTAGGAAAGGATGTAGTGGTAGTACTGGTGTGAGAAATACCAGGAATCCATTGTTAGGTGCACCAGCCCCCGCGATATGTCTTAAATACTGTTAAAAGCGGCATTAAACCCCATTCAATCAATCAATCAAAAAGATGAAAAGCCATCAGAAATGTCCTGTATTTATCCCATATTTTAACTCTAATGGGTTCTATCTCTATAACTTTCACAATTTTGTGTTGGGGCCATTTAAAAGTTTCCATCGTTAAATCATCTAAAAGTTATTATTTAATATGCTTTATAGCATATTTACCCATTTCACACAAAACAAAATTTTAGACTTGTCCAAATTAAAATAGGTTGCAGATGACAAAATAAAGTTGGGGGCCTTTTAACCCATTCCCACTCAGTGACGCTTTTAGACGCCCCTCAATATGAAAGCTTTGGAAAAAAATGTGGAAAATAAAGAATTTGCATGTAACAAGCAATAACTTCATTTTTTGCAATGTTTTTTATCCAGAAAGTTGAAAAAATCCAAAATTTTATAAACTTGAAATTGTCGTCTGCAGCTCCTTTCAATTTGGACCAGTCTAAAATATTGCCGTCTGGTAGTGTGTTAAGGTAAAAAACATTGTGAGAAAAGAAGAATATGCTTCTAACAAGCAATTTCTTCTTTTTCCACAATTTTTTTTATCAATACTGAATTATTATCTTTCCAATAAGTTCAATTTAAAATTGTAGTCTGCATAATTTTGAATTTGGACCAGTCTAAAATTTCATAAAAGGGGAAAGGGTTAGATCAAAGGACAAGTCCAAAACAAGAAGCTTTATGGCACTTACTGTCAAGTCCCATTTTGTTGACGTCTGACTTAAACCATTCCCACACAACAAAATTTTGGACTGGTCCAAATTGAAAGGAGTTACAGACAAAAATTTAAAGTTTATAAAATGTTAGATTTTTTCAACTTTATAGGCAGAAAACATTGTGGAAAATGAAGCAATTGCTTGAACCAAGCAATTTCTTCATTTTCCACAATGGTTTCAACCAGGAAAGTTGAAAAAAATCTGAAATTTCATAAACTTTAAATTGTCGTCTGCAACTCCATTCAATTTCGAACAGTCTAAAATTTTGCCATGTGGTAATGGGTTGTACCATGAGTTAATATGATGATAATATTAATGATTATGAAAGTTATTGAATTAGTAATAATTATCATGATAATTATGGAAAAAAGAATCATCATAATGAATATTATTGAAAAATTGTATTTATAATGAAAATTGTAGAAGTTATAGAAATTGTAGAGATAAAAGTAGTTCTATTCTTCTCTTTCAATTTTTGTTGTCGTCTGTAGAGTATCATTTAACTGTTTTTGCAGAAGATAAAGACTAAGATCAGCCTGCACTTAAGTGCAGTCTGATCTTGGTCTACATCCCCTGCTTGTCCCCTTTAAGCCAGATTTGTTAAATAATCAATTTTCAAAAGAAATATTGACCCTCATTAAGACCTTCCAGCGCTGTCAGTCGTCTGATTTTAAAGCAATTCTGTATGGGATCTTAATTCAGCAAGACAAGGGTTAACCAAGAACCACACAACCCATTTTTAGACTGGTCCATTTTCAAAGAAATTGCAGACAAGGATTACAGGTTGATGAAATTTTGAACATCTTGGTTTTTATGCGTTGATAAATTGTGGGAAATGAAGAAATCGCTTGTTATAAGCAAGTTCTTCAATTACCACAATGTTTTTCCCAATCTTTTTTTGTGGAGAGGCATCAAAATTGTGCGGGAATCGATGAACCCTTACAGAGATAAAAAAAACAACAACGTATGACTGGTCAAAACTCAAAAGAATTTCGAACTACACTTTAGAATTTCAAATACAGTGGAATCCCCTTGCAACCCTGATGATAGAAATTCCCTGCCTAACCAATTCCCACTTAATCCCTCTTTTTTATGCCCCTCAAGAAAAAAGCTTTGGAAAACATTGTGAAAAATGAAGAAATTGCTTGATACAAGCAATTTCTTCATTATCCACAATGTTTTCTATCCAAAAAGATGAAAGAAATTAAAAATTCATCAACTTAAGATTGACGTCTGCAACTTCTTTCAATTTGGACCAGTCTAAAACTTTGCTGTGTGGGAATGGGTTAATTGCAACTCACTTAAAGCACAAACATTAGGTTTATAGAACAAAGAGCTCCTCATTATAGCAACCTCTGATTAATAGCAACAAAAGCTATGGTGTTTCAATTAACAGGATTCTACTTTATTTCCATCTTTATAGGTAGATCAAACTATGATAATGTTTTCTACTGTATTTTTGTGCTTATTTATGCTGTCTGCCATTCTCTTAGTATGGACCAGTCTAAATATTTTTGTTGGGCAATTTATAAGATATTTTTCTCAGTCTTAACCCTTGTCATGCTGAACCCGTAATATTCTGTTTTTGGCAGGAGGTGTAGACTAAGATCAGACTGCACTTATGTGCAGGCTGATCTTAGTCTACACCTCCTGCTTGTACTTTTCCTGTCAGAGTTGCTCATGAAATTGATTTCTAAAAGAAATATATGAATTTTGAAAAACAAGTTCTATCAGTGCTTTCAGCCCTTTGATTTGACAGCAATTCAGTAAGGTATTTTATACAGCATGACAAGGGTTAAAAAGACTGGATTGTGAAGGAAAAGGGAACAGGGTTGCTAGACTACTTACTAACTGCATGATATTAGAGCTTTTCTTCTGCAGTTGTCTTTGTTAACCCTTGTCATGCTGAACCTGCAATATTCCTGTTTTTTGCAGAGGTATAGACAAAGATCAGTCTGCACATATGTGCAGTCTGATCTTTGTCTACACCTCCTGCTTGTTCATTTCAGTCTAGAACTGAATATTAAATGAATTTTCACAGAAATATTGACTCACATTTTAGTGCTGCCAGTGTTTTCAGCCCTTTGCTTTTACTGCTTTTCTAAAGAGGTGTTTTATTCAGCATGACAAGGGTTGACATACTGACCTTGTTTAACCCATTACCATTCAGTAAAAAAATTATGACTAAAATTCCAGTTCATAAACTTTTGAAATTCTCTTTGTATTTTGGACATTGTGGATGATGAAGAAATTACTTGTAACAAACAATTTCTTAACCCTTTCCTGTTTTGCAAAATTTTTTACCTGTCCAAATTCAAAAGTTTTGCAGACGAAAATTTAAAGTTGATTTTTATTTGAAAAATAACCATTTAGTAGGGTAGAAAATATTGTGGAAAAAGAAGAATTTGCTTGTTACAAGCAATTTCTTCTTTTTCCACAATGTTTTCTCAATTACAAAATCAAAGGGACGTAAAAACCAGGGATTAACCAGGAAAGGGTTAAGTGCCCATACTATCTCATACAACACACTATCCGGCCTTTTAGAAAAAAGGACTGGAAAACAATTTTGAAAATGAAGTAATTGCATACAAATGGTAATTTCTTCTTTTTGCACTTTGTCTTCTACATAGAAAGACGCAGATATTTGAAATTCTATCTGCCTGAAATTGCTGTCTCCATTTTTTTTTTTTTTTTTTGAATTTGGGCTAGTCCAATTAATTGTAGTCTGACACTGGGTTAAAGGACTAGTATAAAACTTGTTTTATTGTTAAGTTTTTATATACAAGGGATGTTCAAAATTAACGTAAACTTTAGACTTGAAAAAAAAGTTGTTTTGGAATTGCTTTTAAAATTTTGATTAAGCCCATTCTCAAACAATCCATTTTTTTACGATTGGAAAAAAAGGAAAAGAGGTTGAGAAAGAATTATATATCTAGTTCATATATTTATTCTATTCTTAAATGTTGCTTAATGATTTTGTTTGGGTAAAATGCTTTTGACCATAGCATATTTATGTTCTGTAGAATTTTTTAGGGGCTTTTTCAAGGATTTTATGCCGCCATTATTTAATGGTGACGGGCTTATAGGGTTACCTATGTGTGTGGAGGGGGCGGGGGGATGCTGGTGTCCAATACTTGTCCGGAGTACATTTTCAAAACTTATAAATAGTTTTCAAAATAACTCCAGGGCACTGATGTTCCCCTTGATGAGTACCAGTGTCATGCATAAAGTTCTTTTTGATATGTGCTGCCGTCATAGCGCAGGTGGTAGCGCGTGGGACTGGGTTAGATCCCCGATGGCGGCACTCATCCTTTCCGACTATTTGTCTCTCACCAATGGATTGTTAATTGTAGACTTATGTGGGATAGAAGCTGGATGCTAGAAAAGGATTTAATGGTAGTACTGGTGTGAGAAATACCAGGATTCTATTGTTAGGTGCTCCTGCCGCCACGATATAACTGAAAGATTGTTGTGGTGTAGAATCCTATTCAAACAAACAAATCTTTTTGATACTCCCAATTTCAAGGTCAGATTTGAAGGTCATGTGACAAGCAGGGACATCCATGTCAGTGATACATTTCTAGTTATTGTGAAGCTTTGATGTATGAATTGTCATCGAAACTTAACCCTTGTCCTGCTGAACCCCGGAATATTCCCGTTTTGGCAGGAAGTATAAACAAAGATCAGCCTGCACATAAGTGCAGACTTGTCTTAGTCTACACCTCCTGCTTGTCCCCTTTCAGCTAGAGTCCTTTAAATAATTGATTTTCAAAAAGAAATATTGACTCATTAAGACCTTCCAGTGCTGTCAGTCCTTTGATTTTAAAGCAATTTGGTTTACAATTTTTAATTCAGCATGACCAGGGTCTAGGAGGCCAATGATTCAGCACATTAAAATGCATGTAGAATTAATTGATGAATATACTTATTGAAAAGACTCTGAAGTTTATTTTGTAAAAAAAAGAAAAAAAAAACATCATAACATGAATCAAATTGAATGTGCCAATCAGTTTTTAGTGTTAACCCTTGTCCTGCTGTATAAAATCCTAAAAAAATGCATTAAAATCAAAGTGCAAACAGCACTGGATGCAAACATCTTGGGTTTATAATTATTTTTGAAAATTTATCTTTAAAACAACTCTGACTAAATAAGGCATGCAGAAGGTGTAGACTTAGATCAGACTGCACATAGTGCAGGCTGATCTTTGTCTATACCTCCTGCCAAAACAGGAATATTCCATTTTCAGCATGAGAAGGGTTAATTATTCAGCAAAAAGAAAACCCCTTGGCAAAAAAGAAGTCTAGAAAATACTGAGTACAAAAGGGATAAGACTGAGATAAGACTTTTTCAATGTGCAGGCTGATCTTTGTCTATACCTCCTGCCTAAACATGAATGTTCAGGGTAGAAAATGGGAAGATTTAAATACAGCTTTGAAGATCAAATTCAATTTCTTTCGCCCATTCATTCACTATTCACTCTCTTTTAAGCCTTTGAAAACTTTGTGGGAAATGAAGAAGTTGTTACAAGCAATTTCTCCATTATCTACAATGCTTTCGGAAATGAAGAAATTGCTTGTTACTAGCAATTTCTTCATTATCTACAATGCTTTCAGCCTAAAATGTCAAATATTTCAGAAAATTCATCAATTATTATAATTTGTTTTCTGCAACCCTTTTGATGTAGGACAAGTCTATTTTGTCGTCTGGTAATCAGTTAATTTACTCTGACGGGAAGGTCGGCTTTGATATTTCACAGCGTTATTTTGAAAAATTTATAGCATCAGCATGTAAGAAAACAGATAAAATGGTTGGTTGGCAACCTAAAAGTCATAATTACTGCTTTAATAACCTGTATTTACATCATTTAAGTCGCTAAACCAACAAAAATGTTTAACGAAATAGCCACCAATGTTGGAGTTCAAAGCTCGATTCCGGGCTGAATTAATGATTTGATTGGTCGATTGATTCCTTGATTGACATCACGATTGGTCAGTTTGCTTCCTTTATAGGTATGACTTGAGTTGATAGATTTTCAGACAATTTAAGGAAAATGACCGAAAATCAGATGGAAATTCTATAGAAGTCTAAAATTTACGACTGTTTTTAATCGTTTTCAGGGTCGAATGGAAGAAAGGCTAGATGACGCCATTCACGTATTACGGAATCATGCTGAAGGTCAGATGCCGGGACTTCCTGGAGGGCATGCTGGGATGCCAGGTCACATGATGTCATCGTCACATTCCAGTGGAATTATGGGAAACATGGGCGGGTACCATGGCATGATGGGGCCCAACAGTCATAGTCATGTAGACTCACCACATATGGTAAGTTAATGACATTTTTTATCCTTTTCTGTACTTAGACTAAGATTCAGTCCAGATCTTTAAAAATATTCTCCTCCTGAACCACTCATCAGATTCTTTAAAGATCATATCCTCCTGAACTAATCTTAATTAATTTCAATGCAGTTCTTCAGAAGTGATTGGTTGATAACTCTGGTTGCTGTGGCAACCAATAGGAATTCATAAGAAATCCTTTAAACATCTTTTACTCCTAAATTGTAAGGCCAAGAGCTGATAAATTTTGTATGTAGCATTGCCTGATAGTCCTCTACTAAATACTTAAGCCGACGTCATAGCGCAGTTGGTAGCGTGTCCGACTGTCAATCTAGAGGTCCTGGGTTCGATCCCCGACGGCGGCACTCATCCTTTCCGACTATTTGTCTCTCACCAATGGGTCGATAATCATAGACCTATATGGGATAGCAGCTGGAGGCTAGGAAGGGATGTAATGGTAGTACTGGTGTGAGAAATACCAGGATTCCATTGCTAGGTGCTCCAGCCGGCGCGATATAACTGAAAGATTGTTGAAATCGGCGTAAAACCCCATTCAAACAAACAAACAAACTAAAATACATAAGGTTATGATGTAATTATATAAGCCTTATATTGTCTGTACTATTTTGTGAGCACCTTTGTGGTTTTCAAGGAATACCTGCTGAAAATATAATGAAAGAAAGGATGCCCACTGTTCCAAATTCCAGTTGAGAATTTAACCTTTTCCAACACAGTGAAATTTTAGACCCGTCCGAATTGAAAGAAAATGCTGACGACAATTTCAAGTTGATGGATTTTTAAATGTTTTTGTAATTTTTTAATAGAAAACATTGTGGATAATGAAGAAATTGCTTGATACAAGCTTTTTTCTTGAGGTGCATAAAAAGGAGGGCTTGTGTGGGAATAGTTTAAGAGATATCATTGAATTCAGAAGGAAGTCAAGTTGAATAAATGAAAACAATAAGGTGTATAAAGTTTTAAAAAAGTTAAAACATTGCAAATACAATTGACTTTTGCAGTATCTCAGGTTAGTGATCCAGGTCCATTGTGGCTCTCTTGTTCTAAATGGTATCAGCATAATTATTAACTCATTCCCACTCGTGACGCTTTTAGACACCCCAAAGATAATATAGCTTGGGGAAAACATTGTGACAAGCAATATCTTCATTATCCACAAGGTTTTCTTTCCCAAATGTATAAAAATTCAAAATTTCATCAACTTTTAATTGTCGTCTGCAACTTCTTTCATTTAGGACCAGTCCAAAATTTTGCCATCTGGTAATGGGTTAATCCTTGTCTTGATCAATTCTTGAATGTTTGTCTCTGTGTTTTAACCCTTTCCTGTTTCAAAATGTTGTAGACCTGTCCAAATTCAAAGGTTTTGCAGACGAACATTTATAGTGGATTTAATTTGAAAAATAACCATTCAGTAGGGTAGAAAATATTGTTACAAGCAATTTCTACTTTTCCCACAAGGTTTTCTCAAGAATGAAATCGCAAGGACGTAAAAACAAGTAATTATACAGGAAAGGATTAAAAGTTACTAAACTCATAACCAAAGGCCAATTTTTTAGACTGGTCCAATTTGAAAGGAGTTGCAGACAACAATTTAAAGTTTATGAAATTTTAGATTTTTTCAACTATCTGTTGAAGAAAACATTGTGTAAAATGAAAAAAAAATGCTTCTTACAGACAATTTCTCCATTTTACAGAATGTTTTCTTGTTTTTCTTGAAGGGTGTCAAAAAGCACCGCTTAGAGGGAATGGGTTAAGTAAATTGAGTTTTAAAGTTTTGGTGTAGACAAACATCAAGACCCCAACAAATCAGGAATTTACCCATTCCCACACCACAAAATTTTACTGTTTTACAACCTTTTATACCTGTCCAATTTCAAAGGTTTTGCAGATGACAAGTTAAAGTTGATTTTAAAGAAAAAAATAAACATTCATCAGGGCCGAAAATATTGTGAAAGAAGAAATAGCTTGTTACAAGCAATTTCTTCTTTTCAACATTTTCTCTAGTATAAAAACACTGGGATGTAAAAACTAGGGATTGAACAAGAAAGGGTTCAAAGAAGTTGCAGTAACAAACCTTTCAGTGGCTGAATCTTTAACCCATTCCAACACAGCAAAATTTTAGACTGGTCCAAATTGAAAGAAGCTGCAGACTTCAATTTCAAGATGATGGAATTTTAAATTTTTTAGACTTTTGGGATAGAAAACAATGTGAAAAATGAAGAAATTGCTTGATATAAGCAATTTCTTCATTTTCCACAATGTTTTCTAAAGCATTTTTCTTGAGGGGCGTAAAAAGGAAGACTTGTGTGGGAATTGGTTAAAAAGCTTTGTCTTGGGGTAGAAAACATTGTGGAATGTGAAGAGATTGCTTGCAACAAGCAATGTCTTCATTGTCCGTGTTTTCCAAAGCTTTTTCATGAGGAGCGTAAAAAGGGGGATTATGTGGGAAAAGATTAACCCATTACAATTCTGCTAAATGTTAGACCAGTCTGAATTGAAAGGAGTTGCAGATTACAATTAAGAGTTCATGAAATTCTAGATTTTTCAACTTTCTTGGTAGAAAATATTGTGGAAAATGAAAATTGCTTGTTGCAACCAATTTTACACATTGTTTTCCCAATTGTTGTCAAAATGCGTCATTGTTTGGGAATGGGTTAACTCCGAGATGAGCTGAACAAGTTAAAAATTTGCGATCATGGCTTTAGCTCCAATGTTGTTCATGAAGTACATGATACCGCAATCACTGGGTTTATTAGCTTCAGGGCGATGTAAAAACTCTTAGTAAAATGTTTTGATTGAATAACATGTGTTCTTAATAATTTGTAATGGTTATTGCGCAATAATTTCAGGTATTTCATTTTTACATGAAAAAAGCATTAGCTTGAAATAGATAATGTACTTTTAAAAGGTTTAAATGCTCTGTAACCTTTTAAATCTTGTTAACACATGAAGAGAATAAAATGAAACTTTCTACTCTTCACTATTGCTTCAAAGCAAAAAAATAACGCCATTACAGCGCAGTCGGTAGCGCATCAGATTCCCAATCTTCAATCATAGGTAAACCTAAGTGAGATAGCAGCTGGAGGCTAGGAAAGGATATAGTGGTAGTACTGGTGAGAGAAATACCAGGAATACATTGTTAGGTGCTCTAGTTGCCACAAAATGTTACAAGTGGCCTTAAACGCTATTCATACAAAACAAACGCAAAACCACCACCAGTAGTGATAGGGGTCAAGAAATTCAATTAAACAAATAATTGAAAAAAGAGCTGTTCATTAAAAAAAGATAATATCTATGAGATCCTTAAAACAATAATTCCAAATAGAGATCATCTTGATATTCGCAATCCAGCCTAAAACCAAGGTTTTGTCTGAATGTTACAAGCAGGCCTCTGATTGGCTGTGATGCTATGTGTCCATACATTTTGTTTTTGGATATGTCCTATGAGAGACTCTTTTACAAGTTTTCATTAGACTGGAAGATTGGACTGGTTGGTGGATATCGAGGAAGATCTAGTTGAAGTTACTGAATGCCTTCCCATGCAATCTAGCTTCTTTACAAACCTCAAGAAAAAAGTTTATTAGCTTGTAGAAAATAAAGAAATTGCTTAAAAAAGTCAATGTCTTTATCCTTGTCATGCTAAATTAAAACCTTATACAGATTTGCTTTAAAATCAAAGGACTGACAGCCCTGGAAAGTTTTTATGACAGTCTATATTCCTTTAGAAAATTGATTATTTAAACAAGTCTTGCCTAGAGGGGACAAACAGGAGGTGTAGATTAAGGTCAGACTGCACTTATGTGCAGACTGATCTTTGTCTATACCTCCTGCCAAATCAGGAATATTCCGCGTTAATTATGACAAGGGTTAATTCCTATAGAAAACAATGTACTCCTTTTTTCAAAATTTCAATTTTAAGTTGTCATCAGCAACTTTTTTTATTTTTGACCATTATGATATTTTGTCTTCCATTACCAGTTGACAAAATCTTTTATGTCAAAATTGAAAGAAGCTATAGATGACAATTTATAACATTTTTGCTGCTTAACCCATTCCTGTTTAAACTGGGGTTTTTACTTGTAACAAGTAATTTCTCCTTTTTCCACTATATTTGCTACCACTTATGATGGTTTCATTTCAAATTACATTTAGTTTTCACTGTCGTCTGCAACCTCCTTCAATTTTGACTAGTCTTAAATTTAAGAAATGGGAAAGGGTTAACCAATTCCAACACAATAACACTTTTTGACAACTTAAAGAAAACACTATTGAAAATGAAATCACTATTGTAAATGCATGTTATAAATAATTTCTTTATTATCCACAATGTTAACTACCTCAAAATACAAAATAAAATCATAAATTGTTGTCTGCAACTTCTTTGAATTTGGACTAACTTAGAATTTTGTTGGTTAGTAATGAGTTAGAAAAGGGTTAACCCATTCCCACTTGATAAAATTTTGGACAAGTCCAAATTCAAAGAAGTTGCAGACGACAATTTTAAGTTGATGATATCTTCAATATCTTTGTCTTTTAGAGTAAAAATCGTTGTGGATAATGAAGAAATTGCTTGTAGCAAGCAATTTCTTCATTCTCCATAATGTTTTCCAAAGCTTTAATATTGAGAGGTGTTTAAAAGAGTCATTATGTGGGAAAGGGTTAATGAGGGACAGATAGTTCTGCAGTTTACCAAATTTCTTTCTTGCAAAACTGCAGAGGTTCCTGTCAGAGTATAATTAATGAGTGCCTGTAAAAACCGTTAAAATTTGAAAATGATCTTTAAAAAGTGTGCCCTGTTTTTTTTCTTCCGTAACACTTGGCAAGAAATGAAAAACATAATCTCTGGAGGGCTAGCAGTTTTCCTTCTTACCGAGTAAAATTGAATTTTTTGATTAGCTCATTTAAAGCAAACATGATGAACAAGCTCATATTGTAATCCATAACCAGACGACAAATTTTTTAGACTGGTCCAAATTCAAAGGAGTCGCAGTTGAAATTGTCCACAGTGTTTTCTTAATAATCTTAAATTTCATAAACATTAAATTGTCATCTGCAACTCCTTTCAATTATGACCAGTCTAACATTTTGCGATCTGGTAATGAGTTAACCCTTTCCCTTTTTGCACAATTTTAGACCTGTCCAAATTCAAAGGTTCTGCAGACGACAATTAAACGTGGATTAAATTTGAAAAATAACCATTCAATAGAGTAGAAAATATTGTAGAAAAAGAAGAAATTGCTTGTTTCAGGCAATTTCTTCTTTTTCTTCAATGTTTTCTTGAGCATAATATCACAGGGATGTAAAAACCAGGGATTGAACTGGAAAGGGTTAAAAAAAAAAGATAAATAAAAATATACATTAACATTGATTTTAACATGCCCACTTTTAGGGATGTTGTTTCCTGAAACTAGTGTAAATTTCAACAGAGGAAGACATGTAACTGAATTCTGCAAAAGAGTTAACCCTTTTCATGCTGAACTTGGGATATTCCTGTTTTTGCAGGAGGTAAAGTGCAGTCTGATCTTGGTCTACACCTCCTGCTTGTCCTTTTCAACTACAGTTGTTAGAATAATCAATATTCAAAAGAAAAATTGACCCTCATTAAACCTTTCAGTACTGTCAGTTTTGATTTTAAATTATTTCTGCATAGGATTTTAATTCAGCATGACAAGAGTTAATATGAACAAACTTTCTGAAATTACAATTTTTAAGCCAGGTGTAAGGGTTTATTGTTATAAATGATGCCTGGTTTGAGATGCACCACCTGTCTTTGTTAGTATAGAACCAGTCTAGAAATGTTATTATGTATATTAACTTGTTATCAGTCTAGATTTCATAACACCATCTTTACCTTCATTCCTGGGTCATTCTATTTGCCTCATGGAACAGAGTGAATCTAGAAGTGTTGTCAATCACACTAAATTGTGATCGGCCAAATTTCATAACACCATTTTTACTTTTACAATGTTCATTCTTACAATATAATTATTTGGTTCATGGAACAGAATGAATCTAGAACTGTCATCAATCACACTAAAATGTTATCAGTGTAGATTTCATAACGCCAGCTTAACTTCATTCCTTGGTCAATCTTATATATTATTATTTGGTTCATGGAACAGAGTAAATCTAGAAATATTGTCAATCATACTAAATTACTATCAGTCAAGATTTCATAACACCATCTTTACCTTCATTTCTGGGTCAATGATCCAATCTAATTATTTGATTCATGGAACAGAGTGAACCTAGAAATGTCATCAATCACAATAAATTGTTATTAGCCAGATTTCACAATACCATCTTTACCTTCATTCACAATATGATTATTTGCTTCATGGATCAGACCGAATCTAGAAATGTCATTAATAAAACTAAATTGTAATCAGTTCAGATTTCATAAGCCATTAATTTCCTTCATTTCTTGGTCATTTTGACATGCTTTGATCAAGCAGTATTTTAATAGAATCAATAGATCAAATCTGGAAATTTTATGAATTTTATTTACTTGGTTTTCAATCACAAGCGATTTCTCAATTTCCCTCTATGTGTTCTACAATAAAAACTTTGTTCTTTTAAAACACCATCCAATCTGAATTTTTGTCTGCACCTTCTTTCAATTTCGACCTGTTTAAAATTTTGTTGTCTGGTAATAGGTTAATAGAAGTACCCAACTCCTCTAAATTGCTTGTCACACACAGGAACAGACATTCATGCATTTATCCCAGACGGTGTAAATTTCATTCATGGTAGATAACTGGTTTGGGCATATGGATTATATCATAAAGCACCTGTCAGAGAGACTGAGAGTTTCAACGTTTTACTTCCTTTTCTCTTTATGTATAGGAGATGGAGAGAATATTCTTTGTTTTTATACAGGTATTCGTTGGAATTGAATTTGAATTCGAGTATTAGACTCCCAATCTTCAATATTCGGGTGGCATAGGCTGGATTCCTGGTGGCAGCACATATCCTTTCCGACATTTATCTCTCACTAATTGGTGGATAATCATAAACCTATGGGGATAGCAGCTGGAGGCTAGGAAAGGATGTAATGGTGGTACTGGTGCGAGATAAACCAGGAATCCATTTTTAGGTGATCTAGCCACAGCAATATGACTGAAAAATTGTTATAAGCAGCATTAAACCCCAATCAGACAAACAAAATCGAATAAGATTGTTTTATTTTATTTTCACACCTCTTTAAAACAAATCCTTTTCTCAATTCTTACGATTTATTGCAGGGTTTTAACAGACTCGCAAATTCATAAGTAGCCAGGACAATCAAATTTTTTTTGTGCTGTCCCTTGTACCCACTGGTGCTCAACTTTTGTAAAGAATTGAAGACTGCTTTATTTAAGCTGTATTTATGACATTTTCATTGTAGACCAACAATAAATCGAGTCTCAATGTAGCTGTCTTATCATTATAATAGTCAAAAGAAAATTGGACAGCAATAGGAAAAAATGAAAAGAAAAATTGCTATGAACCCTTGTCATGCTGAACACAGAGTATTCGAATTTGACATTAGCTGTGGCAGGCGTGCAGTCTGATCTTAGTCTACACTACTTGCTTGTTCTTTTAGTGTTGAGCAAATATTTGAATACCAAAGATCTAACTTTGACGAAAAATTAAAATTTTGTGAAGAAAAGATATCTATTCAGCAGGAGGAGGGTTAACCATTATTTTTGCAATGCATTACAATATTTTTGTAAACTTCTGTAGATGTTGGGTTCTTGCCGAAGTGTACATGTTTTATCAGATTCTGTCTATTTTCAGAGTGGTCCCTCATCATTATCAGAAGGTGGATCACAGGGTTTATCAAGTAGTGACAACCACAAATCTTATAAATGTAAGTACTCTTGAAGTAGCCACAAATCTTATAAATGTAAGTACTCTTGAAGTAGCCACAAATCTTATCGATGTAGGCACTCTTAAAATAGCCACAAATCTTATCGATGTAAGTACTCTTAAAGTAGCCACAAATCTTTATAAATGTCAAGTACTCTTGAAGTAGTCTCAAGACTTACAAATGTAAAGTACTCTTGAAGTAGCAACAAATCTTACAAATGTAAAGTACTCTTGAAGTAGCAACGAATCTTATAACTGTAAAGTACTCTTGAAGTAGCAACAAATGCAAAGTACTCTTGAAGTAGAAACAGATATAATAAATGTAAAGTACTCTTGAAGTAGATACAAATTTTATAAATGTAAAGTACTCTTGAAACAGCAACAAATCTAATAATTGTAAAGTACTCTTGAAGTAACAAAAATTCATTATCTAAAGTACTCTTGAAGTACCCACAAATCATATAAATCTTATTACTCTTGAAGTAGCTACAAATCTAATAAATGTAAGTACTCTTGAAGTAGCAACAGATCTCAAAAATGTAAAGAAGTCTTGTAGTAGTCACAAATCTTAAGAATATTAAGTACTCTTGTATTGGCCACAAATATTATAAATGTAATTACTCTTGAGGTGGTCAATGTAAGTACCTTTGAGATAGCCACAAATCTCATAAATGTAATTACTCTTGAGGTAGGTAGCCAATGTAAGTACCTTTGAGGTAACCACCAATCTCATAAATGTAATTACTCTTGAAATAGCAGTTGTAAATACCTTTGAGGTAACCACAAATCTTTTAAATGTAATTACTCTTGAAGTAGCCAATGTAAGTACCTTTGGGGTAGCCATAAATCTTGTAAATGTTAGTACTCTTGAAGTAGCAAATGTAAATACCTTTGAGGTAGCCACAAATCTCGTAAATGTAAGTATTTTTGAAGTAACCAACTAATTATTTGGTACTGGGTTTGGTTCCAAACCACAGCAAATATACTATCCGATATTTGTCTCCCACCAATGGATTGATAATTGTAAACCTAAGTGGGATAAGCAGCTGGGGTCTCGGAAAGAATGTAGTGGTAGTACTGGTGTGAGAAGTACAAGGAAACCATTGTTGGGTAATCCAGCAGCTTATGAATCTTATATAGAGGATAATCGTTTGTTTCAGAGTAAGATCAATTTATATTTCATTGAGTGAACAACAAAAGTTTTATTTTCACTTGTGAAAATATAGTTGTTCACTCAATGAAATATCAATCGATCTTACACGAAAAACAAACGATTGTTCTATTTCTTTAATGCAAAAATTAGACAAAATGCGAAAATTTTATGACAAAGTCTTAAAGCGCGTCATTTTGCATGTGACTGCTATGCAACGCTTATGATGACGTCACTTATTTGGCTCTGCTTAGATAACGTCAGATAGGGTGAAATGAACAAAAGCGGGGCATAAGTTTTTGATAATTTTACTGGATAGTGAGTTTATCAAATGATAATCTACCATCATTTCTCGATAATCCACCTGAAAGCATTAAAGAAAAATGAAAGAACTCTTAAAGTCTTGCAAAGCGTATAATGGAAGTAGTCACAAACTATGGAGAAAAGAACTATAAGAGAAGCAACAAATTTTGCAATCTCAACCCATTTCAACACAATGACAATTTTGACGCCCCTCAAAAACGACAAATAGGAAAACATTGTGTACATTGTCATAAGCAATTTCTTCATTTTATGCAATGTTTGCAACCCAGAAAGTTGAAAAAAATCTAAAATTACATAAGCTTTGAAATGTCGTCTGAAACTCCTTTCAATTTGGACCAGTCTAAAATTTTGCCGTTTGGTAATGGGTTAAGGTTGTCTCAATTGTGACAGGTGTAAGTAACCATTTCCGAGACGATTCAAATGAGTACCCATAATATAGGGTTTCATTGAAAAATAAGGACTTTAGAATGCTTTACCCCCCTTTTCTTTTGTAGCATCTGAATCCTCCATAGAGAAGAAGGAATCCATAAAAGCTGAGAAACAAGAAGATACAAAGAGTGATGCCTCTACAGAGAGTAAAAGCAGCACAAATGCAACAGAGAAATCAAAACTTGCTCCCCCACCCTCCAAAAAATCAAGGTATTTATTAACCCTTTCCTACACAGCTTGTAATTGACAAAATTTTTCAATTATTAACTCGGCTGTTTTCGGAGAAATACCGAGGTATTGTGATCACCTTTGCGTCGTTCGCGTCTGCGTTGTGACAATCTTTAACCTTGGTCATATCTCTGTTGTAATTGAAGATATCCTCATGAAACTTGGCATGTGTATTGACCATCACAAGAGCTATCTATCAAGGGGGATAACTCTAAAAACATTTTTGTAAGAGTTATGCCCCTTTTTCGACTTAGAATTTTTGCATTATCCAGCACCTGCAGCAGAGCGTTGGCACCCGTGGGTGGTGCTCTTGTCGATTGTATGATAACGCCAACCAATCACCAGTTTGAGAAAGACTTTCACATCTCTACTAATATTAGACTTTTTAAAAAAGAATTATTGTTGACACATGCATCCAGGGAATACTATGTAAACCCCAGAAATTTTAGTGACATGTTCCTAAGATTGCTTGAAAAAATTATGGCCTGGCCAACATGAAAGGAAAAAACATTTACATTTTTCGTTGCCATGTCTTCAAACAACAAAAATATTGATAAATGAAAGTTGCATTAAATCTATTACCATGCAAGAAAATTTTAAACTGGTCTATATTGAAACAAGTTGCAAACGACAATTTAAGCTTTATGAAATTGTATATTTTTCAGAAAGAAAACATTGTGGAAATGAGGCAATTTCTTCATTTTCCACAATGGTTTGCCAATTTTTCTTCTTAGCGGTGTCATAAGCAATATTGAATCATTGTGTTGAAATGGGTTAACAAGATTCCTACAGAGCACAAAGTGAAGAACTTGGGGATGAAAAGGTGGATTTTAGTCCATACTTGTCTTTAACCCATTCCCATACAAAGACGCTTTTCGACGCCCCTCAAGAGCAACAATTGGGAAAACATTGTGTAAAAGGAAGTACTTGCTATTGAGAATTAAAAAACACATTTTTCCTCCTTTATGTAGTGAAATGATTTAGACTGGTTATGAGTTAACCAGTTTCCACACAGTGATGCTTTTAGACGGCCCTCAAGGAAAACAACTGGGAAAAAATTGTGTAAAATGAAGAAATTGCTTGTTACAAGCGATTTCTTCATTTTACACAATGTTTTCTACCAAGAAATTTTAAAAAATCTAAAATTTCATTAACTTTGAATAGTCGTCTGGAATTCCTTGCAATTTTGGCCTGTCTAAAATTCTCTTGAGTGGAAAAGGGTTAAAAATATTAAATTTTACTTCAGTTTTCATATTGTTGAAAACTTTATGTAGTAAAATACATGTAGATTTTCATGCCCCCGCATCAATAAGATCGAGGGCATATTGTTTTACCGTGTCTGTCTGTCTGTCTGTCTGCAAAACTGAACATGCCAAGTAAACATTTTCCTATAACTTCAACCCTGATTAAGTTACAATGCTAGAATTTGGTATGTATATAGGTCTCAACAAGGCGCATCCAAGGGTAATTTCATCAAGGTCAAGGTCAAAATTTTAACCCTTTTCCCTCAAACAAAGAAAAAAAAAAATAAAAATCACATGTTTCTAATTCTATTCTATTCTTTTCCTATTTTGGGAGCATAGTGTTTCATAAACACATCTTGTTTGAGTTAGAATATAATTATTTGTCATTATTTTCTATTGTAGAAAAGCAGAAGACAGTGGGTAAGAGTTGTTTTGCTTTGCTTCTTCCCAGAATTAACCCTTTCCTATTTTACAAAATCTTAGACCTGTCCAAATTCAAAGGTTTTGCAGACGAAAATTTAAAGTGGATTTAATTTGAAAAACAACCATTCATTAGGGTAGAAAAAAAAATTGAAGAAGAAGAAATTGCTTGTTACAAGCAATTTCTCCTTTTTCTACAATGTTTTCTAAATTATAAAATTGCATGGACGTGAAAACCAGGAATTGAACAGGAAAGAGTCAATGAAACATACATGCCTCTCTCTGAAGCTTATTAGGAAGTTAGATTTGTAATGTCAACCAAATTAAGTTCCTTATTTTTGAGAACTTCTAAAATGCATCTGAATGCTTGACTAATATCTTGTGTTTTTCTTTGCCTAATTGGCATAATATATGGCTTTTGATGAATTTGTGGCTAAAAGATTAACCCTTTCCCGTTTTTGGAAATTTTAGACTAGTCCGAATTGAAAGAGGTTGCAGACAACAATAACAAATGGATGCTATTTGAAATGAACCCATCCTATGTGGTAGAAAATATTGTGGAAAAAGGAGAAATTGCTTGTAACAAGCAATTTTTTCTTTTTCCGCAATGTTTTCTCAAGTAAAAAATCACTGGAACGTAAAATCCCGTATTTGAACGGGAAAGGGTTAACTCATTCTGTATGTTCTAGCCCATTCAAACACACATATACAACGCTTATAAACACCCCTCATTACGAAAGCTTTGGAAAACATTGTGAAAAAAGAAGAAATTGCTTGTAACAATCGATTTCTTCATTATCCAAAATGTTTTCGGCCCAATTATGAAAGCTTTGGAAAACATTGTGTAAAAAAAGAAGAAATTGCTTGTAACAAGCAATTTCTTTATCCAAAGTGTTTTCTACCCAAGGAGACAAAGATTTTAAAGATTTCATCAACTAAAAATTGTCGTCTGCAGCTTCTTTTAAATTGCACTGGTCTTTAATTTTGTTGTGTTGGAGTGGGTTTATATCTAGATAGATTACTTGTTTGTGTTTTTGAATCAACATCACTATATGTCTACAATTAAAAGATGACAAAATTTCAGAATGATCCAAATTTGAAGAAGCTGCAGACAATGATTTAAGTTGGCAAATTTTAAAAAAAGTCTTAATAGAAAACATTTTTGACAATGGAAAAAAATGTTATTAACAAGCAATTTCCTCATTTTCCATAAATGTTGTGATTAAGCAGGATTGACTGTGAATTGGTTAAACATTTAGCAAAAAACAAATTTTAAGAATGATAAAAATTGGAAAAATCTAAAGATTGTTAAAATGAGAAACAAGTGCCATATGGGATAGAAAACATTGATGGTAAAGGAGAAATTGCAAGCAAAAATCAATGTATCATCTTCTCACAATATTTTTTTTGAAACCTATTTTTATAAGTGCCTCAGAGTATCAGATTTTGTGCCGCCGTCATAGCGCAGTTGGTAGCGCGTCAGACTTTCAATCTATGGGTCCCGGGTTTGATCCCCAACGGCGGCACTCATCCTTTCCGACTATTTGTCTCTCACCAATGGGTCAATAATTGTAGACCTATGTGGGATAGCAGCTGGAGGCTAGGAAAGGATGTAATGGTAGTACTGGTGTGAGAAATACCAGGATTCCATTGTAAGGTGCTCCAGCCGCCGCGATATAACTGAAAGATTGTTAAAAGCAGCGTAAAACCCCATTCAAACAAACAAAATCAGATTTTGTGGTAAGGGTTAACCCATTACCACACCAAGATGCTTTTTGATTCCTTTGAAAATGTAGAAATCAATTGTAAAAATGTTTTCTATCCAAAAAATGTTGGTAAAACAATCCAAAATTCTTTGAACTAAATTTTGTTGAACTTCTTGAAATTCAAACCAGTCTAAAATTGTGTTGTTTGGTATTGGGTTTAGAAATTACTGTTTGTAATGCAATCGAAATGAGATGATATGATAGAAAAAGACTACCCCAAAGGCACAAATTCATTTTTGTTCAGAATAGAACAGTCGTTATAGGCTTAACCCATACCTACACAGTGACGCTTTTGGGTGCCCCCAAGAAAAAAAGCTTTTGAAAACATTGTGTAAAATGAAAAAAATTGCTTGTAACAAGCAATTTCTTCATTTTACACAAATGTTTTCTTTCCAATAAGTTGGAAAAATGTAAAATTTCATAAACTTTTTGTCTACAACTCCTTTCAATTTGGACCAGTCCAAAATTTTCTCATGTGGGAACAGGTTAAATATAATGAAACTGCATGCCGAGCAATAGAATATACCTGTGGCAGAATTACCACAGCATTTTGTTTGAAAATGCATGACCTTTAACTGCTTCAGCTAGAGGTTGAATTAAAAAGAATTTATTCATGTCTTTTAGTGCTATTATTTGATTCTCTCAATCCCATTCCTACAGAAACCAACACAGTGACAATTTTTTATGCCTCTCAAAAAAACGGCTTTGAAAAACGTTGTGGACTATGAAGATTTTACTTGTAGCAAGTAATTTCTTCATTGTCCACAATGTTTTCTACCCTTTTAATACAAAGAAATGTTGTCTGCAACTTCTTTCAATTTGGACCATTTTAAAATTTTTGTTGGAGAAAAATGTTAATTATCTTTGAATGTGTGGAGTTGATTTCAAATAAGATACTATGCTACAAAATGTACACTAATTAAATGTAACTTAATTCACTGATCTGAAGAATGTTTGATTGATTGATTGAATTATTGAATGGAATATATCACCACTTTTAACAGTATTTCAGTCTCATCACAGTTTCACACCTTTTCACACCGTGAAGAAATCTAGTTGTTTAAACCTTCTTCACGCCATGAATAAATCTAAATATTGAAACCCTTATAGGAAAAGTCACAATTTTAGCTCACTTTGAAATGTTGACTGTAACTTCTTTCATTATGGACCAGTCTTAATAAATGCTGTCTGGTAATGGTTTAAAGTATAGATTTGTTGTTGTTGTGAGTAAATTTTCTGTGGGACAGACTGGTCTTAACCCACTCTGGCACATTGATGCTTTTTGACGCCCCTCTTGAAAAATAATTTGAAAACATAGTGTAAAATGAAGAACTTGCTTGCAAGAAGCATTTTCTTCTTTTTACACAATTTTTCTACCCAGTAGGTTGAAAGAATTAAAAGTTTCATACGCTTTGAATTGTTGTCTACAACTCCTTTCACAATGAACCAGTCTAAAATTTTGCCATCTGGTAATGAATTTAACTTGTCTAGAATGGAAATTTTATCAAGCTTGCCAAGGCTAGTTCACTAGATTTTTAGCTCACCTGAGCACAAAGTGCGAGGTGAGCTTTTGTGATCGGTCATTGTCCGTCGTCCGTCCGTCCGTCTGTCCGTCTGTCCGTCTGTCCGTCCGTCCACAATTTCTTTAAAAATCTTGTCCTCCTAAACCAGTAGGCCAATCAAGCTGAAACTTTGCAGGGATGTTCCTTGGGTGAAGTTCTTCAAAAGTTGTTAAAAGAATTTAATTCCGTCAAAAACTCTGGTTGCCGCGGCATTTGAAAATGGGAATCTTTAGTAATTCTTTAAATATCTTTAAAAATCTTCTCCTCCTAGACCAGTAAGCCAATCAAGCTGAAACTTTGCAGGGATGTTCATTGGGTGAAGCTCTTCAAAAAATGTTAAAAGAATTTAATTCCGTCAAAAACTCTGGTTGCCGCGGCATATGAAAATGGGAATCTTTAGTTATTCTTTAAATATCTTTAAAATTCTTCTTCTCCTAAACCATTAGGCCAATCAAGCTGAAACTTTGCAGGAATGTTCATTTGGTCAAGCTCTTCAAATGTTGTTAAAAGAATTTAATTCCGTCAAAAACTCTGGTTGCCGCGGCATTTGAAAATGGGAATCTTTAGTTATTCTTTAAATATCTTTGAAAATCTTCTCCTCCTAAACCAGTAGGCCAATCAAGCTGAAACTCTGCAGGGATGTTCATTGGGTGAAGCTTTTCAAAAGTTGTTAAAAGAATTTAATTTTGTCAAAAACTCTGGTTGCCACGGCATATGAAAATGGGAATCTTTAGTAATTCTTTAAATATCTTTAAAATTCTTCTTCTCCTAAACCAGTAGGCCAATCAAGCTGAAACTTTGCAGGGATGTTCATTTGGTGAAGCTCTTCAAAAGTTGTTAAAAGAATTTAATTTTGTCAAAAACTCTGGTTGCCGCGGCATATGAAAATGGGAATCTTTAGTAATTCTTTAAATATCTTTAAATTCTTCTTCTCCTAAACCAGTAGGCCAATCAAGCTGAAACTTTGCAGGGATGTTCATTTGGTGAAGCTCTTCGTAATTTGTTAAAAGACTTTAATTTTGTCAAAAACTCTGGTTGCCGGGGCATTTGAAAATGGGAATCTTTAGTAATTCTTTAAATATCTTTAAAATCTTCTGCTCCTAAACCATTAGGCCAATCAAACTGAAACTTTGCAGGGATGTTCATTGGGTGAAGCTTTTCAAAAGTTGTTTATAGAATTTAATTCTGTCAAAAACTCTTGTAACCGCAGCATATGAAAATTTGAAATTTTAGTAAATCTTTGATGTTGTTTTTTCCATAGACTACAAGGCCAAAGGCCTTTATATTTTGTAAAGAGCTTAATCATATGGTTCTCTACCAAGTTTTTAAATATTTAATCTCTGGGGTCAAAAATGGCCTCACCCCTGAAGTCCGAAGTTTGGAAAAATTCTTAATAAGAGCAATTTCAAATGGCTTCTCCTCTTAAACTATAAGGTCTAGGTTATTCATATTTGGTATGTAGTATAACTAGATGGTTTTGTACTATATCACAAAAAGTTTTCATCCAAGGGTCAAAAACGGCCCTGACTAGGGGTCCAAAAATTTGGAAAATGCAAAATTTGTGTATGTTGAAAAAAATTCTTCATTTTAAGGCGGAGGGCATTTATATTTTGAGTGTAGCATAGCCTGGCTGTTATCTATCAATTTTGATTAAATTATGCCTGTAGGCTAAAAAACATCCCTTCCCTGGGTGTCCAAAAATGCTCAATTAGACCATGTTCAACAGTCTTCTCCTCACAATCTACTAAGTCTAAGGGATTCATATTTGATTTATAGCATAACCATATGGTTCTCTACTATGTTAGTTAAAATCTTAGCCTGGGATAAAACATGGCACTGCCCCAGAGGTCAAAAATTTTGGAAAACACCCAATTAGAGCAACTTCAGTCTTCTCCTTCTGAAATGTAATATGAAGGGCATTCATATTTGGTATGTAGCATGACTAAATAATTTAGTACTATGTTACAGGAAAATATGCTCTTAGGATAAAAAATGTCTGGGATTGAAAATTGCATAATCGCATTGAAAGTATTCTTCTGCTTAAAAAGAAATGGAGAAATTGCTTGCTTTCTCACAATGCTTTTTTAAACCTTTTTCCCTGAGGGTGACAAATTCTGGGATAGTTTGGTAATCGATTAAACTATGAAGCCAAAGGCATTCATTTTCATTTTTAAGCATTACTGGATTGTTTTGAACAAAGCCAAAATCTTATATTTGTTTTATACATTTTGCTCAAGTTGTGTCTTTTTTACACAAAAAAGTACTGTAATTTGCAGATGCCTCAGGTGAGCGATTTAGGACCATCATGGTCCTCTTGTTCTATTCTAAACTTGTAGAGATCAGTTTGTCTGAAAATGAAATTGAGAATTTTTAAAGAACTGGTTGTTATGGTAACATAATCTTTTCCTCATTTTAGTTCCCGTAACTCAAGTCTGCTTGATGGAGGTTTAGACGATCCTATTGATGGGTAAGACTTTCTTTGGTCACCATAGTTACCCATCTTTATTTCATTGTCACCTTGGTTATCCTGGAAATCTCCATGGCAACTTGTCTACTGACCTTGACCTTTAGATTTAGGTCATTGATTAAAATGATAGTTTATAACTCCATGGATTTGTCCTGTTTCCATAGTGATTTGGTGTTGTTTCTAATATCTTTTCTTCTATTTTATTGAATATCCATTAATCAATGATTTAAAACAATTTTTTTGGTAAAGGAAGCCTGTTTAAAATGAATCCTAGGTTTTTTCTGTTTTAATAGGCGGCATAGGAAGGGATCAGCCTGCAATATTCTATTCAGCCTGCAAATAATCTATACCACCTGTTTGTCCTTTTTAAGCCAAAAGATCAAATTCAAAAGAAATATGTAGATCCACAAATGAGCAATCTGTGCTTTCAGTCCTTTGAATTTAATACAATTTTAACCCTTGTCATGCTGAACCTATTTTCCTGTTTGGGTAGGAGGTATAGACAAAGATCAGCCTGCAAATAATGTGCAGCCCGATCTAAGTCTACACCACCTACTTGTCTCTTTAAGTCAGAGTGGTTTGCAGAATGATTTTCCAAAATAATTGTTAACCTAAACCTAGGGCATGCAGTGCTGTCAGCCCTTTGATTTTAATCCAGTTCTGTAGAGAATAAGCATGGCAAGGGTTGAGAAAGATGTTCAGCATGACAAGGGTTAATTTTGTTTTCAATTTTAAAAATTAATGTTTCTTTGCTTCAAGTTAACCCATTCCAACTCAATCCCTCCTTTTTACGCTCCTCAAGAAAATAACTTTGGAAAACATTGTGGAAAATGAAGAAATTGCTTGTATCAAGCAATTTCTTCATTATCCACATTGTTTTCTATCCAAAAAGACGAAAAAATTCAAAATTCCATAAACTTGAAATTGTCGTCTGCAGCTTCTTTCAATTTGGACCAGTCTAAAATTTTGCTGTGTGGGAATGGGTTAAGAGGCTGAGATAAACTTGAATTTGTTTACCTGCAAAAATTATGACAAATTTACCAAATGTAAGATAGTTTGAATGAAACCTAATCAATACTCATTGAATTAACCAAATTGATTAAGGATGAAGAACTTATTCAAGTTTGACTATAAGTAAAGACTGGTAAAATACATTTTTGAATCGATTAACCCATTCCTACACAATGGAATTTTAGACCAGTCCAAATTGAAAGGAGCTGCAGACGACAATTTCAAGTTGATGGAATTTTGAATTTGTTCGTCTTTTGGGAAAGAAAACATTGTGGATAATGAAGAAATTGCTTGATCCAAGCAATTTCTTCATTTTCCACAATGTTTTCCAAAGCTATTTTGTTGAGGGGCGTAAAAAGGAGGGATTGAGTGGGAATGGGTTAATTATTGCAATATAATGTTCAACCCCAAATTGAAGACCAGTCTAAATTGAAAGATGTTACTAGTGACAATTTTAAGTTAACCAATTACCAAACGGCAAAATATTAGACTGGTCCAAATTGAAAGGAGTTGCAGACGACAATTTGAAGGTTATGAATTTTTACATTTTTTCAACTTTCTGGGTATGAAACATTGTAGAAATGAAGAAATTGCTTGTCACAAACAATTTCTTCATTTTACACAATGTTTTCCAAAGCTTTTTTGTTGAGGGGCGTAAAAAGGAGGGATTGAGTGGGAATGGGTTAAATAATGTTATCTTGGTTTGATACCATTAAACCACTCCATATCTTATGATATACAGCTTTCAAACAATTGATACTTTCTGTTATGGCTTTGCATGTTGATCACAAAATCAGAACTATAAGTCTGCACCAGTAATTATGCATGAATTTGGAAAAAAATCTGCAGATGAATGTAATATATGCATGATTTTGATAATTGATAGTTTTACTTTTATGAGTAGAAATACCCCTTGAAATATATATTATGGTCTTAGATCAAGAGCACATATGAAGGTCAAGTGGGGGGGGGGGATGTAGGGCTTAAAAATTGTACTTGCTCTCTCATCAACCACAGTTCTTTGCAGGACAAGTGGAATTTGCTGTAGGCAAATATTCTTTCTGACATTTGTCTCCAGCCAATCGGTGGAATAAACCAAAGTGGAACGAGTAGCTGGAGACTCAGAAAGGATGAAATGGTAGTACTAGTATTAGAAATGCCAGGAATTCATGGTCAGATGTTGCAGTCGCCACAATATGACTGAGATACTTTTAAAATTAGGGTTAAACCCCAATCAAACTTAATAATTATAAATGAATAGAAGCTTCCCTCCATTCCTTAACTGTAAACAGGCCCTGGACATGAAGCAGCTAATAGAGCGTTTGACTCTCATTAATGAGGTCCTGCATTCGATCTCCGGTTGTGGAAAATATCCTATCCGACATTTTATCTCCAACCAATCAGTGGTTAATCATAATGAGATGAGCAGCTGGATGTTAGTGTAAGAAAGACCAGGAATCCATGATTAACCCATTCCAACACAGCAAAATTTTAGACTGGTCCAAATTGAAAGAAGCTGCAGACGACAATTTCAAGTTGATGGATTTTTGAATTTTTTCGTCTTTTTGGATAGAAAACATTGTGGATAATGAAGAAATTGCTTGATACAAGCAATTTCTTCATTTTCCACAATGTTTTCCAAAGTTTTTAGCTCACCTGAGCACAAAGTGCGAGGTGAGCTATTGTGATCGGTCGTTGTCCGTCGTCCGTCTGTCCGTCTGTCCGTCTGTCCGTCCGTCCACAATTTCTTTAAAAATCTTCTCCTCCTAAACCAGTAGGCCAATCAAGCTGAAACTTTGCAGGGATGTTCCTTGAGTGAAGTTCTACAAAAGTTGTTAAAAGAATTTAATTCCGTCAAAAACTCTGGTTGCCGCGGCATGTGAAAATGGGAATCTTGAATAAATCTTTAAAAATCTTTAAAAATCTTCTCCTCCTAAACCAGTAGGCCAATCAAGCTGAAACTTTGCAGAGATGTTCTTTGGGTGAAGTTCTACAAAAGTTGTTAAAAGAATTAAATTCCGTCAAAAACTTTGGTTGCCGCGGCATGTGAAAATGGGAATCTTGAATAAATCTGTAAAAATCTTTAAAAATCTTCTCCTCCTAAACCAGTTGGCCAATCAAGCTGAAACTTTGCAGGGATGTTCCTTGGGTGAAGTTCTACAAAAGTTGTTAAAAGAATTTAATTCCGTCAAAAACTCTGGTTGCCGCGGCATGTGAAAATGGGAATCTTTAGTAAATCTTTAAAAATCTTTAAAAATTTTCTCCTCCTAAACCAGTAGGCCAATCAAGCTGAACTTTTGCAGAGATGTTCCTTGGGTGAAGTTCTACAAAAGTTGTTAAAAGAATTTAATCCCGTCAAAAACTTTGGTTGCCGCGGCATGTGAAAATGGGAATCTTAAGTAATTCTGTAAAAATCTTTAAAAATTTTCTCCTCCTAAACAAGTAGGCCAATCAAGCTGAAACTTAGCAGGGATGTTCCTCAGGTGAAGTTCTACAAAAGTTGTGAAAAGAATTTAATTCCATCAAAAACTCTGGTTGCCGCGGCATGTGAAAATGGGAATCTTTAGTAAATCTGTAAAAATCTTTAAAAATTTTCTCCTCCTCAACCATCGGGCCAATCAATCTAAAACTTTGCAGGGATGTTTTTTAGGTGAAGCTCTTCAAAAGTTGTTAAAAGAATTTAATTCCGTGAACTCTTGTAACTGCGGCATATGAAAATGGAAATTTTAGAATATCTTTGTTGTCTTTTTTTTTAACAGACTACAAGGCCAAAGGCATTTATATTCTATATAGAGCTCAATCATATTGTTCTCAACCAAGTTTTTTTTAAATATTTAAACATGGCCCTTCCCAAGGCATCCAAGGATATGAAAAACGCCCAATAAGAGCATGTTCAAATATTTTCCACTCCTCATGTATAAGTTGTAATGCATTCATATTTTGATTTATAGTACATCCAGATTGTTCTCTACCAAGGTTGCTAAAATTACACCCATTGAAGTTGCAGACAGTAATAAGAGTTTGACTGAAATCTAAATACAAAGAATTTCAGGTAGAAAACACTGTGAGAAATGGATAAATTGCTTGTCACTCCCTTTCTCACTATGTATTTTTCAAACCTGTTTTCCCTGAAGGTGACAAATTCTGGGATAGTTTGGTAATGGATTAAACTATAAAGCCAAAGGCATTCATTATTATTGTAAAGCATTACTGGATTGTTTTGTACAAAGCCCAAAATCTTATATATCTTTTATTAATTTTGCTCAAGTTGTGTCTTTTTTATACTAAAAAGTACTGTAATTTGGAGATGCCTCAGGTGAGCGATTTAGGACCATCATGGTCCTCTTGTTTTCTTGAGGGGCTTAAAAAGGAGGGATTGAGTTGGAATTGGTTAAGTGCTCAAGCTGAGACATCAGGGACCCAAGATTGTAAAACATTTTTTCTTACTCAGTCGAGAATTAACTCAAACTTCAAGCTTAAATAAACATTGTGTTTCAATGTTAACTATAGAGTTTGTGTTATCCAATATAATGTTCCATTTTCATGCTCTTGAGGTAGAATTTAAGGTAATGTACATCTTTAATTTCAAAACAGAATTTTGAGTAAATTCTCATTTGAGTAGGAAAAAGTTTTTTATCTCGGGTCCTGAACCTTTCTGTTGAAAAGAGACATGTAAACCAGTGAGCGCCATTTTCCATATTTTTAGCTTGCCTCTTTTCGGAGAAAACCCAAGGTATTGTGATAGCCTCTGTGTCTTTGCTGATAGCCTCTGTGTCTTTGTTGTCGTTGTCGTGCGAAAAATTAGACATTTTGTGATATCTCTGGTTCTACTGAAGGCATTCACTTGAAACTTTGCACTCATGTTCTATCAAAAGAGAAACCTATACTATCAAGGGGGATTACTCTAGATGCATTTTTTCCACTATCCAGCACCCAAAAGCAGAACGTAGGCATCTGTAGGCGGTGCTCTTCTTTAAAACTGTGTCTTTCTGGGTAGAAACAGTTTGGAAAATGAAGAAATTACTAGTATAGCAATTTCTCCAATTTTAAGGTCACCTGACCGAATGGTCATGGTGACCTATTGCAATCATCGTTTGTCCGTCGTCGTGCATCGTCCGTCGTCCGTTAACTTTTATACATTTTCATCTTCTTCTCAAGAACTACTGGGCGGATTTCAACCAAACTTGGTAGAAAGCATCATTGGGGGATGCCAATTCAAGTTTGTGAAAATAGGGGTTCTGGGGGTCATAGGGACCCAAATAGGGGTCAAAAAGGGCAAATTTTTGGTACTTCTTTAAAAATCTTCTTCTAATAAACCGTTAATGCCAGAGCTTAAATATTTTTGTGTGCATGACAACTAGGACAGGTATATTATAAATTGTGAAATTCATGCCCCTGGGGTCATGTATGGGGCCACACCCAGAGGTCAAAGTTCATCATGTTAAAAAATTCACATTTTCATCTTCTTCTGATGAAGTACAAAGCCAATTTCAAACAAACTTGTTGAAAAGCATCATTTGGTAATGGTTATTCAGATTTGTGAAAATAAAAAGGCTGGGGGGGGGGGTCAGGGGGCCCTAAAATGGGGACCAAAAGGGGGTAATTTTTGGTAACTTTTAAATATTTCATCTTCTTCTCAAGAACTACTGGGCGGATTTCAACCAAACTTGGTAGAAAGCATCATTTGGGGATGCCAATTCAAGTTTGTGGAAATAGGGGTTCTGGGGGTCAAAGGGGCCCAAATAGGGGCCAAAAAGGGCAAATTTTTGGTACTTCTTTAAAAGTCTTCTTCTAATAAACCGTTAATGCCAGAGCTTAAATATTTTTGTGTGCATGACAACTAGGACAGGTATATTATAAATTGTGAAATTCATGCCCCTGGGGTCATGTATGGGGCCACACCCAGAGGTCAAAGTTCATCATGTTAAAAAATTCACATTTTCATCTTCTTCTGATGAAGTACAAAGCCAATTTCAAGCAAACTTGTTGAAAAGCATCATTTGGTAATGGTTATTCAGATTTGTGAAAATAAAAAGGCTAGGGGGTCAGGGAGCCCTAAAATGGGGGCCAAAAGGGGGTAATTTTTGGTAACTTTTAAATATTTCATCTTCTTCTCAAGAACTATTGGGCGGATTTCAACCAAACTTGGTAGAAAGCATCATTGGGGGATGCCAATTCAAGTTTGTGGAAATAGGGGTTCTGGGGGTCAAAGGGGCCCAAATAGGGGCCAAAAAGGGGTAATTTTTGGTACTCCTTTAAAAATCTTCTTCTAATAAACCGTTAATGCCAGAGCTTAAATATTTTGTGTGCATGACAACTAGGACAGGTATATTATAAATTGTGAAATTCATGCCCCTGGGGTCATGTATGGGGCCACACCCAGAGGTCAAAGTTCATCATGTTAAAAAATTCACATTTTCACCTTCTTCTGATGAAGTACTAAGCCAATTTCAAACTAACTTGGTGAAAAGCATCATTGGTTACTGATTATACAGATTTGTGAAAATTAAAAGGCTGGAGGTCAGGGGTGCCTAAAATGGGGACCAAAAGGGGGTCATTTTTGGTAACTTTTAAACATTTTCATCTTCTTCTCAAGAACTACTGAGGGGATTTCAACCAAACCTTTTTCTAATTCTTTCAAACAAAATCACTTGTCTTGGTGCTCTTTTACTCAGGTGACCGTTAAGGCCCACTGGGCCTCTTGTTCTAAATGGTATCAAGCATTTTGCTCAGGAGACTTATAAAATGGGATTGTCTGGTAATGGGTCAAAAGAAACTGAGTGGTCCCCAAATACAGACCACATAGTGGAGACGCTGATCAGACTGAGCAGATGTGCAGGTTGATCTAAGCCTTAATCTTTGACATGCTGAACCTGGAATATTCTTATTTTGGCACACAACAAGTTTTTAGACTAGTCCAAGTTGAAAGAAGCTGCAGAGGAAAATTTAAAGGTAGTGTAACAAAGAAAGTCTTCACCTTTTATGCCAGAAAACATTGTGGACACAGAAGAAATTCCTTGTGACAATTTCCACAATGTTTCTTTCCCAGAAAGTTGAAAAAGTCTAAAATTTTATACACTTTTGTTTTATGCAACTTCTATCATATGGAACCAGTCTAAAATTTTGCCATTTGTCAATGGGATACACTATATTGACACAAATAGTTAAGGATAAAATATGAGAAAAAGGAGATACAGGTTGTTACAAGCAATGTTTCCTTTCCTAACAATGTTTTCTATCCAACTTGGCTCTTATTTATGATTTAAATTTATAATCAAAAAGTCTCCAGTCTAGACTCCAGTCTAATATCTTGTTGTCTGGTAGTAGCTTAACCTATTACCATGAAACAAAATTTTAGACTGGTCAAAATTGAAAGAAGCTGCAGATGACAATTCTAAGTTGATGCAAGTGAGTGTGTTTTCACTTGTAGGGTAGAAAATGTGGACAAGAAAGAAATTGCTTGTTACAAGCAATTTCTTCATTGTCAACAATTTTTCATAAGCTTTTTTTCTTGTGAGGTGTTTAAAAGGGGTATTGTGTAGGAATGGGTTAATGCAAAAAGTTGCTTAGTAGAGGTGGCAGCTAAAAGAAGTTTGGTTGTCTATTTCAGGAGTGGCGATGAAGATGAATCTCCGGAAACTAAAGCCGAACGTGAACGATTGAGGAGGCAGGCCAACAATGCAAGAGAAAGGTACGTTGATGTTTGGCACTGGTTCAAGCCAGATTTCTGACATACTGGATAATTTTAACCCTTTCCTGTACAAACCCGGGATTTTACAATGCCGTAATTTTATACTTGAGAAAACATTGTGGTAAAAGAAGAAATTGCTTGTAACAAGCATTTTCTTCTTTTCCCACTATATTTTCTAAAGCATAGGATGGTTTCATTTTAAATTTCATCCAATTTTCATTGTTGTCTGTAACCTCTTTCAATTTGGACCAGTCTAAAATTTCAATAAACGGGAAAGGGTTAACGTGTATGCTTCTTTTCCTAGCTGCAGCCAGAGCGCAGTTGGTAGCACTTTAGGCTCTCATTCATGACGGCCAGGGCTCAATCCCCTGCTGCAGCAAATATCCTTTCCAACATTTTGTCTCCCACCGATGGGTCGATAATTGCAAATCTAAGTGGATTGAGAAGCATGTGGCTCAGAAAGGATGTAGCAGTATTACTGAAGGGAGAAATACCAGGAATCCATGGTTAGGTGCTCCAGACACTGCTATACGACTGAAATATTGTTGACAGAGGCTTTAAACCGTACTCAAACAAAAAGCTTCTCTTTCTTAATAAGATTTCTTTGCTTTATTTCCAAATGGATGTAACTACTAATTGTTTTGAGCCGCATAATCTCTGGTTTCTAGCCTGTGTGGGTTTGGGCCAGCTGCAGCTGTAGTATTTCACCTATGTATATCGTACTAATATTTTTTTTGTTCACAAGAACAGGAAAACAAAATGAATTGTTGCTTTGTAACAAAAGTATATATACATTTTTATTATCCCAACCAAATCTATGTTTGGGGGTATACAGTAGTCAGCTTGTTTGTCTGTAGGTCGGTCTGTCCGTCTGTCTGTAGCTTTTTCCTGAGCGCTCAATTTTTTGGCAATTATTGGACAGATTTTATTCAAACTTCACTGATATAATCAGTATTAAACAGAGATGTACATATTCTATTTTGGTTATGGTTCATTGATTTTTGACTGATTTATGGCCCTTTGGTGAAAAATTGGACAGATTTGATTCAGATTTTATTCAAAATTCACAGAAAGACTCGGTATAAGTCAGACATGTGCATATCCTGTTTTGGTTATGATCCATTTATTTTTGACTGATTTAGGGCCCTTTAATTAAAAAATCCATTCCTTTGGTAGATAGCACTTTTATATGAACAAGTGCTGTTTGGGGGGGTTTCAGTCCGTTTTGGGACAATTTCTAGTTTACATTTTCTTTCATAACAGGATAAGGGTGCGAGACATCAATGAAGCCTTCAAGGAGCTGGGTTCCATGGTAACAATGCATTGTGGGACATCACAGCCCCTGACAAAACTTATGGTACTTCAACAAGCGGTCAACGTAATAACGAGTCTAGAATCACAAGTTAGAGGTGAGGTTTTAGCTTAACTCTTTCCTGTTCAAATACGGGATTTTACGTTCCTGTGATTTTATACTCAAGAAAACATTGTGGAAAAAGAAGAAATTGCTTGTAACAAGCAATTTCTCCTTTTTCCACAATATTTTCTACCACAAAGGATGGTTTCATTTCAAATAGCATACAGTTTTCATTGTCGTCTGCATACTCTTTCAATTTGGACTAGTCTAAAATTTCCAAAAACGGGAAAGGGTTAACTCATAACAAGACATCAAACGTTTAGACTGGTTCAAGTTGAAAGATGTTGCATAACACCATTTCAAGTTTGTGAAACTTTAAAAATTGCTGTCTTTTTGGGTAGAAATGTGGTCAATGTAATAATGAGTCTAGAATCACAAGTTACCAGACGACAACATTTTGGACTGGTCCAAGTTGAAAGATGTTGCAGAAGATCATTTCTAGTTTGTGAAATTTAAGAAATCTTGTTTTGGGGGTAGAAACAAGCGGTCAGTGTAAAAATGAGTCTAGAATCACAAGGTAGAGGTGAGATTTTAACGCAACACATTCCCACACAATGACACTTTTTGATGCCCAATAAGAAAAGAATTTCGGAAAACATTGTGGAAAAATGAAGAAATTTTCTTGGGACAAGCAATTTCTTCATTTTCCACAATGTTTTCTACCCAGAGACTTGAAAAATCTTGAAATTCATAAGCTTTGAATTGTCGTCTGCAACTGTTTTCAATTTTTACCTTCTGAAATTTTATACTGTGGAAATGGGTTAACCCATTACCAGACAACAAATTGGGAAAGAAGTTGCAGATAACAATTTAAAGTTCATGAAATTTTAGATTTTTCAATGTTTTCCGAGTAGAAGTTCATTTTCCACAATGGTTTTCAAAGATTGATTCTTGAGGGGTGTCAAAAAACATTGTGTGGAAGTGGGTTTACTATTACCCGATATCAAAATTTTAGATTGATCAAAATTGCAAAGATGTTGCAAACAACAATATTAAGTTAATGAAATTATCAAATCTTTGTCACAATTTCTTCATTTTCCACAATGCTTTCCAAAGAAATTTTCTTCAATGCTGTTAAAAAGGGGGAATGTGTTGGAATGAGGGTTAGATTTGTTGAATTTTTAAGTATTGAAGAAGGACCATGTGATTTTTTTCCCAATGAAAATGTTGACTGTCAAAAACACCTAACCAGCTGTACTTTGGTTTATATTGCACTCTGAAGCCTTAATCCATTCAAACAAAGTGATGCTTTTTGACGCCACTCAATAAATTCAATCACGAAAACATTATGTAAAATGAAGAAATTGCTTCTAACAAGCAATTTCTTCATTTTTCACAATGTATTCTACCCAGAAAGTTGAAAAAATCTAATGTCTCATAAACTTTTAATATTGTTTAGTGAAACCAACACACACAAATAATGGTTGTATAGACAAATATTATTACCTAGAAAATATTGGATTAGAATGGCAGTTAACCCATTCTCACACAGTGACGCTTTTGGACGCCCCTCAAGAAATACAAATGTAAAAAAAATTATGTAATTGAAGAAATTGCTTGTAACAAGCAATTTCTTCATTTTACATAATGTTTTCTACCAAGAAAGTTGAAAAAATCTTAAATTTTTAACACTTTAAATTGTCGTCTGCAACTTCTTTGGACCAACCTAAAAATTTGCCATCTGGTAATGGGTTAAGACAATCTGTTTAAGGTGGATGTCTTGCACATCTTAACCAATTACCAGATGACAAACTTTTGGACTTGCCCAAATTAAAAAAAATTGCAGTTGACAATGTATAGTTAATGGAATTTTAAACATCTTTATTGTTTAGGTGGAAAAAAATTGTTGATAATGAAGAAATTGCTTGCAAAAACCAATTTCTTCATGGTCCATAATGTTTTCCCAAGCTTTTTTTCTTGAGTGGTTTGGCATTGTGTTTGAATTGGTTTCTGTGATAATTATGTTGTTTCAAATGTGTCAAAATCACCTTTTGCAGAGCGTAATTTAAACCCTAAAGCAGCATGTCTGAAACGAAGAGAAGAAGAGAAATCAGACGATCTTCCTGGGCGGCCAATGAATGTAAATGCAGAGGATCTCGCACAGAGTGTTAGTATCTTTATGGTTAAACTTGTTCCCAGACAACAAAATTTTAGACTGGTCCAAATTGAAAGAAGTTTCAGAGGACATTTAAAATTGTACTTAACCCTTTCCTGTTCAAGCGCTAGTTTTTACGTCCCTATGATTTTTAAATGAGAAAACATTGTAGAAAAAGAAGAAATTCTTTTTACACACTTTTGGCGCGACTACTGGTACATTTTCCATTGAGCGATTAAGCTAAGTTGGAAGAACTTGTTTCCCATTCGATGTAAAATAAATATGTTTAAACAAATAAAAATAACCAATCAAATTTTGCATTTAGACTGGAAGTGCTATCATGACTATTTTATAGTCTAGCATAAGTTTAAGTAAATCGCTTAATTTGTATAGACAAGAACTGAAATAAATCGAAAAATAAGGCATATAGACTCTGATTTAACCCATTACCTGACATCAAAATTTTAGACTAGTCCGAACTGAAAGAAGTTGCAGACAACAATTTCAAGTTGATAGAAATTTAAAAGTTGTTGTTTTTTTTCCGGTAAGAAAACATTGTGGATAATAAATAAATTGCTTGTAACAGGCAATTTATTCATTTTCCAAATTGTTTTCAAAAGCATTTTTCTTTAGGGGCTTAAAAAAGTGTCGCTATGTTTGCATGGGTTAACCAATTACCACACAATGCCACATTTCAATACCCTGAAAAATTTGAAAGAAGCTCTAGGGGAAAAGGAGAAATTACTTGTAACAAGCTATTTCTCCGTTTCTCAGAATGTTTTCTATCTTAATTGGTGTTAATTGGCAACTTAACCCAATACTACAAAATCTTAGACTAGTTCAGATTGAAAGAAGGTAGAAGCAACATTCGTAAGTCAATGAAATTACGAAAATCTTTATTTTTGTAAATGAAAGAAATCACTTATGAGCAATTTCTAATTTTTCCACAATCCCTTCCCAGGCTCTTTTTTTGGGGGGGGGGTGTAAAAAATCAGGATCCTATTAAAATTTATGGTGTTACTACGCTTGATTCAATACCAATAGTGACAACATTTAGGTCATGGACCTATGATGTTCTGTTTGCTTTTTGTCTCTGTGTACGCAAGATCTTTACATTTGACCAAAACAGTTTATTTAACCCTTGTCATGCTGAACCTGGAATATTTGGGTTTTGGCAGGAGATGTAGACCAAGATCAGCCTGCACATAAGTGCAGTCTTATCTCAGTCTACACCCCCTGCTTGTACTTTTCCTGTCAGAGTTGTTTATGAAATTGATTTCTTAGAGAATTATTGATTTTTGAACAACAAGTTCTATCAGTGCTTTAATGCCCTTTGCTTTTACGGCAATTCAGTAAGGTAATTTATACAGCATGACAAGGGTTAAGATTTTAGAAAAGACCATTCTGTCAAGCAACTGGCATATTTTCAAATTGTCCTATATTCCAGATGTTTTGAATTCTAAGCTATATGTGCATTTCTTTTGAAAGAACATCTTTTATTAGAACATACAGTATTCAGTAAGATTGAATTGATTTTATGTTTTTAATTTCAGTGTCCTCCAGACCCAAATAAACCAGGCGGGTGGTGGTAGCACTAGTAACCATGGATACCGTTTCCATAGAAACCAGTGAACTGTTGGATACAGTAGGAAATTTTATTTAATTGATTGTAACAAGTGACAAAGGACAAGGTTTGATAGCTGGGATCTTAATACAATGTGCTATTAAATTAACTTTAGATCCCATAATAGTGTGGAAATGATAGCTAGTGAATAGTGTCGGACCCAGGGACAAGATCAGGTAACCAATCAAGAAAGTGAGAACTGAACAAGATCTTTTCTGATTGGCTTAAACATTGCTGGTATTTTGTAAGAAATATGTGCATTGGACAGGATGAAAAATGGGCTGTTCTTGCAAGGTTACATGGCTGATTGATGATTGGCCAAAGCAAAGACTGGTCCCGCCCAGATACTTGGCCATTCCATCGAAACTCCACCCCCTTAGTAATGATTGGTTGATCAAAACTTACATACACAAATGACTAAAATTGTGACAAAATTATTTATAATCAAGTGTTGTGGTGAACTGTTATAAGGGCAGGGGTGGGGTAATCTGATGGAACGATAAAAAATGTGAAGCTCATGGTTTAAGCTCAAACATGATATTCTGCAATCTGCAGTGTTTGTGGATATATGTGAGAGAGGGAATGAGAGAGTAGACTGGTACCACTGTTGACTTTTTCAAAGCCAACATTTATACACCAATTTACCGGTACATACACAGGAAACCTGGCCCCTTTGGAATTTTGCCTTACTTAAATCGAAAATGAGGCTTTTGCAAGGACAGCTAATTTTGTTGATAAAACTGGACATAACATGGGATTTCCATTCAATACTAAAAAAATCTTACTTTTGTAGTTTTAAAGTACTCAGTTTTAATGTTAAAACATTTCTAACATCAACAATCGAAATTGTGCATGACAAAAACCTTAGAATGTCATCCTTTTCATTTATAATATCTGAGGAATTCTGTTTTCCACTTCCACCATATTGTTTAGAAACAATCGATCAGCCAATCAGATTCAGTGTTTAGATATACGTCATTAATTGACCATCTGCCAATCTCATGATACAGATTTTTTGGATCTACATGGCGGCTTTGTTTAAGTTGACAGCATCACCGGTCTAATGAGTGGGGATGTTGCAGTGCTGTAAATGCATTGAACAAATTGTTATTCATAATTTCATGTTAAAACTTCATATATCGATGATCCATTCTGAGGGTTGACCCTTTACTGTTTTTCAAACTTTTAGGCCTGTTTAAATTCAAAGGTTTTACAACCGACAATATGAAATTGATTTTATATGGAAAATTAACGTTCAGTAGGGTAGAAAATATTGTGGAAAAAGAAGAAAATGCTTGTTACAAGCAATTTCTTCTTTTTACACAATGTTTTCTCAAGAATGAAAACACGGGGATATAAAAACCAGGGATTAAAGGTTAAAACACTAAATCGAAAATTAGTGCACTAAATGGAATATTCGCCCAGTAGTGTTTTTTATTGTGAAGACAGCATTCAAGGTCTGTACCAAATTGATCAGTTGTATGAAATATGATTGACCTACGATTAGCTATACCCACTGACTCTAAGAGGAAGTTTGACCTTAAAATTAACCAATTACCAGTCAGCAAAATTTTAGACAATCCAAATTGAAAGGAGTTGCTGACAACAAATGAATGTTTAAGAAATTTTAGAATTTTTCAACCTTTTGAGTAAAAAACATTGTGTAAAATGAAGAAATTGCTTGTCACAAGCAATTTCTTCATTTTACATAATATTTACCAAATTGCTTTTCTTAAGGGGCATCCAAAAGCCTCATTGTGAGGGAATGGGTTGAACAGTGTTATTTTGAAAAATCTATGGTCAGGAACTTGAAACAAAGAAGGGAAATGGTTGGTTGACGATCTAAACATTGTAATAACGGCTTGAATAAGCTGCACATCAATGTCGGAGCTAAAAGTTTACTTCCAGTCTAGATGAATGATTTGATTGGTTGATAATTTGTTGGAATGACAGTGGCAATTGGTCAATTCCTGTTGCACTTAGTTTTGTTATACAATAGATGTATGGCATTGTTATAAAATGAGTTTTAAATGTAGAAAATTCTTTCATAGGCATTCATGGATGTTAATTTTGTTGGCTATATTTGTACATATGCTATTTCATGTTTCATTATTTTTTCTAAAAATAAATGTATAAATGGTTCTCATGAGCATTCATATCAATGTGAAGATGTGTGATTTTTAGCTCACCTGAGCATTCAGGTGGGCTTTCATGATCTAGCTTTGTCGGTTTTGCATTATCTGTTTTGTCTGTTAATTTTGATTACTCAGACAAGATACTGATTCACGGTCATTTGAACTTAATAATTTCTTCAGCCATCGTCTCGGGTGGGTGCTATAGGGCAATGGCCTTCTTGTTTATTAGTACATATGAATTGTAGATCATGACAAAATATTAGTCTTTTATGTGAAACTAACTTTTTACAACTTTTATGTGAAACTAATGACAAAATATTAGTCTTTTATGTGAAACTTAACTTTTTATGACATTTATGTGTCATTTTATAGCTGATTTTTAGTTCTGCTGTTTTTGAAAAAAAATATCAATTATTACCGTTCCCCTATTTGTATTTTGTTTGTAGCTCCACTGGCCGAAGGCGAGCAAAGCTATTGTCATGGCCTTGTGTCTGTGGTGCGGGTAGGCGTCTGTCCATCTGTCCATATGTCCATCTGTCAATCTGTCCATCTGTCAATCTGTTAACTTTTACTTAACCCTTTCCGGGATTTTACGTCCCTGTGATTTTATACTTGAGAAAACATTGTGGAAAAAGGAAAAATTGCTTGTAACAAGCAATTTCTCCTTTTCCAACAGTGTTTTCTACCACATAGGATGGTTTTATTTTGAATTGCATCCAATTTCATTGTTGTCTGCATCCTCTTTCAGTTTGGACCAGTCTAAAATTTCAAAAACCAGGAAAGGGTTAAAAAATCTTCTCTTCAGAAAGCACTGAACGTAATTCAAGCAAATTTTACCGAAATGATCCTTAGGTGACCCCTTATCAAATTCCTTCAAATAATTTTGATCGGATAAAAATCAGTGAGGGAGAGCTAATTTTAGAATATATGGAATATATTCTGAAAATTTTAAAAATCATATGAGAACCCTGTCAAGGGGTTTAACCATTTCAAAACTTGCATCTAATTGATATGTTTTTACCTATTCCCATGCAAAAATGCTTTTGACACATTCCCATACAATAACCCTTTTTTGACACCCCTCAAGAAAACAAATCGGAAAAATTTAGGTAAAATGAAAATAAATTGACAAGCACTTTCTTCATTTTCTACAAAGTTTTCTACCCAGAAATTTGGAAAAAGAAATAAAATTTCATAAACTTTTGGAAACATTGTGGAAAATGAAGAAATATCTTGTTACAATCAATTCATTATCGACAATAATTCCCCCCCCCCCAAAAAAAAAGATTTTATCAAATTAAAATTTTCCATCTGCAACTTTTCTTAATTTGGACTGGTCTAGAATTTCAAAGTGAGGGAATGGGTTAATTCACATTAGTACCATTAAATAACCAAAACATATGAATTTTTTTTTGTGTGAAATTCAGGGGGGGGGGGGGGGGAAAGAGGAAATCATTTATACCTTTGCTTAAATCTTTGTTTCCAAAATTTGCCAAAGAAAATAGAAATCACCAATTAACCCATTACCAGACAGCAAAATTTTTTTTACATATTGTAAAATATCCTTTCCGACTATTTGTCTTTCATCAATGGGTCATTAATCATAAACCTAAGTGGGATAGCAGCTGGAGGCTAGGAAAGGATGTAGTGGCAGTTATGGTGTGAGAAATACCAGGAATCCATTATTAGGTACTCCAACCTCCAGACTAAGATACTGTTAAAGTAGTGTTCAACCCCAATTAACCTTAAAAAGTCATCTTAAAAAGTGTTGAACAGAATTCAAACAAATTTCACAGGAATGATACTAGAGTGACCCTATATCAGATTCCAGAATTCTTTTCCAATGAAACTGAGTGAGTGAATGGGGTTTAACGCCGCTTTTAACAGTATTTCAGTCATATCGCGGCGGCTGGAGCACCTAACAATGGATTCCTGGTATTTCTCACACCAGTACTACCACTACATCCTTTCCTAGCATCAGCTGCTATCCCACTTAGGTTTACGATTATCCACCCATTGGTGAGAGACAATTGTCGGAAAGAATATTTGCCGCCGCCGGGGATCGAACCCATGACACCCATGATTGAAGATTAGGAGTCTGGCGCGCTACCGACTGCGCTATGACGGTGGCTGTTCCAATGAAAAACATGGTTTTGTTTGCTGGAGCGAGTTTCCATATATGGTGAAAATTTTGAAAATCTTCTCTAAAGTGGATGGATTTCAAACATATTTTAATCTTTTTGACACTGCACAAGAAAAACAATTAGGACATCATTGTAGACAGTAAAGAAATTGCTTGTTACAAAAAATTTCATCATTTTCCACAATGTTTTGTACCCAGAAATTTGAAAAAATCTAGAATTTCATAAACATTAAGTCTGTAAACCCCTTTCAATTTTGACCCATCTGGTAATGGGTTAAAGAACATGGCGGGCTTTTATGAACAATTCTTATGACAACACATTGTATATCGTGAAAATTTTGAAAATCTTATTGCCAGAAGATGCCTTTATGATAAGTTAATTACGGCTGGTAGAGCGAGTCAAGTGCTAAAGCACCTCTATTTTTGAGCTTTTATTAGCTCACCTGAGCACGTAGTGCTCAAGTGAGCTATTGTGATCCCCTTTTGTCCGGCGTCCGTCCGTCGTCCGTCGTGCGTCGTGCGTCGTGCGTCGTGTGTCGTGCGTCGTGCGTCGTGCGTCGTCCGTCAACAATTTCTTTAAACAACATCTCCTCCCAAACCACTAGGCCAATTTGAACCAAATTTGGCAGAAATGTTCCTTAGGTGGTCCCCTTCAAAAATAGCTAAAAGAATTGAAATCCGTAAAAAACTCTGGTTGCCATGGCAACAAAAGTGAAATTTTAAAAAAATCTTTAAAAATCTTCTCCTCCTGACCCAGAAGGCGTAGAGCCTTGATATTTTGCATGAAGCATCAGTATATTGACCTCTTTCAAAATAGCTAAAATCATGATCCTCGGGTCCCCAGGGGCGGAGCCCCAGGGGGGTGGGGTTTATATAGAAATAAAGAACGATTTTTTAAATGACATCTCCTCCCAAACCACTGGGCCGATTTGAACCAAATTTGGCAGAAATGTTCCTTAGGTGGTCCCCGTCAAAAATAGCTAAAAGAATTGAAATCCATTAAAAACTTTGGTTGCCATGGCAACAAAAGTGAAATTTTAAAAAAATCTTTAAAAATCTTCTCCTCCTGACCCAGAAGGTGTAGAGCCTTGATATTTTGCATGAAGCATCAGTATATTGACCTCTTTCAAAATAGCTAAAATCATGATCCTCGGGTCCCCAGGGGCGGAGCCCCAGGGGGGTGGGGTTTATATAGAAATAAAGAACGATTTTTTAAATGACATCTCCTCCCAAACCACTGGGCCAATTCGAACCAAATTTGGCAGAAATGTTCCTTAGGTGGTCCCCTTCAAAAATAGCTAAAAGAATTGAAATCCGTAAAAAACTCTGGTTGCCATGGCAACAAAAGTGAAATTTTAAAAAAATCTTTAAAAATCTTCTCCTCCTGACCCAGAAGGTGTAGAGCCTTGATATTTTGCATGAAGCATCAGTATATTGACCTCTTTCAAAATAGCTAAAATCATGATCCTCGGGTCCCCAGGGGCGGAGCCCCGGGGGGGGGGTATAGGCATGAAGCATCAGTTCACAGACTTTTTTCTTATTTCTGAAATTATAACCCATGGAAAAAGTTCTTTCAAATCAGCACTTAAGCCTTGGAATTTGTAATTTAGACTTTTTTTCCCCAGGTTCATAGTCTTTATATGTAATTGTGGCCCACTTGTTTCATAATCCTAACCTTAACATGAAATAAGACTGTTGAAAGAAAAAGAGCCTTTATCTCAGGTGAGCGCCCCAGGGCCAACGGCCCTCTTGTTTCTCATGGTTCATTGTCAAAAGTTAGAAAATTACCAAAATATTTACGAAAATTGATATTAAACTTAAGTTAAGTGTTAACCCTTTCCTGTATAAACCCGGGTTTTTACGTTGCCATGATCTCATACTTGAGAAAATATTGTTGCAAAAGGAGAAATGGCTTGTAACAAGCTATTTGACTTTTTCCCACAATATCCTATACCATGTAGGATGGTTTCATGTCAAATTTCATCCCATTATCATTGTAATCTGCAACCTCTTTCAATTTGGACCAGTCTAAAATACAGGAAAGGGTTAAGTGACGATGAAATGTGAACTGCATGTTATATTTAAATGTTCTTAGATATCTGCCGCTTTTACTGTGTTTATTATGAAAAAAAGTGTGTTTATCACAGACAAGCCATAAATGTGTTAACCCATTCCCACACAATCACGCTTTTTCGCGCTCCTCAGGAAAAGGCTATTGAAAACATTCTTTACAAAGAAGAAATTGCTTGTCACAAGGTGTTCCTTCATTATTCACAATGTTTTCTACCCCTAGAGACAATTTTATAGAAAATTTCATGAAATAATAATTGATGTTTGCAACTTCTTTGAATTGGACCAGTCTAAAGTTTTGTTTTATAGGAATGGGTTGAATTTATAGGCATTTATTACTTTTTTGCATTAAACCCATTAAGGTGTTGACTTGCCACAGAATTTCCTAGCCCTTTCCCTTTCTACGAAATAAAGTTGCATGGTAAATACTCAATCATCACTAACTTTTTTACTCACAATATTTGTAATAAAATGACCGCTGCTATTACTAACTTTGATACAGCAATTTCACAGGTAGAGGTTGTAAGGGAAAGGGCTTGTCCTATTCTTAAAACTGTTTTATCTTAACCCTTAGCACGCTGAACCTGAATATTCAGGTTTTGACAAGAAAGTATTGACAAAGATTAGCCTGCACATCAGTGAAGTCTGATCCTAGTCCACACCTTCCGTTCGTCTCCTTCAACCTAGAGTTGATTATGAAATTAAAGTCCACAATGAATTTTGATACTAAATTAGTGCTTCCAAAGCTTTCAGGCCTTTGAATTTAGTGCAATTTTAAACAAAAAAAGGGATTTTATTCAGTTTGGGAAGAGTCATCTTGTCGTATCAAGGTCAGCGAAAAAGATGATCTTTATATCGCTTCACTCATGAGGATGGACAAATGTTGAGTAAATTAAGATTAGACAGCAAATATATGCATACTGATCTTACTCTATACCTCCTGGCAAAGCTGGATTATACCGGGTTCAGTGTATCAAGGGTTAAAAATTCAAGGGAAAGGGTTTTATTTTTATGTCTGTCAGATATTCTAAACCCCCGAAAACTATGCTTGGGGGGTATATAGGAGTCAGCTTCTCGTACCGTTTGTCTACAGCTGTTTTGTGTCTGCTCAATTTGATGGCATCTATTGGATGGATTTGTTAAAACTTCACTGATATAATCAGCAGAAATCAAGCAGAAATGTGCATATCCTATTTTGGTTTCGGTCCATTGATTTTTGACTCATTTATGGCCCTTTAATTTAAAAGTCCATTTTTGTTACGGCCCTTTCGCAGATAGCACTTGTATATGGACAAGCGCTGTTGGGGGGTATTAGTCTGTTTTGCGACAATTTCTAGTTGTTTTAGTAATGTTTCTAGAATCAACCTTTTTATGTGTACAAAGGACATTATTTGTAAAAAGTATGGAAAACTAATTGAAAGTGCCTATATAACTGTTGTGTCAAATTATTGATCAGTTTTGTCAGATTTTTTTGCCCCCGCAGCGAAAAATCGGGGGCATATTATTTTACTGTTGTCTGTCTGTCTGTCAGTCTGTCTGTCTGTCTGCAAAACTTAAGCAAAAAAATTAACATTGCCAATTACTACCAGCCTATTCAAGATACAACGCTCATATTTGGCATGATGATACATCTCCATAATACTCATCTCCTCATGTCAAGGTCAAGGTCATGTGATAAGGTCAAAGTCACATTCAAAGGTCAAACACACACACACAAAAATCATGTACGTCGGGGACATTGTGTTTCACAAACACATCTTGTTTTCTTTTCTCTTAATTTATGGACAAAGCTTGTATATTTATCTATTTTGCATTAATTGACTCGATATTTAGCCTAATTTATCATTTAACCCATTCCCATAAAGGCCCTCTTTTTAATACCCCAAATGAAAAAATCTCTGGAACCCATTGAGGAAAATGATGAAATTGCCTGTAAGCTATTTCGTGACTATCCTCAATATTTTTTTCCCTTAATATTTTCAAATTTTATTACTTATCAATCATAGCTTTCAAATTTGGACCAGTCCAAAATATTTGTTATATGGTAGTGGGTTAAGGCTATGAGTACAATATGTTGACAAGGGGGGTAAATCTTGTCACTTATATTTGTCATTTTGAATTATCTTTCTTGATAATGGCGAATTTAATTGAAGGCCATGATTTTAACATTGCAAATTCCTCAAACCTTCTTTTTCATAACCCTCAAGAAAGGAACTTGTAAAACCTTGTTGAAAATGAATCAAACATTTCGGTAATCGCTTTTGAATGACAGTGCAGTCCATCAATTATCGGGTTTTGTATACACAAACGACAAAATTTTAAATTGGTACAAATTCACAGGAGTTGTAGATGATAATTTGACGTTAATGAAATTTTAGAATTTTTTTAACTTTCTGGGTAGAAAACATTGTTTAAAATGGAGAAATTGATTGTCACAAGCAATTTCTTCATTTTATGCAATGTTTTCCAGATTGCTTTTTTTTTCAGGGGCGTCCAAAAACGTCAGTGTGTGGGAATGGGTTAACCCATTTCTACTCAATGACACTTTTTTATTCCCCTCAAGAAAATCAATAATCAAAACAATGTGCAAAATGAAGAAATTGCCTGTAACAAGCAATTTCTTCATTTTACACCATGTTTTCTACCCAGAATATTGAAAAATCTAAACTTTCTTAAAGTTTAAACTGTTGTCTTCAACTCTTTTCAAGTTGGACCAGTCTAAATCTCTGTACAAGATAACATATTTGGACTCTAGGTTACAGATTGAATTTCAAAGGGGCTGCGTTTTGAAAACTAATTGTTATACCATGTTAACAAAAATCTGGGAAAAGGATGAACTACTTGTAAGAATCAATTGTAACTATCAATTCCTTCTTTTCCTACAATGTTTTTTCAATTGTAATTGCTTGGGGTAGTAAAATGTAGGGTTTTGAGGTAATGGTTACAGCAAGAGGGATTTGTGTGAAACTGTATCAGTTGTCTATACAGGTTTAACCCATTCCAACTCAAGCCCTCCTTTTTACGCCCCACAATTAAAGAGCTTTGGAAAACATTGTGGAAAATGAAGAAATTGCTTGTATCAAGCAATTTCTTCATTATCCACAATGTTTTCTATCCAAAAAGACAAAGAAAATTTAAATTCCACCAACTTGAAAATATCGTCTGCAGCTTCTTTCAATTTGGACCAGTCTAAAATTTTGTCGAGTTGGAATGGGTTAAACATGAGAATGTTCAAAGCATAGATAGTTAGAACCGAGCTGCCGTCATGGGTTTGATCCCTGGGGGCAGCACATATCCTTTCCGACATTTGTCTCTCACCAATCGGTTGATAAGCGTCAAACTATGTGGGATAAGCAGCTAGAGGCTTGGAAAGGATGTAGTGGTAGAACTATTGGGAGAAATACCAGGAATCCATTGTTAGGTGCTCCAGCCGTGGAGATATGACTCAAATACTGTCAAAAGTGGAGTTAAACCCAATTCAAACAAACACTTAGAACAGTATCGCAATTACCCCTTGATATGTATTTGGAATAGCTTTGTAATGGGAATATTAACCCAAACAAAAAGATTTTTGACTGGTCCGTTGAAAGAGGATGCAGACCACAAAACAAAGGTGGTTTAAAATTGATAAACCAGGACCATATGAGTTACATATTAGAAAAGAAGGAATTGCTTGTTATAAGAAATTTCTTCTTTTCTCACTATGTTTGCGGAAGCTAAATTTCTTTGGCTGGTAAAATTGAGGGATGATGTTGTGATGTTAAAGCTGAATCATTATTGATTGAATCAAATCTTAAAACAAATTACTAAATTATTAATTTTATTTCTAACCAGTTGTCATTTCTATGTTGAAGTGCTATAAATTATTGCCATAAATCTGCTCTTCCAGTTTCTTCGTAAACCTGTCACCATTCATTCTGAACTGATTTTTAAGTCATCAAGATTGCTTTAGAAATTAGTGTTTATTGTTGTTTGGTGATCAAATCCTCATAACTACAGCTCTGGTTACAAGGTTTGATCACCCACTCACGATATAATGAAAGCATTTGATATGATCTGGCAATTAGCTGTGTAATCTTGGTCACTTGCTTACTTATACCTACACACTGTTAAATTTGTTATCCCTGTTTAGAACAAGGCTTGGGGAAATCATTGTGGAAAATGAAGAAATTGTTCTTAACCCATTACTAGACAACAACATTTTAGATTGGTCAAAATCGAAAGAAGTTGCAGGCAATGCTTCAAATTAGACTAGAATTTGATTCTGAGAGCCAAATAGAATAGAAAACATGGCAAGACAAGGATATTGCTTGTTATAAGCACTTTCACCTTTTCCTACAAAGTTTTCCATGATCAAAAGTGGCATTGATGGAATTACAAAAAAAAAATCATTTCCCACAATGTTTTCTGCCAAGAAAGACAAGGATATCCAATATTTCGTCAACCTGAAATTATTGTCTGCGGCGGGTATGTGTGAAAATGGGTTTATTCCACATAATGTTGATGACTTGAAATTTTCATAAGAAAGAATGTGACAAGTATTTTTTATTGTAGCCAAAAAACTTGAAACCAAAATTGTTATCAGCATCGCTAATTTATGTAGTACAACTTGTGTGTTTTATTATTAGTCAATAACCATGTTCAACCCTTTACTGTTTTACAAATTTTATACTGGTTCAAATTCAAAGGTTTTGCAGATGACAAATTTAAATCAATTCTATTTAAAAAAATGTCTTTGAATAGGGTAGAAAATGTTGTGGAAAAAGTAGAAACTGTTCCAAGCAATTTCTATTTTTTCTACAATGTTATCTCATGTATAAAAACACAGGGATGTATAAACCAGTGATTGAACAGGAAAAGGTTAACTCATGGATCGAAGTTGTGAACAATAAACTTAAGTGTTTAGAGCTTGAAAATTAGTACCATAAAATGTTGTCATAAAGGAGATATAATTTTCTCATTTCTAAGGCATTTTCTTTAGATATTTTTCTTCCAAACATCAAACTGTGATTGTGTGTTAATGGATTGATATTTTGTTCTCAGATTTTGTGAGCTGTTTAGTTTAACCCTTGTCATGCTGAACCCAGATTAATGTAGTTTTGGTAGGAGGTGTAGACCAAGATCAGCCTGCGTATAAGTGCTGTCTGATCTTTGTCTAGACCTCCTGCTTGTATTTTTCCTGCCAGAGTTGTTTATGAAGTTGATTTCTAAAAGAAATATAGATTTTTAGGTCATCTGACCGAATGGTCATGGTGACCTATTGCGATCATCGTTTGTCCGTCGTCGTGCGTCGTGCGTCGTCCGTCGTGCGTCGTCCGTCGTCCGTTAACTTTTATACATTTTCATCTTCTTCTCAAGAACTACTGGGCGGATTTCAACCAAACTTGGTAGAAAGCATCATTGGGGGATGCCAATTCAAGTTTGTGAAAAAAGGGGTTCTGGGGGTCAAAGGGGCCCAAATAGGGGCCAAAAAGGGGTAATTTTTGGTACTTCTTTAAAAATCTTCTTCTAATAAACCGTTAATGCCAGAGCTTAAATATTTTGTGTGCATGACAACTAGGACAGGTATATTATAAATTGTGAAATTCATGCCCCTGGGGTCATGTATGGGGCCACACCCAGAGGTCAAAGTTCATCATGTTAAAAAATTCACATTTTCATCTTCTTCTGATGAAGTACAAAGCCAATTTCAAACAAACTTGTTGAAAAGCATCATTTGGTAATGGTTATTTGGATTTGTGAAAATAAAAAGGCTGGGGGGGTCAGGGGGCCCTAAAATGGGGACCAAGAGGGTAATTTTTGGTAACTTTTAAATATTTTCATCTTCTTCTCAAGAACTACTGGGCGGATTTCAACCAAACTTGGTAGAAAGCATCATTTGGGGATGCCATTTCAAGTTTGTGAAAATAGGGGTTCTGGGGGTCAAAGGGGCCCGAATAGGGGCCAAAAAAGGGGTAATTTTTGGTACTTCTTTAAAAATCTTCTTCTAATAAACCGTTAATGCCAGAGCTTAAATATTTTGTGTGCATGACAACTAGGACAGGTATATTATAAATTGTGAAATTCATGCCCCTGGGGTCATGTATGGGGCCACACCCAGAGGTCAAAGTTCATCATGTTAAAAAATTCACATTTTCATCTTCTGATGATGAAGTACAAAGCTAATTTCAAACAAACTTGTTGAAAAGCATCATTTGGTAATGGTTATTTGGATTTGTGAAAATAAAAAGGCTGGGGGGGTCAGGGGGCCCTAAAATGGGGACCAAAAGGGGGTAATTTTTGGTAACTTTTAAATATTTCATCTTCTTCTCAAGAACTACTGGGCGGATTTCAACCAAACTTGGTAGAAAGCATCATTTGGGGATGCCAATTCAAGTTTGTGAAAATAGGGGTTCTGGGGGTCAAAGGGGCCCAAATAGGGGGCAAAAAAGGGGTAATTTTTGGTACTTCTTTAAAAAATCTTCTTCTAATAAACCGTTAATGCCAGAGCTTAAATATTTTGTGTGCATGACAACTAGGACAGGTATATTATAAATTGTGAAATTCATGCCCCTGGGGTCATGTATGGGGCCACACCCAGAGGTCAAAGTTCATCATGTTAAAAAATTCACATTTTCACCTTCTTCTGATGAAGTACTAAGCCAATTTCAAACTAACTTGGTGAAAAGCATCATTGGGTACTGATTATACAGATTTGTGAAAATTAAAAGGCTGGGGAGGTCAGGGGTGCCTAAAATGGGGACCAAAAGGGGGTCATTTTTGGTAACTTTTAAATTTTCATCTTCTTCTCAAGAACTACTGAGGGGATTTCAACCAAACCTTTTTCTAATTCTTTCAAACAAAATCACTTGTCTTGGTGCTCTTTTACTCAGGTGACCGTTAAGGCCCACTGGGCCTCTTGTTGAACAACAAGTTCTATCAGTTCTTCAAGCCCTTTGATTTTATAGCAATTCAGTAAGGTCATTTATGCAGCATGACAAGGGTTACCGTTAAAGGTGGTAACTTGATACTGGATTATTTTAGTTCATACACTTTCTATTTAACCCTTTCCCACACAATCATGCTTTAAGACACCTCAGCAAAAATGTTGTATGAAGATTCTTTGTTTTTTCAAAGGGATTTCCAATGCTGGTCTCAGAATGGTTGCTTAATAGAGGTGGGTGCTTGAGGAAGATTGACTGCATGGCTTCACATCTGGTTGTTATCCTGCGTTATTTTGCAGAAGCTAAAGTTGTCTCCAAAAGGTTTTTGATTGTGGAAAATTGTTTTTCTCTCGAAAATCTGGTTGCTTCGTGAAGTTTTGAAAATATCTAATCTGTATTATTCGAATGTAATGATTTATAATGTTGCAATGTTTATCATATCTATCATTTCAATGCTCTGAAAAAGATATCTGAAAAAAAATGCAAAAGAAGAAATCGCTTGTTACTGTCAAGATAGTGTGGTAATGAGTTAAAGATTCTCTTTATGAGGCAACTTAAAATTGTGAATAGCTACTATACTGTATAACCTACAGAGATTTCTCTAAAGTCTGAAAGAGATTTCTCGAAAGGCTGATAAAGATCTCTCTAAAGCATGATAGAGATTTCTCTAAAGTCTGAAAGAGATTTCTCGAAAGACTGTTAAAGATCTCTCTAAAGCATGATAGAGATTTCTCTAAGTCCAATAGAGATTTTGCTATTAACCCATTACCACACAATCATAGTTTTTGACTCCCCTCAAGAAAAAGGCTTTGGAAAACTTTGTGGAAAATGAAGAAATGCATTGTCACAAGCAATGTCTTCATCATCAACAATGTTTTATGCCCTTAGAGTCAAAGATTTTTTACATTTTAGCAACTTGAAATTGTCCTCTGCAACCTTCTTCGATTTTAACTAGTCTAAAATTTTATCATGTTGAAATTAGTTAATACTGATAGAGATTTCTCTAAAGTCTGATAGAGATTTCTCTAAAGTCTAATAGAGATTTCTCTAAAGTGTGAATGAGATTTCTCTAAAATCTGATAAACCCTTCTATTTTGAGTATTGTATATTGTAACTATTATTCCACTTATTTTCATTGAAGTTTAAATCAATGCCAAAATCATTATACCAGGCGTTTATTAAAAGTAGTGAACAATTTCGTATTTTTATGTCCATGTGTTATTTTAGATAACATTGATGGAAAAGGATAAAATAAAACTTATATTACAATTCTATTTCTTGTCACGTCTTTTCTTTTTCACGAGCAATGCGAGCTTTTGAAGGATCGCTAACCACTCCCCTTACCTCTGACAAGAGACTGAGAAACCGAACAAAGTTAGTTGGCAGAACATAAGATCAGGAAGAGGAAATAAGCGAATCATTAGTTTTGAACCTTGAATAAGCTGTAGTTATGACGTTTAAGTGGCCTATCTATATATGAAACCCATTCCCACAGAATCCCTCATTTTCCCGCCCCCCAAGAAAATTGTTTTGGAAAACATTGTGGATAATGAAGAAATTGCTTGTAACAAGCAATTTCGTCATTATGCACAATGCTTTCTGACCCGAGAGTCAAAAAATGCAACTTCATTGACTTTGTAAAGTCTAAAACTTTTGTCATGTGGTAATGGGTTATAATAGAGGACCACCAGGAATACAGGGTTATCCCAACTTTGTTGCCTCGTTAAATAGAGACTTTATTATTATCATTATTGAATGTCGGAGTTACGCATTTCACTTCCGGTAGAAATGAATGATTTGATTGGCCCAATCGATCCTCTGATTGACATCGGCGATCCCTCTGTTGTGATTTCCGATTATCTTTTGTGCGCGCCTTTCCTATTTTACGAATTACAGACTCGTCCAATTTGAAAAAGCTCGAATATGACAATTTCATGTGAACTTTATTCAAAATACATGTATAACTATCCTATAGGGTAGAAAATATTGTTGGAAAAGAAGAAATTGCTTGTAACAAGCAATTTCTTCTTTTCCCACATTGTTTCTCGTGTTTAAAATCATGTACGCGTAAAAATCAGAAACTGTACGAGAAAAGGTTTACTCATAATCAGACCACACACTTTAAGACCGGTCTAAAATGAACAATCGCGGCTGCAAATCAACGAATAAACAAACCAATTAAATAATCTATTCAGCCCGAATCTGATCAACATTGGCCGCCATTTTTGATAACCTTGTTGGCTTTGGTGACTTAAAAGTCGCAAATACAGCTTATTCAAGCTATAGTTACGACGTTTAGGTCGCCAACTAAGTATTCTACCTTTTTGTTACATGCTACTTGCCATAAATTTTGCGAAATAACGTCGTTAAAACTCAAAGCGGGACTTCTGTCGATGGGCGTGGCAAAGTGAATAAGTGGGCGGGGCCAGCGATTGGTCATTTGATAGAGGCTGCATTCAACTTATCAAAGTGTTTTTAGCGTCACTGACTGAAAGCCAGCGAGCTAGTCATAACGTGTGTCCGCAGTGCGTCCATCCGTTTGTTCGTTTGTCTGTGACTCCATAAACTTTGTTACCTCATTGAGCATTCAGTGCGAGGTGAGCTATTGTGATCGGTCATTGTCCGTCGTCTGTTCGTCCGTCTGTCTATTCACAATCTTTAACAATCTTTTCCAAAACCAACCGTCAGCCCAAACAGGCTGAAACATTCAATCCGTTGAAAACTCCGTGACATTTCAAAATGGGAAATTTTCGTAAATCTTTGGGGTTTTTTTTCTTCAGAAACTAGAAGGCCAAGGGCATTTACTAGCTCAGTGCTCACGGTGAGCTATTGTGTCAGGCATCCGTCTATCCATCTGTCCGTCCGTAAACGATCATTTTAAAAAAAATAACTCCTTAACCATAAGGCCTAGAGAATCAATATTTGGTATATATCATTACCTAATTACCCTATACCAAAATACTTCAAAGAATTACCGTACCCTGAAAAATAGCCTTTTCTGTGCAATCCCTGATTTTACTTAGGAATAAAGAAGGAAATATTTGAAAATTTTCTTCTCCCAAACCGCGAGGCATAGAGCCTTGATATTTCGTATGTATCAATGTCTTATGACCCTCGACGAAAATACTTCAAAGAATTACTGTACTCTGAAAATTACCCCTTTCCAGTGCGATCCCTGATTTTACATAGGAATAAAGAACGTAATCTTTGAAAATCTTCTTCATCCTAACCATTAGGCCTAGAGCCTTGATATTTGGTATGTATCGTCACCCATTGACCCTCTACCAAAATACTTCAAAGACATACCGTACTCTAAAAAATTAAACCTCCTCCGTGAGATCTTTGAATAAAGAAGGACTTGGAAAATCAGCCCTATGTTGTTCGATCACCGATTTATAAAATAATAAAGAAGGAAATGTTTAGATTTTCTTTTCCGAAATCATAAGCCGTAGAGCCTTGGTAATTGGAAATGTATCATTGCTCATTTACACTCTACTTTAAAGAGTGACTTAACTCTGAAAATAAGTCATATGTTGTGGGATCTTGGATTTGTAGAGGATTAAAGGAGGCAGTAGATAAAAATCGTCTCCAAAACCGTTATAAGTAGACCTTTGATATTTTGTATATATCATAAAGCTTTGAGCCATCATATTCAGGTGAGCGATGGCCCTCTTGTATTTCATATATAGCATAATCCCATGGTTCAAAAATTGTATATCCATGGAGTCAAAAATAGCCTCGCCACGCACGTTCAATATTTGGAAAAACACTTGATTATAGCAAGTTAAAAAGTCTTCTCCTCCTAAAATACAAGGTTTAATGCATTCATATTTGGATCAAGTACTTTTGCTTGCAGATTAATCAGAGGGCGATTAAGGACCACCATGGTTTTCTTGTACTATTAAAAAACTTCTCGCTGCACAGATTCCCACCAGATTTAACAGGAATGATCCATGGGTGAACAATTATAAGTTTCCTTTAACACATTCACACACAATGACGCTTTTGGACGCCCCTCAAGAAAAACAATTGGGAAAACATTGTGGAAAATGAAGATATTGCTTGTAACAAGCAATTTCTTCATTATCCACAATATTTTCTTTCCAAAAAGACGAAAGAATTTAAAATTCCATCAACTTGGAATTTTCGTCTGCAGGTTCGTTAAGTTTGGACCAGTCTAAAATTTTGTTGTGTAGGAATAGGTTAAAGAAGTTTGATACGGTAATAAACGTAGATTTTATTAATTGGGCTAATGTCCATATATTGTATGTAGTGAAAATTTTTCTTCTGTGAGATCATTTGATAGACCTCATTGAGTACTTCGCGTATTGATACAGTGTGATTAGTTTTTTTTCATACCTCTATGAAAACAAAAAAATATTCTTGTCATCTCTTAATTGTGAGAAAAGGAGATCTATATGTCAAAAAATAATGTAATAAAGGGTTTAAGATCTCCCTTTTTACTCATTAACACTGATTTTGAGGCCCTGGGGGCTGCGTCCATGACACAGTTGGTAGCGCGTAGGACCCCTAATCACAGGGTACAGAGTTCGATAACTGGCCGCTTCCGACAATTGTGTGAAAATGGGTAGACAATCGTAAACCTGAGTGTTTGCACGTGTAAGCAACTTGTCCTTTTTAAGAGATGAAGAGAATATTTTATGTTTTCATGGAGGTATGAACCGAAAAACCTAATCACACTGTATGAATACGCGAAGCAGTTTCATACATTGTGTGATTAGGTTTTTCGGTTCATACCTACATGAAAACAAAACTTATTCTCTTCATTTCTTATAATTTAATAGCATCGAGCGAAAAAACCAAAAACTTTATAATTTTTGATACCTTTTTGTATTGAACTATTTTGTTCGGAAACATACAAAATCGCTGCATGCTCAAAATTTTGTTCATTGAGTTATGAATATTTTTTTGACCAATCAGAACGCTCGTTTTTGATAGACAAAACCATGAATTAAATTGTATTCGTGTAAACGATTTATCGGATCCTGTTTAACTTTGCGAACTGATATTATCCGAATAATTGCACAATCGCGGCTGTAAATCCAAGAGTAAATCGACCAATTAAATCGTTCATTTGAGCCGGAAGTGAACATTAGACTCAAACATTTGCCGAAATTTTGGTTGAGGCAATCACGGCATCCAAGGAAAATAAGGTCTGAAAAAATTGCAGCAAACAAATAAATTGTTTGTTATGCGCAATTAAGTTATCTTAAATAATACTTTTTAAACCCACAGAAAAGGCTTTCCAAAATGCTTACGCGAAAAGTTGTATTCAGCAATTTCTTTCAATTTGGACCAGTCCAAATATTTGGTAAATTGGTTAGGGGATAAGCTGATTATGACTTCAATCAAACAAAACAAAAGTTTGACTTTATTCTATACAGATTACCCCGACACACGGAACAATTTCATACGAATTGCCAGGGCAATCTTCCATATGGCCAGTCGAGCAGGTTCGTAGTCTCTCCATTGTACCATTACCACAAGTAGAGCTGCAAGGACCTTCAAACCAATGTGTCCAGGCTAATAAAAGAGAAATACACGTAGGAATATCTTCCCCATTCTCTAACCTATTCCCACACTATCCCGATTTTTTTAACTCCCCCCATCCCCACCCCCAAAAAAGGTCTAGAGAACATTATTGAAACTAAAGACATTGCTTGTTAAAAGTTATTTCTTCATTACACGCAGTGCCTTTTATCCCAAAATACAACGAATTCTCTTTTTATATTTCATAGACTAAAAATTGTTGTCTGCAGCATTTTGAATTTGGACAAGTCTAAAATGTTGCCGTCCGGTATTTGGTTTAATAATTGAAAAACATGAAAACAAATTACTTTTATCGTGATGTGTACATAGTTAAGGTTTTTGCGAATGCCGTTAAGGAACCAAACTTTTCCAAAGTTCGGGTATGCACCTACTATACTCGGCTGCAAAAGAAAGTCATTATTTCTCTAAAATTCTTAACATTTCAAAAGATATCATATGCAATTCGTATCAAACTTAAAAAGGACCTTTTGGAAAATTGATATTATTTCTAATTTTAAGGTTGTTTTTGCCAACAATTGGCTATATTAAGGATTGTATAACCCTTATAGCCCCTTTCCTTTTAAGAGTCACTAGATCAAAAGGCATTTGCAAGTTTAACTATGAATTCCAAACCCTTTCTAAATAGACGTTTTCCAGAATTTTCATGTCGACGTAAAAGATGCGCCAACGTTACTAATCTGGCGAATCGACTGATTATTTACTCAGTCACACAAACCTATTACATTCTGCAAAATTACAGAATTCTTAAAAGCGTCTCTTGCAAAGATTATGAAAGAAATAGTTTGGCTCTTAATTTATAACGATATTGCTTTCATATTTCTTAAGAAGGTGATTAAGTTGGTTTTCCAATGTTAATGACTGTTCATAACTTATCAGAAGGAAAGAAAAGAGGCAAGTATATTTCGCGTTAGGAGACGGCAAATAGGTCGACGAAGTACAACCCGAATGGAACCGGAATTCATCGGGTAAATACGTTATCTGTCGATTGTACCGAAAATTGCCTTATTTGTTGTAACCATGAACGTATTGATTACGTCATTAACTTCCGCTTGTAAAACAGTCGTTATCGACATCACCCGGAGACAAAAGACCCCAACCGATAAATTCATATGTTTAAAACACAATAAATTGAATTTAGCGAATTTAGTAGATTAAAGGCGAAGAAAGTATATTTATCGTTAAAATTACATGAATAACTATTGGTAATGCAGATAATTTGCAATTATAAAACTTTCATAAAAATATGTTAAAGAAACAATTTGAGGCAATGTCGTCCGATTCATGCAAAATATGGTTTGAAAAAGAATATATGCCCAGAATAAAAAAAGTGGCGCTTGCATCATGGCAAGGGTATATCAGTCCTTCAATCTTAAATATTCAATAAATAGATTAGTTAAATATTGCTAGATTTTAGTCATTTGCATTGAAAATCCCATTTCTTTGTAGTAATGAAAAGCGCACAGCCCCCGTCATAGCGCAGTTGGTAGCGCTTCGGACTGTCAATCTATAGGTCCCGTGTTCGATCCCCGACGGCGACACTCATCCTTTCCGACTATTTGTCTCTCACCAATGGGTCGATAACCGTAGACCTATGTGGGATAGCAGCTGGAGGCTAGGAAGGGATGTGATGGTAGTACTGGTGTGAGAAATACCAGGATTCCATTGTTAGGTGCTCCAGCCGCCGCGATATAACTGAAAGATTGTTGAAAGCGGCGTAAAACTCCATTTAAATAAACAAACAAATGTAAAGCGCATACGCATAGTTTCACACTCCTATGGCACTTACTTGCACAAGGTCCCAATGAACAGTCCTTTGTTTCCTGTCTGTCTCCTTGACAGTCGATACTACCTTGAGACGGGGCTGGGTTATCACACGACCTTGACCTTGTTATCTGACCAAGGTCACATGACTTTGAACATAAGGACCACGTGGTCCATGTTGACCAATGGCCGTCTGTGTGGCCTAGATTATTAAATAGGATTATTAATCTAAGTGCTGAAAGTACTAAACCTAGCAAAGCATGATTTCAGTACGTAATCTTCTTTGTTAAAGGTTATCATGTTTAGTGTAATTTAGAAAACCTTTGCCTCGTAGAGTGGTAAACATTGAGAACAACGGAGAAATTTCTTGTTACAAGCAATTTCTTCGTTATCCATAATGTTTTCCAATGCTATTTTCTTGAAAAGGAGTTGTCTACGATTTGTATAAAGTTAGTTCATATGGCAGTAAAAAGCAGTGGCAGAGTTTACAATATTCATGAAATAAGAACTCATTTATGGCGTGTTTAGCGGTTAAGCCTCCATTGATAATTTGCACTCGGTGAACTCTGAGAGGACCTCAAAATTTGTCTATTCACTTAAGCTACCAAAGCTAACGATTTGCTAGCTAAAAAAAAAAAAAAATTAACAGAACCTAAGAGGGCATTAACACGAATCATCTGCACAGTAGAATACTTTGTTTTTAAGTTAAAACATCTATGCACAGAAAGGCATTCTTATGTGTAAAAATTGTACTTATTCTATTCATTTTCGCGTGTTTTTAAGTATTGTAACCGGCCTCGCCAACTAAGCCCCACCAAGAAGTTCTACTTCGATACCGAACGGCGATATTTTTGCAAAATTTATGGCCAGTAACATGTAACAAAACGGCAAAAATGGTTGTTTGGCGATCCAAACGTCGTACCTACAGCTTAAGTGAAAATGCTTCACAAAAATGTCGACCAATGTTGGATTTCAAATTTCACTTCCCGTCTATATAAATAATATGGCTGGTCACCCTAATAAATCGTTCAAAGCGACGTAATTGACCAATCGCTGGCTCCGCCCACTTACTCCTTTGGCGACGCCCACTGCCTCTAACAGGAAGTTCCGCTTCGATTTTTAACGGCATTGTTTTGCAAAATTTATGGCCAGTAGCATTTAACAAAAAGGTAAAGTGGTTTCTTTGTCACCTAAATGTCGTAACCACCGCTCGACTAAGATGTACGAACGATGTTTAGGTCGCCAAACCACCAAAAAAAAAAAAAAAAAAACTTAACAAAAATGTTAATGTTGGAGCTGAAAGCTCATGTCCGGGCTGAATAAATTACATGTATTTCATTGGTCGTTTGATTTCTTGACTCACAACCGCTAATGGCAATTCCCAATACAAACCAACAAATCTAAATGAATTGTGTTTATCTACCAACGCTCTGGAATCTATGTTCCAGCATCGGTTGAACAAACTAATCAACAAACCTTTACAATCCGGTAGATTGCAGTTCCTTGTCCTGATTCCCTGACCTGCGCAATCATTTCCTCCAACACAGGACCGGGAACTAGTACTGATGACGTTACTTCCGCAAGTTACAGAGCATGCGCTGTAGCTAGACCACCGTGACCAGTGCCCGCTGGGTCCTAAATGTCGAATATTATCTTGTATTATGCATACGTTATGCAAACAGACAAACAGACAGACAGACAGAGAGGAAGAGAGAGGCGAAAATTGTGTGCCTTTTTTCTTTTTTTCTAATTCTTTTTCTTTCTCCTTTAAGTAATTTATATGTTCTTATGAAGGCCATGTTGAAATAAGCTTTATTTATATTGTTTATGTTTGTCTTTATATGTTACTTTCTCTTATTAAAATACTGGTATCATACGGATTATAGACGATTCGGTCACACTTGAAATCTTTGAAGTTTTTCCTAAGTATATTTTGAAATATCTTTTTTCCCTTTTTTAAATCAGGCTTGACTAATCATGTTTAAATATCGACTGCAAAGCAAAGAGTGCAAAGGGCTAGTGTTTTACATGCGAACAAGGGTTTTGAAACTCAAACGTCTGAAAATTTCCTTATTTGAAAAAGATCCTATTGGGAGAAATTTGTAAGGGTGAAAACAGGGATTTTCGATCCCTTCAATGTTCAGATATGCATCTTACATTCACACTATTGAAAATCATATTACTAACTTTTATATATTTTACATGAACGTAAACATGTAAAGACCCGTTAGCAGTGTATTTTTTTCAAGTTTGATGCACTTTGTTGTTGCTATGACCCATTTAGTTCTGTCTCCTTCTGATTAGTTCTGGTAATTCCATTATCAAAGAGCCAATGACTCCTCAATTTCAAGGGCCAGTACAAGCTATGCTTAACCCATTCCCAGACAGCAAAATTTTAGACTGGTCCAAATTGAAAGAAGCTGCAGACGACAATTTCAAGTTGATGGAATTTTGAATTTTTTCGTCTTTTTGGATTAAAAACATTGTGGATAATGAAGAAATTGCTTGATACAAGCAATTTCTTCATTTTCCACAATGTTTTCCAAAGATTTTTTCTTGAGGGGTGTAAAAAGGAGGGCTTGAGTTGGAATGGGTTAAAGCGTGGTCACACGATTTGTACCTTGTAATCGGTCAGTTATTTCTATTAATTATAAAATGTAATTTATCTGAATAATTTGAAGCATTTACAAACCTTTTGTACTTGTAACACGAGGAATATCAGTTATGGTGAGTGAATTTGGCGGGGGCACGTGACTTTCCTTACAGAAACCATATTGTAGTGAAATATCGTCTACAGCAATGTCGGCGTGATAACCCCATCCTTTCTCGGCCTCAAATACCAGCCGTATATTGTGCGTATATAATGGTAGGTTAATACATCCATATTTCCATGATGTGCCCACTGTAAAAGGGGAATATGCATGTACGATGGACAATAATATGAAATGACGGTACGTTGGACCCGCCCACTGACTCCGCTGGCTCTGACAGGAAGTTCCACTTTCGATATTGAACGGCGATATTTTGCAAAAAATTATAGCCAGTACCATGTAACAAAAAAGTAAAACTGTTTGTCGGTGGCCTGGACGACTTTTATGTCGCCAAAATAACAAATATGTTTCATGTTTAAATGTCTGCCAACGTTGTACTGCAAGAAGTCTACCTCTAGTCTAAATGAATAGTCGACTGGTTCTTCGATTGGCAGTCGCGATTTATGTTCCACAATCTATAGGCTTTGTACGAATAATAAATATTGACCATGATATTGATCCAAGATATTGATCAATCTTCTATATCATATACTTACATATGTTTCTATTAAAATATAATCAATCAACATAAACAGCATTGGACAGGTCAGAGAAAGTGTCAAATACGGTTCCTTATAAGGTAGATTAAGATGACGTTTTTGTCATTTTATAGGTGATATCGTAATGCGAATAAACGTTAAAATAGCTTTAACAAACGTGACCCTTACTTGAACGTCCCCCTCTATAGAAGATTTCGTCACTCTGCCATTCCCCAATCAAGAAGAACACATTCAGTTCACCTATCTGATTTCCATACATATGGTACCAAAACTTCACACTCATATGTTGATCGCCGGTCTCGAAGGAAGGTGATATCAAACCCGCCACATCACCCTCATCTCCATAGTTGGCCTCCGCGTACACGTAGATACCTTGAGCTGTATATCAGATACGTATGTAAAATATTAACCCTTGTCATGCTGAACCCGGAATATTACGGTTTTGGCAAGAAGTGTAGACCAAGATCAGCCTGCACATAAGTGCAGTCTGATCTTAGTCTACACCTCCAGTTTGTACTTTCCCTGCAATAGCTGTTTATGAAATTCATTTCTAAAAGTTATATTGATATTTGAACAAGTTCTATCAGTGCTTTCAGCCCTTTGATTTTACATCAATCCAGTAAGGTAATTTATACAGCATGACAAGGGTAAATCTCCTTTCAAATATAAGATAAACAATGGTCGAAATTGAGTCAGTGTAGACTGATCGCCTATGTCCATCAATACTCAATTGAGGAATCAAACCATTCATGTATATTGGAGGTAAACGCTAACCTTCGACAGTTATGTCCGGAATTTTTGTTATTTTTGGAGGATTAAATGTCTCAACTACAGCTTATCGAAACTGTAGTTGCGATGATTAGGTCTCAAAAAAAAAAAAGATTTTTATGATCCTTGCCATAAATCATGTAGATCAACATTATTTGATATCTCTATCGCACTACATGTACCTTACTGGAGTTCAGTAACCTTTGCCAGCATCCATCAGTTACTTATCGCTGGCCCCGCCCAATTTACTCCTATTTGTTTCACAAAAATTGGCGGTAAATGTCGGAGTTAAAAGCTAAATTCCGTACGACTGATTCCCTGATTGATAGACGCTTAATCAATTATTTGAGTTAAAAGAGATGCACATACTACTAACACGTTTGGTCAAGCAAACTTTCAGTTTTCTTTGTGATATTCTTGCCTTTCTAAATTAATCCATTCCAAAACTACAATATTTTACACTGGTCAAATTGAAAGATGATGAAGACGACAAAAACAAAGATGAATTTGAAAATATAAAAAAAGTAAGGGTCATATGAGGTAGAAAGAATTCTAAGAAAAGAAGAAATCTTTCTAATAATTTTTTCATAGCAATATTTCTTTGTTGCTTACAAATGCAGGATTGTGTATTAATTGGCTAAATAACCTTCTGTGGGGAGTTATTTCAAACAAATGAAAAAAACCCCAAACAAAACAACAACAACAAGAAAAAAAAAAAGAAAAAAAAAAAAGAAAAAAAAAAAAAAAAAAAAAACACCACCACCAACAACAACTACAACACACACACAAAAAAACCCCACTTGAAATGACATAAATGGCAGGTTAATGGCAAGGCAATTATAATTATGTCCAACCTATCTGTGGTGTTGGTCTCAAATGTAACGGTTTTTGTTATCGAACACAGGGTTTAAATTAGAACTAAAGAACCAGATTTTTTTATCACGTCCTTCAACTAAGAGCTCTGTATACGTATCCTGTTTATACGCAAAACTCTAGATAAAGCTAGTGATTTTATTTGCAAAGCGAACAAATTCATTTCTTATGCAACAAACCCTATGCTGTGGGTGTACATTGGAATCGTATTGTCAAGACGATTCCAATGAATACCCACAACATAGGTTTTGAATCAGCAATAGGGAACTATCTACACGCAATTTAGCTTGGATCTCTGTATACATATCCAGTTCAATATTCAAACACATACCGGTACCCGTGGTGTGATCACTGTCTGGCCCTGTGTTGTGTGTCGGCGTGCCCCCCGTCCGGCGGGTCCAGTGATATTTTGTGTCAGAGTAAAAATCATATCCACAGTTGTCCTGTTCGAAGTTACAGGAAATATTCCGAGCTGGAAGAAACAAAGAAAGAAAGAAAGAAAAAAAGACAGAAAAACTGTCAATCGAGTAGAGGAACCTCCTGAACATTTAATACACTTGTATTCATTTGTTGAATAAGATAACAATAAAAAAGTCGATTTTGCCCGAGCGACCATTCCTTTAAGCGACTTCAACCGAAATTCCCTCTTCAAAAACAAAAGCTCTCATTAAGGGTCGGTCGTATTTACTAAACAAACAAACAAACAAACAAAAGAAAAGAAATCCAGCGTTGTTGGAACTCATTAGAATCGTCTCAGTGAGTCGATTCTAATGAGTCCCAACAACATAGGATTTAGCGATGATATTTTTATGCAATCGGATCAATTCTTCATATAAGTCATAGCGACCTTTCTATTAAGCGATCACTGTTTGGTCGGCCCATGTACGGTAGCTTAATACAAGATTTACTGTAATGATAATAAGGTCTATTAAGCCAGGATTAATGTTTGACTAGTAAAACAGGATTTTGACCCCCCACTCCCCCAATCCGTCTTTACCCAGTTTTGACCCTTATACATGTCTCCCAAAGGATCCAATTTGACCTTTTCTAAATACGGTATTCTGTTCCTTAAATGATGTATCTCTTGAACGATTGGAAAAATACAAATTAACCCATTACCGCTAAATAACGCCTTTTGACGCCAATGTAAAAATATACGAAAGAAAACATCTTGGGAAAAGGAGAAATGGCATAAACATGTTTTCTGCTATATTTAGTCATTACTTTTCGAATTAAACACACTTAAATATGTCGTCTTCAAATTGTTTCATTTTGGATCAGTCTAAAATTTTGTCGTTTGAGAATTGGTTAATTGCTATCTCCATATTGTAGGAGATTTATACAAACAACAACAACAACAAAACCGATTCAACATAAAGAAGAAAAGGTATATTTGGAATTCACTTATGCCTAGAAGAGTCGACCCCTTGGAAATCAGTTATGCCCCATTAGGGATCTGTATCGCGCAGAACCCATTGACAAAGCTAATCCATTCAGAGAAAGTATCCACAACTCTGAATAATTTGATTTTAGTTCAGTCTATCAAAATCGGGCGTTCTGATTGGTTGAAAAAAATTATTCATAACTCCATGAACAAAATTTTGAGCACGCAGCCATTTTGTATGCTTCCGCATAAAATATTCCCATACAAAAAGGTATGAAAATTTGTAAAGCTTTTGTTTTTTTCGCTCGACGCTATTAAATTATAAGAAATGAAGAGAATATTTTTGTTTTCACGGAGGTATGAACGGAAAAACCTAATCACACAATCTATGAATCCGCTTCGCGTATTCATACCAGTGTGATTAGGTTTTTCGGTTCATTACTCCATGAAAACAAAAAATATTCTCTTCATCTCTTAAATACATACTTGCAATGTTACAGCTTCCAGGACTCAGTTTGACGTCATCAATGGCGATGTCGCCGCGATTACCAAAGCTCAGAGCCTCAAAGGCAATCTGAAATCTGTCAAAGTCGTGAGGTATATCTAAACATACCTCGTGCCAGCCTGATCCTTGGTCATCTGAAATTATATACATAAAAAAACTTACACAATCTCCAGTTAAAGGTTTGATGTATTATGGTACATTTGTAACCATACCTTGTATCAAGCATGAAAATAAAACAGATTACCCTTAAAAGTACATCTAGAACATCTTATACAATTTATTGCAAACCAAAAAAACAACAACCGTCATTATATGATAACAATGTCATGCGCCTACTACAATGAAAAATTAACTTGATAGAGTTAAATAGAAAAGTGTTGTTCTAAGTGATGCATTTCGACGAAGGGACAAAGTCTCTCTTATCTCTCGGTTTTATGAGAGAATTTGATTCCCAAACAGGGCAACAACTTTACCATAAATAGGATCCATATAATTTTTGCAGTGGCATATTGCTTCACAAGTAGTTATCCCTAAGGAATTGATCGATGCAATCATCCATAATGATTTGCAAATGAAAAAAAAGGCTTCTTTCAGATGAGTCTCAAATTTTCTGAGTGTTGACCCAAACCAAAATGTCTAAGGAACCTCTTTCCATGCTTCAGGGGGTTCAGGAGAAATTTATCAAGCAGTTTGTAAGTGTTGATGAAACAAGGTTTTGACCACTTAGAACCACGTACAACAACATAGCCAAAACAGTGGAATCATCCAAGATCACCGCCCCGAAAAAGGCCGAGTCAGCAACATCCGCTGGTTATGGTTTTCTGAGATGCAAAACTGTGTGCTGCCATTGGAATTTTTCTGTAAACGGTCAATTTATAACTAGGAGGTATTGTGCAGACTACACGACGAAGAGAAATCAAGGAGAAAAAGAGCGGGAAACTGTCACTAGGTGCTCTTCCACCAGGAAAGTGATCCATCACACTAGTACATTGCTTTCATGACTGCTTCACCATCAACGTGGTTTAGCACCCTCTGAATATCGACAATTCCTCAATAAACAAACAAAACTCAGCGGCCGCCATTTTCGCACCCATGATGACATCTAAAAAGCTATTGAAGGGGGGTGGGAGGGGGGGGGGGGCAAAATGTTACCTTCTACAGGGAGGGTATCCGAAAGATTCAACACCGTTGGATAAAGTGTGTAAGCTTGCAAGGTGACTTCGTTTAAGCTTGAACAAATGAAAATATTTAGGTTAAACCGCTTCTCCTTGTCTTAGGCCACTGACTTTTCTATCGACCCTGGAATGACAAGTAGACTCCGAGCTTGGAAATACCAAATCTACTAATTGACTTAAAAAGTTTCAAAGGCCGTTTTGACAAGTCGATTCCGTATTGATAAATATTAACACTAAAGTTATCATCACATTTTACCTCATAACACTTCTGTTTGACCCGTCAAAAAGATTGTTGGGACAGGTCAACGGTTCAACTAGTCAAAGAATTCCTTCTTTTAGACGTGATAAGGTGGAAGTCAGATTTATCAACATTATTTCTCATAGCATTAGACAGGCTTCCCATAATCGTGTACCTGACTAGTATAACGGGGCATGGTCAACTTATTGAAATATATGATTCGTTATCCGGATCCGTATCTGACACAAGGCCGAGTAGAACTGGATTCTTATACAAAACATTACTAATGATCTAGCGAGGGTTAGATAAAAGAGTAGGGATGCCTCAGCTACTTACCAGAACACCAAACTCACCAATAAGAGATAACAGCGATGTACTAAGTGAATATCATTAAGCTCTAACGTACACATTTAGTATACCATATTCCCTTCCCTCCATATCATACCAAAAACTCACCAATTAGAGATAACATCAGTGCACCCAGTGAATGCCCATAATCTCTGGCGTACACATCAAGTGCAGCTTTATCCCTTCCTTCCATATCATACCAAACGGTGTAGCCAATGAATGCCTATAATATCTAGCGCACACGTTAAGTGGACCTATACCTCCCCCATGTCAAACCAAAATAAGAGATGACAGCTGTGTACCAAGTGAATGTTCATAACCCCTAGCGTACACATTGAGTATACCTATATCTCTCCCCTCCTCATCTAACCAAAACTCACCAATAATAGATAGCAGAGGTGTGCAAAATGAATGAATATAATCTCTACTTTACATATTTAGTGTACCTATATCCCTTCCCCCCATATCATACCAAAACTCGCAAATAAGAGATAATGTTCAGCGTTGAACCTAGCAAATACATGTATCTATAATCCCAAGCGCACACGTTGAGTGTACCTATTTCCCTTCCCTCCATATCATATCAAAACTCACCAATTAGAGAAAACACTGATGTACCCAATAAATGTCCCTAGCCCTGAGTGTGCTAATTGAGTGTACCTATATCTCTCCCCTCTAAGTCATACCAAAACTCACCAATAGTAGAAAGCAGCGCTGTACAGAGTATATGCCCATAATCCCTCGAGTACACGTTGGGTGTACCTATATCCCCTCCCAAAACTCACCAATAAGAGATAGCAGCGGTGTTCCCAGTGAATGCCCATAACCTCTCGAGTACACCTTGAGTGTAACTATATCCCTTCCCAAAACCCACAAATAAGAGATAGCAGCGGTGTACACAGTAATGCCCATAATCCCTCGAGTACACGTTGAGTGTACCTATATCCCCTCCCAAAACTCACCAATAAGAGATAGCAGCGGTGTTCCCAGTGAATGCCCATAATCCCTTGCGTACACGTTGAGTGAACCTATATCCCTTCCCTCCATGTCATACCAGAACTGTACCCGGTAGTGATCCATCGACGGATTTTTGAAGATCGGGGAGATGATCCTTGCTGTTTTACCGGGGTTGTGTTCCGAGGAGTCGATGAAGGCATAGTGTCCTTTAAAAATATAAAGCGTTTAGTAGATATATAAATTAAGCAATAAAGTGCTTAATTAATCCATTACCAGACAACAAAATTCAGATCAGACCAAATTCAAAGATGTTACAGAGAAAATATTTTAGTTAATGAAACTATGGATTTTTATTTACTTTTAGGGCAGAATACATTGTGGACTATGAGGAAATTGCCTTTTTTTGAGAGGGGGGAGGGGGCGTAAAAAGGCCATTGTGTAGTGATGGGTGGAGGTAAATTTATTTTTTGCAAACCAAAATTTTCGATTTAAACAGACTTATCATGATTTTAGAGAATAAAAAATTTATACTGTGCGATTACAATGTGACGATATACAGTAACTGTTAGCCATCCGATACCAAAGACCTACGTTTTTGACGGCATTCATTGGAATAGTCATTGCGAGACCATTCAATTGAGTACTTAAAATATAGGGCTTAATGACGGAGGTTGACTTTTAAAAAAAGGGGACAGATTCCTAAACCACCACCTCTATCTGGAATTTCTGTAGACTTACCGTCTGTGTTTGTACCATGATCTGTCATTGGTCCGGTATAACTCGACCTCGTCTGACCGGATCCGATCGACCAATCATAATTGTCGTTATGTTGCTGTATGTAACCACAAAATCCGGATTCAAAATCACAGGATATCGGGTCGCTATTTACTGTAATGGTAATGATGATAAAGATAATCATGATAATGATTACGATAATATTGATGATGATAATAATAATAATAATAATAATAATAATAATAATAATAATAATAATAATAATAATAATATCGATGATAATAATAATAATAATAATAATAACAATGGTGATGATAACGATCATGATTATGATGATGATAGTTGGGATTAAGTTAGTGATAATGATAATAATTAAAATTAACAATAATGATAATACTCTGACGGAAAACCATAAAGATAATTATGGTAATGAAAATATGCATTACAATGGAAATGATTAAAAATTAATAATGAATTAAAAATGAAATAAATAGATTCTTTGTCATGTTATTGTAACGATTGTCCTTACGAAAAAAAATCTATCAAAGCCATTATCTGGCGACAAAATTTTAGACCGGTCCAAATTCAATGAAGTTGTAGACGACAAATTATTTTGAGTTAGAAAACATTGGGGATAAAGAAATTGCTTATAAAAAGCAATTTCTTAATTTTCCACAATGTTTTTCGAAGCATTTTTCTTGGGGGCGTTAATAGGCAGAATTGTGTGTGAATGTGTTAGCACCCCCCCCCCCCCCAAAAAAAAAACAACAAAAAAACACACAAAAAAACCCCAAACAATATCGTGAATACTTTTATTTACAACATTATTTTAAACAAAATTGATGAAATGGGGAGGAGGGACGCTAATTATCTAAAGATGAATTTGGAAAAGACTACAACAAATTGAAATCAAGAATTACATGTATAGTAACACGGTTCTGCTCATAAAACATATTTATTTTCGGTTATGTAAAATACAAACCTCTGCGCTTAATATGGAATTATCTTAAACAATTACTGTATTGTGAAATTTCCCGAAATCAAAGGTTTTGCAGACGACAGTTTAAAGTTGATTTCATTTAAAAAAAATCATTCATTGGGGTAGAAAATATTGTGGAAAAATGAAAAAATATTGATTGTTATAAGAAATTCATTCTTTTCCGAAATATTTCTCGGGTAAACAACTACAACAACCACAACAACAAATGAATAAATTAAAAAAAAAAAAAAAAAAAAAGGTCGTAAAAACGAGGGATTGAACAGAAAAGGTTTAAACCTTTAAATCAGTCATTTATAATTCTGAATTCGACTCACCTAAGAATCTTGAAGATTTTCCATGTACCTGTGCAAACAGTAAATGTCCTGTGAAAATAAAATACGTTACATCATATATATATATGTCTGTTTTAGTCAGGACAACTGACAAATCGAGACTGCTAATAAAGGAACCAATTGGGCGCCCAAATCATTCATTCAGACCGGAAGTGAAGTTTGAGCTCCTCCATTGTCTGACTTTATACGAAGGAATTTTGTTGGTTTGGAGAATTAAATGAATGACAGCGTAAGCAAACAATTCAAACAAACAAATTTCTTTCATTACCTCAGTCGATCTCCAATATCGGAGGCCAGTAGGCGTGGCTATCGATCCATCAATTGATAATCTGCGTAGAAGATTTTTTATTCAAAATATGTGAAAATAAGTCATATCCAAATCCGTTTTAACACTCTTTTTCACAAAGGCCAAAGAAGGTTTTGGCTTCTCTCCTTACTAACAGAAAATTCTCATCTTACTTATTGGGCGGATAACCCATTCCCATACAACATGCTTTGTGACACCTCAAGGAAAATGCTTTGAAAAAAAAATGAAGAAATTACTTGTAACAAGCAATTTCTTCATTATCAACAATCTTTTCTATCCCCCCCCCCCCCCCAAAAAAAGATTTTCGAAATTTCATCAACTAATCAATGTCGTCTACAACATCTTTGAACTTGGACCAGTCTAAAATTTTGTCGTCTCGTAATGGGTTAAGCTTGAAAAAAGAAGAAAAAAAGAAAAGCAATCTCACCGAACAAAAGACAGACAATTATTCCCTTGATTTGCTCCATATTTACTGAGATGTTCCCATAGTTTGACTTTGATTATTAAAACCTTCATAATACTTCCACACATGCGTCCCGCCATGTGAATTCACGCCAATTTTATGGAAATTGAAAGAGGTTAAAACGGCAGTTTTTATGTTGATAGAATTTGGAAATTCTCTGCCTTTCAGGAAAGAAAAAACAATGTGGAACATGTCGACATGTGACAATCATTTTTTTGTTTTTGTTTTTATACTGTTCTCCATAACCTTGTCCGCGAGTGGTTAATACAGATTGAAGGTTTGAAATTGGAAAAAAAAGATTCCTGTGATTAAAAGTCACTAGATTACAAAACAAAACCATTTAACCTATTCCCACACAATGACGCTCTTTGACGCCCCTAAAAAAAGCAGCTTTGGAAAACATTGTTGGGAAAAGAAGAAATACCTTATAAGCAATGTCTTCATTTCCCACAATGTTTTCAACCCGCGAAGTCAAAGTCTTTTAGAAATTCACTAACTTGAAGTTGTCGTCCGATACATCTTTCAATTCGTACCAATCTAAAATTTTGTTTGACTCTTACAGGATTCGAACCTACGCGGATATATACGGCAAGACCGCCTAGCGCGGCAATGTCCGACGTCTTTTACCTCTTCGCTTAAGTGAATTTAATTTGAAAAATAACCATTCATCAGGGTAGAAAATATTGTTGAAAAAAGGAAAAATTGCTTGTCACAAGCAATTTCTTCTTTTCTACGATGTTTTCTCAATTATAAAACCACACGGATTTAAAAACCAGGAATTGACAATCCCACACATTGACGCTTTTGGACGCTCTTCAAGATAAGCGATTGGGAAAACGTGTAAAATGTAGAAATTGCTTGTAACAAGCAATTTCTTCATTTTACACAATGTTTTCTACCGAGAAACTTAAAAAAAATGCATAAACTTTGAATTATTGTCTGCAACTCCTTTCAATTTGGTCCATTCTAAAAAGCGTCATCTGGAAATGGGATGAAATACAATTCGTGCGCGTAGATCTCTATGTAAACTAGCATTTGTCCTTTTCCTGTACAAACCCGGAATTTTACGTCTCTTTGGTTTTTATACTTGAGAAATCATTGTGGACAAAGAGGAAACTTATTGTTACAAGCCATTTCTCCTTTCCCACAGTATTTTTCTACTACCACATAGGATGGTTTCATTTTAAATCGCATCCAATTTTCATTGTCTTCTGCCACCTCTTTCAATTAAGACTAATCTAAAATTTAAAAACAAAAACAACAACAAAAAAAAACAGAAAAGGTGTATTAGGCGACACATTATCGCCGTAGAATTATAGCTAGTCGTATTGTATACTTGAATGGCAAAGGTAGATGGGGTTTGATAATTTCGACTTTGGTTGTTTTGATGTGATAATTAGGAATTTCAACACACGTTAGTTTCTGGGAAAGAAGGGTATCTTATCTATTTGACGCGACCATATTATCTAAGAACTGGTTCTTTTTTCCACGACACGTTAAGCTTCAAATAAGGTCAACGATGACCCTTCTTCGGGAAATGTGTGACCCCTCACCGAGGAATTTAAAGTGCGTCTGTTTCTACAACAGATCTATATGATTTTCTTTACACAAAACGGCATTGCTTTCGTCGTGTGTGTATGTTTTATTATTATTATTATTATTTTTGCCCAGGATACACCACATTTGCATTCCCCTATCATTTTTCCACAATGTGTTCCACCTCAAAAGAGATAAAAAAAAAAAAAAAATAAATAAAAAAAGGGACCTACTTAAGAACCTCATATTCGCTTTTTAACCCATTCCGACACTAACCAGGCCCGCTTTTTGCGCCCCTTGAGAAAAAACACTTTGAGAAAACATCAAGGAAAATGAAGAAATTGATAATAACAAGCAATTTCTTCATTTAAACACAATGCTTTCGAACCAGGAAATCAAAGAATTTTAAAATATCACCAACTTTAAAAGGTGGTCTACAACTTCTTTCAGTTTGGACCAATCTCGGATTTTGTCGTCTGGTTATGGGTTAAGCATGCCGCAATTTTTGAAATTGTGATTAATGGCTGGTTTTAAATTGAGGCGAGACTTACCTTGATAAAAACCTCGTTGAATATAGATAAAATTGCTAACAAACATTTTCTTCTTTTCTCAAAATGTTTTCCAAACCACTTTTCTTAAAGGCGTCTACAAGGTTAAAGGGAATCATGTGGTAATTTGCTAAGTGAAGATAGTTTCAGCTCTAATCTTGCGAAATTCGTCGTCAAATTCATGGTATATCGGAAAAAAATGACAGACTGTCACACAGGGTAAAACCAAAACTAGCGAAAGGTTGAAAAATCCTCGGTAGATGAAAAAATTGGAACGAGTTAAAAGTGTGTCGATGTATAAAAGACTTAGCCAACACTTATGTTTATAAATAGTAAATTTCCCTATCTCAGTCTACATTTTTCTATGTCTTTAACCCATCCTCACACAATCCATCATAAAAAAAACTTCGGAAAACTTTGTGAAAAATGAAGAAATTGCTTGAATCAAGCCCTCTTCATTATCCACAATGTTTTCTATCCAAAAAGACGAAGTAAATTAAATTTCCATTAACTTGTAGCTGCTTTCAATTTGGACTAGTCTAAAATTTTATTTTGGTGTGGGAATGGGTTTAGTGACACCATTTTTTCAAACCATTTAACTGGCAATACTGAAATGTTCATGATGGACTGATAACTTCAATTAAAAAAAAAGAAGACAACTTGACATAACAGCGGATTACGCCGTTTTAGACTTCAAGTGCATATACCAGTGCAGAATACCAAACAGGCCGCTATATGATAGCCTAACGATTAATCCTTTCCCGTTGTCACAAGACGGCTGAGCGGTTGGCTTGGATACGGGTCAATAAAGAGTCAGGATGTGCATTTCCAAATTTTATTTACATAAAACAAATAACAAATACCAATCGATCCAAATGTAAACTAGTTAAACACAAAAATGTTCCAAACAATAAAGTCTCTAAAGAATTGCTTTAGTCCACAAGCACTATACGATATTTGATGAAGTCTAATGTTCCAAAATGTCTACGTCACTTCGCAAGATTTATAAAATATGAAAACCGCCAAAATGTTAAATTACTACCAACCAATCATTAACATAAATTTCTAAATTAGACTATTGCCTGACCGCGCCTACTTCACTAGGATAATGTGTCTGTCCAGCCGTTTATTGTATATGTTGTTCCCCGGTCGTCACAACCAAAACGTCCTTCCCCTATGACGCTGACGCCGGCACGAAGTACTACCTAAGTCTCCCGGTCTGGACAACACGTTATAATCTCACACATGGAACTGGTCAGGTCTCAAGTCATCGCATCACACGCGCCTATATACCATCAGTTTGTAATGTAGGTTGTTATAAACAATCAAGCAAGCAAGCAACCTATTGAAAGTACAACAACTATTATAGCAACTACCTAATAAGAGCTGTAATGGCTCTACTTCCAACAATGTTTTACAAACATCTCATAGACAATATAAACTGCTAGCATCTTTTCCCTCAATGTTTCCTCAAACCCAATCTATTACAAAACATAGACCAAAAAAATATGCTAACGTCTTTTCCCACAATGTTTTCTCAAACTCAAGCTATTTACAGAACATTGACCAATATAATTCTTTACATCTTTTCTCACAATGTTTTCTCAAACTCAAGCTATTTACAGAACATTGACCAATATAATACTTTACATCTTTTCTCACAATGTTTTCACAAACAACAATTCAAAATACTGAACTGTATTAAGATATAATTATACAGCATTTGACATTATCCAATAACATTTGAACAATACAACATTAGCATTTGCAAAACATGAACTGCTAAGCAGACGATTAAATACAAATTATCACAATGTTTGTTTCTTTGAAAATAGCTACAAAAAAAAGCTTATTAAACCACGGCTTAAAGACAATCCGACAAAACATTCAACGTTACTGCTCTCCGAAATCCAAACCTAGCCATCCGACATTCCAGAACAATGCAGGAAAATGAGCAATTAACTAAACAGCCATTTGTCATTTTCCAGCGTTGTTTGCGATAATTCAATATGCCAAAAAGCTGCTCGTTTAAGCCACGATATTCTAAAGACAAAAAACATTTACACAATAAAATCAATGTAAATTAAAAGATATTTACCCCCAAGAAGAATCAAACTCTCACACACAAATCTCAACTTCACTTTCCAGCTACCATGCCAAAAATCGTCTACCCAACGAGTAATTTCAACGCAGGGTTTTTATACAAAACCCTACGAAGAAAAATCACTCAACACGCACGCTTAACCCAAGTACGCTAAAAACACAATGTACTATTAAAACTACTAGCCACCAGAAAATGTGTTAAAACAACCAATTAAACCCTACGGCATATAAAAAGGGACGTAGTCTCGCCTTAACCATGACATTAACCCTATCCTAGACACAGGGAGCAGTTACGTATACTAGATATTAGCTAAAATGACCCAAAAGTCAAACCAGGCCTTTTAGAAATACTATATATAGACAAGGGATACAACTCAGAATTCCTGAGATCCCACCCCTGTCTGTTTTAAATGTCTCTAAAAACTACACTTCTTTGTTTACACATTTTACAGTTGTACATATTCGTCACACATATAATCATGTGTAACCTTGACCCATCCATTCCACGAAAACTCTACAGCCTTCGGAGTACAGACAACTTTCTTACAGAAATACACCTCAATTTTGCTCGATTGTCGAGAAGTAGCACCTTCACTTTTCATCAGTAAATAGCAAATCCCAGATAAGCCACTCATTTCTATTATGTATAGAGCAATGGTAGATTATAAATTAAATACATTTTTACCTTTAAGTAGTTAATTCTGATGTTTCCAGAGCTCTCCTAACCTTATGAAGTGTTACATCCTTTCTAGAAGTCAAAAGGCAGCCATCTTGTAAAACAAGATGCAACATTGGGGAAGGGGGGGGGGGGGAATTTACAAGTGGGGACGCAAGTTGCAATAAAGGCCAACGACTGAAATATAGGGTAGTTGAAATGACAATTTCTCATTCACAACTCATTAACATATGATATGAAAATAGAATAATACGTCCAATATGTATCAATGGTTCTCTAACCTGATACAAGACATCTAATTTCTAAGAAGAATATATTCTTAAGTTTGTTCAAATTCCAAGATATGCATTTTAGTGAGAAATTCCACAAAGATAAAAGATAAAGATGTGGCGATATAGGTAACAAGGGTGCTCCTCTTTTCCCTAAGTTTTTGATAATCTCCCTTTCGATTGCTCATTTAATACTTTTTAATGAGAATAGGAACTCCACAAGGTTTTGTTAATGAAAATCAAAGAAATAAGTGTTTCGATAGAACTAAAAAAAAAACGACATGAACAATAAGAAAAAAAATCTTGAATTATATTTAATTAATATTGAAGCAAGATCAGAACAGGCTGCTTTTGGAGATAAGATACATCTTTTAACCCTCGAATTGTCTGAGTAATATTGATTCAGAGACTGTATAGATAGTTATGCTGAATGTATTTGCTTTTCACTTTGTGTGTTAAAACATTTGTCTTTCATTAAATGATTCAAATTTTATGTGCAAATTTCAATTGGAATTATAGTTAAAGTATAACCCATTAATGTGGAATGCAAAATAAATGATAACAATCACTATAATTCAATAGTAGATTTGCATCAACTCATGCTGCTTTTACTTCTTCTTACACAGAAACATTTACAAAAAATAATTTGATAATACTTACATGTATACGTGTATGAACGTATTACCAAATGTAATTTAACAATATACTCCGTTTTTAGTATACAGGTAAATTACTTATTTAAAGCTATAGGTAGACCTGTTCTTTTGAATTGAATCGTAATTGATGACCAAGAATTTACAGAGAAAAACAATCCAAATTACGTTGAATATCATACAAATAAACATGTTTTAACTACTAAGATAACTACCACAGTTGGCTTCTAATCCAATATAGAAAAGAACAGAAAAAAAAATTATTACAGACGTTGAGCATATTAGCTCTTAGTCCAAAAAATAACACGTTATAAAACACACAATGAAAAAAAACAGTCACATAAATAAACAATATTAATTATACCATGTTAATAATGAGAGTATCATAATGTAGCATAAACTTTATACATATTAGGATGTTTATGGTAAAAGTAGGGATATACTTAGATCTTAAATCTTTAAAATAGGGACAAATCAAAGTGACATGAAATTCGTCTTCAATATCTGTAAAGGTACATAATTCGCATGTTCGATCATTTCTGTTGATATTTGGGTGGCGACCTGTTTCGACTTGTAAATCGTGTGAGGATAATCTAATCTGTGCTAATATATTACTTTGTTTTCTATTTTCAAGGAGTCTAATATAAATTGACGTTTCATAACTCAATTTAAGATTACGAAACAAAACTAGGGAGGAAGAAGCATCTTTCGATGAGTGCCATTTACTTATGTATATATCTTTGACTCTTTTTTCAAATATCGGATTAAATTTTTTCAATATGTTCCAAATCAGGGTAAAACCAAACAACACTGAAGCCTGAAGTCTTCAATAGTTTTTTAATTCTATTACTCCAGTTTTTAACTTCGGGGTCTTTTTCAATTTCTTACCGCTGGCTTTGTAATATTGATGTTAAAATACAATTGTTCTTCTTTTTACTGTACAGTTTTAGCCAATGTTTGACTATACGAATATGTCTATTAACTATAAGCGGGAATCTTCCTATTTCTGATAAGAGAGAAAGAGAATTCGCTGACTGTTTTAGATTTAGCATGCGCTTTAAAAATTTCCTATGAATTCTTTCAATATTTTCCGATTGGGTGAAACCCCAGACTTCACAATTATAATTAAGAATGGGTGTAACGTAACTATCAAACTAAGGATTTCCACAGGAATATCATAACTTTTATAAATTTAAACAAATGACTGTAGGATAGTCTTCTGTGTGTAAGAATTCATGTATTCATATTTTATTTTCCAGAATGGATATCAACAAATAGCATATCACACTGTTTCATAACCTTCTGCATACTGAAAGTTATTTTACAACCCATTTCCAGAAAAAATATCTTACTATTGATATGTTACTACATTCTCAATGCTTTCAAACCTGCGGGTGAACTTTCCATTGACTTAGAGATTCAGCTAGTGAAGATTCCATTAAAAGATGAGAGAAGGGGTTTTGTTTAGTGAAACATTAATAATATAATTAATTCAAGACGTTTCATAAAATAAGAAATTTGGCTAACAAACTAGTATTTGATATTTCATTTTAGCAATGTACTTATCAGTCAACAACTTAACTTTGTTACAAAATGCAGCTGCATGGTATGTAGGGTGAGACGCTTTGCTGAATTTTACTCTTCCTTCTTAGAAGCCAAATAACAGTCGTCATTGGTGAGCTATGGCTTTTATTTGGCGTTCCACAGGGGTCAATCTTTGGTCTTAACTTGTTTCAAGTTAACGATGTGGAAGCCTGAACTAATCATAACTCATAAAGTCCTTATTTTTTCAACTATTTATTTTTTTTAATATAACTAACTTTTTAACTAACTTTCAAATGCATACAATTCAATATCTTGGGCTCTAGTAAATGATTAGAGAGCCATTGATAAATAATGAATATTTTGTTTAAACTATGGTGGTGTTATATGCACCTTAAGAATAAAATTTTCTCATCTAGTCTATTCTGAAATCCATTTTGTTGTTCTTTTCTTGGCATTTACATCCCACTTGTGGCCTTTCTCGTCCATTACCCCTTTTAACACATTTTTGCATCCGTTTGTGCTTTATGGATGTTTATCATAAAAAACAACATGGCTGCCTTTTGACTTCTAGAAAGGATGTAACACTTCATAAGCTTAGGAGAGCTCTAAAATCATCAGAATTAACTACTTAAAGGTAAAGATTTATTCAATTTATAATTTACCATAGCTCTATACATAATAGAAATGAGTGGCTTGTCTGGGATTTGCTATTTACTGATGAAAGGTGAAGGTGCTACTTCTCGACAATCGAGCAAAATTGAGGTGTATTTCTGTAAGAAAGTTGTCTGTACTCCGAAAGCTGTATATTTTTCGTGGAATGGATGGGTCAAGGTTACAAATGATTATATATGTGACGAATATGCACAACTGTAAAATTTGTAAACAAAGAAGTGTAATTTTTAGAGACGTTTAAAACAGACAGGGGTGGGATCTCAGGAATTCTGAGTTGTATCCCTTGTCTATATATAGTATTTCTAAAAGGCCTGGTTTGACTTTTGGGTCATTTTAGCTAATATCTAGTATACGTAACTGCTCCCTGTGATCCTAGAAACTTAATGTGACACCCGTACAAATCCGGTATTTTACGGTATTTCCCACGTCATTTACTACAATACAGGGTGATTTCATTTCAAATTGCATCCAATTTTCATTGTCGTATGTCATGGCTATATTTAGATAGTGATGTTATATGGTGTTTTTACACCATAGAATAAGTAAGTCTACCGGAGTGGCAAATCGACAGAACTATTCTGTCTCTGGTATGACAACGTCTATTAAGTTGGTGTAGACAACTTTGTGTGTGTTTTAGAAAACCATTTTCTCATTTCCCCTTCATGCCAAAGTAAGATTAAATTCATAATCGTCTAAAAACATATATGCCGATATTTTTTCTACACAAACGCAATTCTGTATTTTTGACTGGCGAGCCTGTCCTAATCTGATGATACCAATATCGGGGAGCAGCGCAGATCGGACAGGTTCACCATCCTATCCTGTATCTAGTCTAAGGATACCAGTCTATCTAAAAAAAGGGGACGCAACCAATCTTTTATATGAAGATTCAAGCGAAAAGTTATTTATGAACTACTACTGCAAGTTTTGAGGTTTTTATTCCTACATTTTACTGTCGATTGATATTTTTGTAATGCTACATAAGGGCACTCTTGCGTCTTCAGATCAAATGCATGTTGAAAGCGTTATATAGATTCGTCCCACGGTTATTTCGACCGTTTTGAAGTGAATTCTGTAAATATTTTAACATCAGTAAAGTTGCGTGTAACGCACTTAAATTAAAAAATAGATTAATTGCAAACAAGGATTTCCAATGATCATTTCATCACACTAGTATTTGCTTTGTCTAGGCATTGAGTATAGCCTCTGCAAACCAGTATCCACTCCTGTCTCCATTGGGCACTGCCTTACGTTACTGTCACATAATGCTCCGATACATTCATGATGCCTTAATGACGACTTTTTGTGGTATCGGTGATAAAATCAGCAACATTTTGACATTTGTTGCATAGGCTGATTGAACCCATCACCAGACAAGACTGGTCCAAATTAACCCATTCCAACTCAATCCCTCCTTTTTACGCCCCTTAATGAAAAAGCTTTGGAAAACATTGTGGAAAATGAAGAAATTGCTTGGATCAAGCAATTTCTTCATTATCCACAATGTTTTCTATCCAAAAAGATGGAAAAATTTAAAATTCCATCAACTTGAAATTGTCGTCTGCAGCTCCTTTCAATTTGGACCGGTCTAAAATTCCACTGTGATGGAATGGGTTAAGAAGAGTTGCAGACTACAATTTAAAGTTAATAAAATTTAAATTTTTCAACTTTCTTGGTAGATAACATTATGGAAAATGAAGTAATTGCAAGCAATTTATTCATTTTTAGCTCTACTGGTCGAAGGCCACTAGAGCTATAGCGATTGCTTTTTCCCGTCCGGCGTCCGTCCGTCCGTCCAGCCGTACATCTGTCTGTCCGTAGTCCATCCGTTAAACTTTTCCTTGTTTACGCAATAGAGTCCACAGTGTCATCGGATTCTCTTCAAACTTTCTATGAATGGTTGTACCATCGTAAGGATCGTCCTATATGGAATCCGATATGATTCCTGAAAAAACACGGGAAAATGGGCCTAATGAAGATTTAATTAAAAAATCCTCTTTAACACTCTAGAGTCCTCAGTTTCATCAGATTGTATTTAAACTTTCACAGAATGATTGTACCATCATCAGGATCATTCCTTTCAAAAGAAGGGTATGATCCGTCAAGAATACAGGAAAAGGGGCCTTATGAAAATTTTAATTAAAAAATCCTCATTAACACTCTGAGTCCACAGTTTTAATCAGATTGTATTTAAACTTTCACAGAATGATTGTACCATCATAAGGATTTCCTTAGGGAATACGGTCTGATCCGTTAGGAAACACGGGAAAAGGGGCCTTATCAAAATTTAATCGTAAAATCTTTAAAGAAATCCTTGTTAACACTCTGGAGTCAACAGTTTTCATCAGATTCCCTTCAAACTATCACAGAATGATTGTACTTTCATAAGGATTGTCCCTTCGAAATTGGGTATGATCCGTCAAGAAACACAGGAAAAAGGGGGCTTATGAAAATTTTAATAAAAAATTCTCATTAATAATCTAGAGCCAACAATTTTCAACGGATTCTCTTCATCCTTTCACAGAATGATTGTACCATCATAAGGATTGTTCCTTTCAGAATTGGATATGATTCCTCAAGAAACATAGGAAAAGGGGCCTTATCAAAATTTAATTCAAAGATCTTGTTAACACTCTAGAGTCCACAGTTTTCATCTGATTGACTTCAAACTTTCACAGAATGATTATACCATCATAAGAATTGTTCCTTTCAAAATTTGGTATGATCAGTCAAGGACCACGGGGAAAAGGGGCCCGATTAAAACTGGATTGAAAAAGTCCTTGTAAACACAATAGAGTCCATAGTTTTCTGTTGAAATTCTTTTCAAACATTCCCAGAATGATTATAACATTAAATGGATTGTTCCTTTCGGAAGTAGGTTTGATCCATCAAGTTTCATGGGAAAAGGGGGCCTATGAAAATTTAATAAAAAAATCTTAGTTGACCCTTTCCTGTTTTTAGCTCTGGACAAGGCCACAAGAGCTAAATCAAAGGCTTTTTCCCGTCTGTGCGCCCATGCGTGTGTGCGTCCGGTTAACTTCTCCTTGTTTACGCGATAAAGTCCACAGTTTTCATGGTATTCCCTTCAAACTTTCACAGAATGATTGTACCATCATAAGGATCATTCCTTTCGAAATTGGGTATGATCCGTCAAGAAACATGGGGAAAGGGGTCTAATTAGAACTTAATTAATAAATCCTCGTTTACGTGATAGAGTCCATAGTTTTCATCGGATTCTCTTCAAACTTTCACAGAATGATTGCACCATCATAATGATCATTCCTTTCGAAAATGGGTATGATCCGTCAAGAAACATGGGAAAAGGGGCCTCATGAAAATTTAATAAAAAATTCCATTAAAAATCCTCGTTTACGCAATAGAGTCCACAGTTCTCATCGGATTCTCTTCAAATTTTCTCAGAAAGATTGTACCATCATAAGGATCATTTCTTTCAAAAATGGGTAAGATCTGTTAAGAAACATGGGAAAAGGGGCCTTACGAAAATTTAATTAAAAATCCTCGTTAACACTCTAGAGTCCACAGTTTTCATCAGATTTTATTTAAACTTTCACAGAATAATTGTACAAACATAAGGGTTGTTCCTATTGAAAAAGAGTATGATCCATCAAGAAAAATTGGGAAAAGGGGCATTATGAAAATTTAATTAAAAATTCCATTTAAAAACCTTGTTTACACGATAGAGTCCACAGTTTTCATAGGATTCTCTTCAAACTTTCTCAGAATGATTGTACCATCATATGGATTGTTCCTTTCGAAAATTGGTATGATCCGTCAAGAAACATGGTAAAAGGGGCCTTATGACGATTTAATTAAAGTATTGTCGTTAACACTCTAGTGTCCAGAGTTTTCATCAGATCCAATTCAAACTTTCAAAGATTGATTGTACCAAAATAAGGGTCATTCCTTTCGAAAATGGGTATGAACTGTCAATAGACATGGGAAAAGGGGCCTGATTTAAAACTTAATTAAAAATTCCTTTTTTAGGCGATAGAGTCCACAGTTTTTGTCATATTCTCTTCAAACTTTCACAGAATGATTGTGCCATCATAAGGATTGTTCCTTTCGGAAATGGGTATGATCCGTCAAGAAACATGGGAAAAGGGGCCTTATGAAAATTTAATTAAAAATTCCATTAAAAATCCTTATTTACGCGATAGCGTCCACAGTTCTCAACGGATTCTCTTCAAACTTTCTCAGAATGATTGTACCATCATAAGGATCGTTCCTTTCGAAAATGGGTAAGATCTGTTTAGAAACATGGGAAAAGGGGCCTTATGGAAATTTAATTAAAAAATCCTCGTTAACACTCTAGAGTCCACAGTTTTCATCAGATTGTATTTAAACTTTCACAGAATGTTTGTACCAACATAAGGGTCGTTCCTATTGAAAATGAGTATGATCCGTCAAGAAAAATTGGGAAAAGGGGCATAATGAAAATTTAATTAAAAATTCCATTAAAAATCCTCGTTTACGCGATATAGTCCAAAGTTCTCATCCGATTCTTTTCAAACTTTCTCAGAATGATTGTACCCTCATAAGGATTGTTCTTTTCGAAAATGGGTATGATCCGTCAAAAAACATGGGAAAAGGGGCCTTATGAAAATTTAATTAAAAAATCCTCGTTAACACTCTAGAGTCCAGAGTTTACATCAGATTCAATTCAAACTTTCAAAGATTGATTGTACTCTTTTTGAAAATGGGTTTGATCTGTCAAGAAACACAGGAAAAAGGGGCCTTTTAAAAATTTTAATTAAAAATTCCTCGTTTACACTCTGAGTCCACAGTTTTCATCAGATTGTATCAAAACTTTCACAGAATGATTGTACCATCATAAGGATTGTTCCTTTGGGAATTTGGTCAGATCCATCAGGAAACACGGGAAAAGGGGAACTTTTGAAAATTTAATCGAAAATTTTTTTTAGATATCCTATTAACACTCTGGAGTCAACAATTTTCATCAGATTCCCTTCGAACTTTCACAGAATGATTGTACTATCATAAGGATTGTTCCTTTGAAATTGGGTATGATCCGTCAAGAAACACAGGAAAAAGGGGCCTTATGAAAATTTTAATAAAAAATTCTCATAAATTATCTAGAGCCAACAATTTTCAACGGATTCTCTTCAAACTTTCACAGAATGATTGTACCATCATAAGGATTGTTCTTTTCGGAATCTGATATGATTCCTCAAGAAACATAGGAAAAGGGGCCTTATTAAAATTTAATTCAAAGATCTTTGTTAACACTCTAGAGTCCACAGTTTTCATCTGATTGACTTCAAACTTTCACAGAATGATTGTACCATCATAAGAATTGTTCCTTTTAAATTTTGGTATGATCAGTCAAGGACCACGGGAAAAAGGGGCCCGATTAAAACTGGATTGAAAAAGTCCTTGTAAACACAATAGAGTCCATAGTTTTCTGTTGAAATTCTTTTCAAACATTCCCAGAATGATTATTACATTAAATGGATTGTTCCTTTCGGAAGTAGGTTTGATCCATCAAGTTTCATGGGAAAAGGGGGCCTATGAAAATTTAATAAAACCTTAGTTAACACATCATGGCCCTAGATTTCACCTGATTGACTTCAAACTTTCACAGAATGATTGTACCATCATAAGGATTGTTCCTTTCAAATTGGGTCTGATCCATTTGAGAAACATAGGAAAAGGGGCCTTAGGAAAATTCATTTTAAAAAATCTTAATTAATGCTTGTAAGTCCACAGATGCGATGTTGTCATTATACTAAAACAGAATAATTATACTTTTGTAAGAAGAGTTCCCTTTGGAATTGGTACAGAGCCATCAAGTAACATGGGAAAAGGGGCTAAATGAAAATTCAATTAATAAAACCCTGTTGACACAATGAAGCCCACAGCTTTGATCAGATTTTGTTGAAACTTTCACGGATTGATTGGAAGGTCATAACTATCATTCTTTTCATAACAGGGTTCGAACTGTCAAGAAACACAGGAAAAGGGGCATTATGAAAATTTCATTTATAAATCCTTATTACCAAGTCCAGAGCTTTCGTCGGATTTTCTTCAAACATTCACAGAATAATTGTACAATAATAATGATTGTTGATGTTTGCATTAGACCTGATCCGTCGAGTATCACAGGAAAAGGAGCATTATGAAATTTAATTTTAAAATCATTGTACCACAATAAAGTCAACAGTTTTCATCATATTCTGTTAAAACTTTCACAGAATGATTATTCCATCATAAGGATTCTTTCTTTTCAAATTAGGCGTGATCTGTCTAGTATCATGGGAAAAGGGGCCTTTTGAAAATCTTATCTATAATCCTTGTAACCAAGTCCAGAGCTTTCATTGAATTTTATTCAAACCTTCACAGAATCATTGTTCAATAATCACGATTGTTGATGACATGAGACCTGATCCTTCAAGTATCACAGGAAAAGGAGCCTTATTAAAATTTTATTTTAACAATTTTACACCAAGATAAAGTCTGCAGTTTTCATCAGATTCTGTTCAAACTTTCACAGAATGTTTGTACCATCATTAGGATTGTTTCTTTCCAAATTGGGCCTGATCTGTCTAGTATCATAGGAAAAGGGGCTGTATGAAAAATTATTACCAAATCCTCATAAACACAACAATGTCCTCAGTCTTTATCAGAATCTCTTCAAACTTTAATAGATTGATTGTACCATCATTTGGATTGTTCCTTTGTAAATTAGGCCTGATTGGTTAAGTGACACAAGAAAAGGGACCTTATAAAAATTATATTACAAAACATCATTGTTACAATAAAGTCCTCAGTCTTTATCATTTTCTTCAAACTATCACTAAGATTGTTCCTTTGTACATTGGGTCTGATTTGTTAAGTTTCACGGAAAAAGGAGCCTTATGAAAATTTTGTTACAAAAATTCTTGACACAATTCAGTCCATTGTTTTCGTTGATTCTCTTTAACTTTTAAAGAATGATTGTACCTTCATTAAAATTGTTCCTTTTGAAATTTGGTTTGTTCTGTAAAGTATCATGAGAAAAGGGGCCCTATGAATATTTCACTATAAACTCATTAACACAATAAATTCCACCGAATACACAGATTGATTTTACCATCATTCCAATTGTTGATTTTGACAGTGGATCTGATTATGGCAAGTGTCACATAAAAAGGGCCCTTATGAAAAACTTTTATAAATGTTCTGGTTAACACAATGATATCCCTTGATTTCACCGGATTCACTTCAAAATTTCACAGAATGATTGTACAAATACTTAGATGGTTCTTTTCAGAACTGGGTACAATCCATCAAGTATCATGTAAAAAGGGGCCATATGACTTTTTTTTAAATATTCTAGTAAACATAATGAATTCCCAATATTTCATCGGATTCACTTTTAACTTTCACAGAATGATAAAACCAACAGTAAAATATCAAGGGAAAAGGGGCCTTATGAGAACTTGAATTTAATATCTTTGTTAACACAATAAAGTCAACAGTTTTATTGGATTCTCTTCAAAGATGCAATTGTTGCATTCAAAACACAGGAAAAGGGGCCTTACAGATTATCATTCAAAACATTCTTGTGTATGTGATGAAGATCACAATCATTATCAAGTTGTCTTTTAAATTTCACAGGACAATTTTAGGGTTGTAAGGAAAGTTCCTTTTGGAATGAAATTGATCCATCAGAAAGCACAGGAAAAGGGGCCTTATTGATTTTCATTCAAAACAATCCTGTTTATGTGATAAAGTCCACAATTATTGTCAGATTCTGATGAAATATTCACAGAATGATTGTAGGGTCATAAGGTAACTTTGTTTTGGAAATGGAGTGGATCCGTCATGAAACATGGGAAAAGGGGCCTTGAGGATTGTTTCTTAAAATGATAAAGGGGATAAAGCCCTTTTTTTTTCTTTATGCATTCTTCTTTGAGCAATTAACTTCCTTAAATATCAGATTTCTTTAACGGAAAACTTGATAACCAGTAGAGCATCTCAGGCCCTCATGGGCCTCTTGTACTGTTTTCCCAAGTGCTTTTCTTGAGGAGCTTCAAAGAGCATCCTTGTATGGGAATGGGTTAACAGCTGGGCTTTCTAATTAGTTAAAATCTGCTTACATCTTAGGCATGTTGTATTGTATCAGGGACTTATTGTCAAGGTTGCAGCTGATTTTGTGCACATTGGAGACATGTTTTAATTCTTTTCTAACCTTTTCACTTCCTTTCAAAATCTGCGACTCGTCATTGACATCTCACCCAGATATCATCAACATCTCGCAGGCACATTGACAGCCTGCTATGTTTAATTGACCATACAAGTGCAACTGTGCTGTGTCATAGCTGGCCAAGAAAAAAGGTTTCACCTCTCAACTGTCTCATGTGATTGCTAAATAAATATTTACCTGCAATAACCAACATCCTTCCGACACTATTTTCCCAATAGGCCGATGAAAAATAGGAAGTGCTGTTGAGTTGGCATTGTCGGTTTTTATTTGAATTTAGCTTAAGGCGAAATTGGTCTCTTTGAATTAGCTACAAATTACGTTTGTAAAAATGTAACTATAAAATATTCAAGTGGGTTCCTATTTTTAGCTCTACTGGCCGAAGGCCAATAGAGCAATAGCGATGGCTTTTTCCCGTCCGGCGTCCGTGCGTGCGTCCGTTAACTTTTCCTTGTTTACGCCATAAAGTCCACAGTTTTCATCGGATTCTCTTCAAACTTTCATAGAATGATTGTACCATCATAAGGATCGTTCCTTTCGAAATTGGGTCAGATCCGTCAAGAAAGACGGGAAAAGGGGCCTAATTAAAACTTAATTAAAAAATCTTCGTTTACGTGATCAAGTCCACAGTTTTCATCGGATTCTCTTCAAACTTTCACAGAATGATTGTACCATCATAAAGATCGTTCCGAAAATGGGTATGATCCGTCAAGAAACACCGGAAAAGGGGCCTTATGAAAATTTAATTAAAAAATCCTCGTTTATGCGATAGAGTCGACAGTTCTCATCAGATTCTCTTCAAACTTTCACAGAATGATTGTACTAACATAAGGATCATTCCTTTGGAAAATGGGTATGATCCGTCAAGAAACACGGGAAAAGGGGCCTTATGAAAATTTAATTAAAAATTCAATTAAAAATCCTCATTTCAAGATAGAGTCCACAGTTTTCATTGGATTCCCCTCAAACTTTCTCAGAATGATTGTACCAACATAAGGATCATTCCTTTCAAAAATGGGTATGATGCATCAAGAAATACGGGAAAAGGGGCCTTATGAAAATTTAATTAAAAAATCCTCGTTTACGTGATAAAGTCCACAGTTTTCAGTAGATTCTCTTCAAACTTTAATAGAATGATTGTACCAACATAAGGATCGTTCCTTTTGAAAATGGGTATGATCCATCAAGAAACATGGGAAAAGGGGCCTTATGAAAATTCATTAAAAATTCAATTAAAAATCCTCGTTGACGCGATAGAGTCCACAGTTTTCATTGGATTCTCTTCAAACTTTCTCAGAATGATTGTACCAACATAAGGATTGTTCCTTTCGAAAATGGGTATGATCCGTCAAGAAACACAGGAAAAGGGGCCTTATGAAAATTTAATTAAATATTCAATTAAAAATCCTCGTTTATGCGATAAGGTCCACAGTTTTCATCAGATTCTCTTCAAACTTTCTCAGGATAATTGTACCATCAAAGGATCGTTCCTTTCGAAAATGGGTATGATCTGTCAAGAAACACCGGAAAAAGGGCCTTATGAAAATTTAATTAAAAAATCCTCCTTTATGCGATAGAGTCCACAGTTCTCATCAGATTCTCTTCAAACTTTCACAGAATGATTGTACTAACATAAGGATCATTCCTTTCGAAAATGGGTATGATCCGTCAAGAAACACGGGAAAAGGGGCCTTATGAAAATTCATTAAAAATTCAATTAAAAATCCTCATTTACGAGATAGAGTCCACAGTTTTCATCGGATTCCCCTCAAACTTTCTCAGAATGATTGTACCATCAAAGGATCGTTCTTTTCAAAAATGGGTATGATCCATCAAGAAACACCGGAAAAAGGGCCTTATGAAAATTTAATTAAAAAATCCTCGTTTACGAGATAGAGTCCACAGTTTTCAGTAGATTCTCTTCAAACTTTCACAGAATGATTGTACCATCATAAGGATTGTTCCTTTCGAAATTTGGTATGATCCGTCAAGATACATAGGAAAAGGGGCCTTATGAAAATTTAATAAAAATTCCATAAAAAATCCTCGTTTATGCGATAGAGTCCACAGTTTTCATTGGATTCTCTTCAAACTTTCACAGAAGGATTATACCAACATAAGGATCGTTCCTTTTGAAATTTGGTATGATCTCTCAAGAAACATGGGAAAAGGGGCCTTATGAAAATTCATTTTAAAACTCAATTAAAAATCCTTGTTTACACGTTAGAGTCCACAGTTTTCTTTGGATTCTCTTCAAACTTTCTCAGAATGATTGTACAATCATAAGGATTGTTCCTTTCGAAAATGGGTCTGATCTGTCATGAAACAGGGGAAAAGGGGCCTTATGAAAATTTAATTAAAACATTCTTGTTAACACTCTGGAGTCAATAGTTTTCATCGGATTCCCTTCAAACTTTCACAGAATGATTGTACTATCATAAGGATTATTCCTTTTGAAATTTGGTATGATCCTTCAAGAAACACAGGAAAAAGGGGCTTTATGAAATGTTTAATAAAAAATTCTCATTAATAATCTAGAGCCAACAATTTTCAACGGATTCTCTTCAAACTTTCACAGAATGATTGTACCATCATAAGGATTGTTCCTTTCAGAATCGGATATGATTCCTCAAGAAACATAGGAAAAGGGGCCTTATTAAAATTTAATTCAAAGATCTTTGTTAACACTCTAGAGTCCACAGTTTTCATCTGATTGACTTCAAACTTTCACAGAATGATTGTACCATCATAAGAATTGTTCCTTTCAAAATTTGGTATGATCAGTCAAGGACCACGGGAAAAAGGGGCCCGATTAAAACTGGATTGAAAAAGTCCTCGAAAACTCAATAGAGTCCATAGTTTTCAACAAATTCTCTTCAAACATTCCCAGAATGATTATTACATTAAATGGATTGTTCCTTTCGGAAGTAGGTTTGATCAATCAAGTTTCATGGGAAAAGGGGGCCTATGAAAATTTAATAAAAAAAATCTTAGTTAACATGTAATGTGGTATCACAGGAAAAGGAGCCTTATGAAAATTTTATTTTAAAAATTTGACACCAAGATAAAGTCTGCAGTTTTCATCAGATTCTGTTCAAACTTTCACAGAATGTTTGTACCATCATAAGGATTGTTTATTTCCAAATTGGGCCTGATCTGTCTAGTATCATAGGAAAAGGGGCTGTATGAAAAAGTATTACCAAATCCTCATAAACACAACAATGCCCTCAGTCTTTATCAGAATCTCTTCAAACTTTAATAGAATGATTGTACCATCATTTGGATTGTTCCTTTGTAAATTAGGTCTGATTGGTTAAGTGACACAAGAAAAGGGACCTTATTAAAATTTTATTACAAAACATCATTATTACAATAAAGTCCTCAGTCTTTATCATTTTCTTCAAACTATCATTAGGATTGTTCCTTTGTACATTGGGTCTGATTTGTTAAGTTTCACAGAAAAAGGGGCCTTATGAAAATTTAGTTACAAAAATTCTTGACACAATTCAGTCCACTGTTTTCATTGATTCTTTTTAACTTTTAAAGAATGATTCTACCTTCATTAGAATTGTTCCTTTCGAAATTTGGTTTGTTCTGTAAAGTATCATGAGAAAAGGGGCCCTATGAATATTTCACTATAAACTCATGAACACAATAAATTCCACAGATTAAACAGATTGATTGTACCATCATTCCAATTGTTGATTTTGACAATGGATCTGACTATAGGAAGGGTCACATAAAAAGGGGCCTTATAAAAAAAAAACTCTCTTAAATATTCTGGTTAACACAATGATGTCCCTTGATTTCACCGGATTCACTTCAAAATTTCTCAGAATGATTGTACAAATACTTAGATGGTTCTTTTCAGAACTGGGTACAATCCATCAAGTATCATGTAAAAAGGGGACATATGATTTTTTTTTTAAATATTCTAGTAAACATAATGAATTTCCAATATTTCATCGGATTCACTTTTAACTTTCATAGAATGATAAAACCAACAGTAAAATATCACGGGAAAAGGGGCCCTATGAGAACTTGAATTTAATATCTTTGTTAACACAATAAAGTCAACAGTTTTATTGGATTCTCTTCAAAGATGCATGGAATAATTGTGGCATTCGAAACACAGGAAAAGGGGCCTTATAGATTATCATTCAAAACATTCTTGTGTATGTGATGAAGATCACAATCATTATCAAGTTGTCTTTTAAATTTCATAGGACAATTTTAGGGTTGTAAGGAAAGTTCCTTTTGGAATGAAATTGATCCATCAGAAAGCACAGGAAAAGGGGCCTTATTGATTTTCATTCAAAGCAATCCTGTTTATGTGATTAAGTCCACAATTATTGTCAGATTCTGATGAAATATTCACAGAATGATTGTAGGGTCATAAGGTAAATTTCTTTTGGAAATGGAGTGGATCCGTCATGAAACATGGGAAAAGGGGCCTTGAGGATTGTTGCTTAAAATGATAAAGGGGATAAAGCCCCTATTTTTTTCTTTATGCATTCTTCTTTGAGCAATTAACTTCCTTAAATATCAGATTTCTTTAACGGAAAACTTGATAACCAGTAGAGCGTCTCAGGCCCTCATGGGCCTCTTGTTACATTGGCTTTGGTCCCAGGGACCCAGGAAAAAAATTCTGACGTAAACACTGGCAATATTCTGTAATTTCAAAAATTCATTATGAATACTGACAATGTGATGATATCAAGAATTACTAAATGTCCCTGTCTCCAAGGGAAAGGTTTATCAGTAAGAATTTGTGGTATTAAACTATTTCCACACAATGACGCCTTTGGACGCCCCTCAGAGAAACCAACTGGGGAAACATTGTGTAAAATGAAGAAGTTGCTTGTAGCAAGCAATTTCTTCTTTTTATACAATGTTTCCTACCATGAAAGTTGAAAAAATTTAAATTTTCATAAACTTTGAAATGTTGTCTGTAACTCCTTTGAATTAAGACTAGTCTAAAATTTTGCCGTCTGGTAATGGGTTAAACCTATGTACGGATAGTCAAATCTTAGAGCTGTGAGAACTGAGAAGCAAAATCCATATTACCGTATTTATTCTGATAATCGCCCATATTCTAATAAACGCCCATCCCATAAAATACTGCATAAAATGCGGTCATTTTTTGCAGATTTTCAGTAAAAATAGGTGATTCTAATAAACGCCCTCCCACATTCTATGATCGGAAATCAAATGATGATTAATTGGCGATTTGAATGAAATGAAATAATATTTGATTTGAATCTATAAGGTAACTAATGTATTGCTATTAAAACGTAAAGAGATCCCCGCTGCTACCCAATAATTATCCATTATTCAACTTGAACTGCCTAGACTTTACTTTTGATACGTTATTTTACTTAGTTATTTCAACTTGCCATTGTCAGTTAAAGACTGGCTGTGAAAAAATGGAGTTTGTCACTTGATCTAAAAAAAAATAAAACAATCTGGACATAGGATTGATTTTAAACTTTGTTATGAGGCTCACATTGTCTCGGCGTCTGCAGGCGTTAAATTCTTAGATGGAATGTTATTTTAAATTGAACATATCAATATTGAAAAAAAGTTTAATGTTTATAATCAAATTAAATGGCCGAATCCAAAGGGTCTGCGTTTTTAGGTAAAAACTACCTAGAACTACCAATAACAATAAAATCATTTGCAAGCATTAACTTATTTGTGGTCTTGACAATTCTTACCTCAGTAATGAGAAAAAGAACTACCTAGAACTACCAATAACAATGAAATCATTTGCAAGCATTAACTTATTTGTGGTCTTGACAATTCTTACCTCAGTAATGAGTAACTTTGTTATGAGGCTCACATTGTCTCGGTGTCTGCAGGCGTGAAATTCTTAGATGGAATGTTATTTTAAATTGAGCATATCAATATTGAAAAAAAGTTTAATGTTTATTATCAAATTAAATGGCCGAATCCAAAGGGTCTGCGTTTTTAGGTAAAAACTACCTAGAACTACCAATAACAATGAAATCATTTGCAAGCATTAACTTATTTGTGGTCTTGACAATTCTTACCTCAGTAATGAGAAAAAGCCAAGAAATCATTTAAATATTTATATATTAAATCCAATCAGTTAGGTTAAGGAGATACGGGTAAGAAAAAAGACACGAAAGTTTGAAAGACCTTTACCGTGGACGCTCCCTATCTAGGGCCGTGGACAGGAAGATATAACAAATGCATATCAAATTTTCCAACGCTAATACATTAAAATATTCCGGTTATATTCAGTGAAACGCTAGAAAATAAGTATATGATTTAAATATCCATAACAAAACACTTATTATTATAATTTTCTTTAATTGAAATGAAATTGCTATTTTCAATAATGAAGGAAAGGAAAAGAGTCATGAAAGTTCCCACGCGGCCATATCTCCTTGGTGACCGACGTGTCTCTACATTGTCGAGTTGAACACCTGGCATGCTTACTCATGTGCTAAGATTATTACACGACCCTACTATAACTAATTGTTTGTAATGGACTCAGCCTTGATTTTTGTTTCCGTCATGATTAAATGCCTTAAACAAAACCGGGGCTTCATCAATCGACCAAGACGACAGGGGTACAAGTCTAACGTTATAGAAAATAGCTTTAGGTCGAATTTTTTCAGGTCTTTCAAAAATGGATGGAACTTTAAACAGGTATATCTTTATTGTCCTACACATACAGAAATAACGATGATACACGATGTTGCAAGGGTCAACTTATTAGACATTCATTGTGACTATGATGAAGTGTTGCGGGATTTCCCAACTTTTGGCAGTTTAATTTCCGATGCAAATGCAGAACTAAATCAACCGTTGGTGTTTAAAAGTTGTAAATGCATCCTTAATGAAATGTCATTATGATTTTCGTACAACTTTGTAATTCCCGGTCATCTTTTATACCATACATCTCTCTAATTGCCTACCTCCGTACCAAAAAAAACCTCTAATAATCGCCCACCCCCAACTTTGCGATTGTCACTATTCTAATAATCGCCCGGGCGATTGTTCGAATAAATACGGTATATTTGTTTCTCTTTTTGGTTGTTTACCTTACCCTTTTTTCCTAGGAAAAGAAGGTTTGTGTTTATTTTGATTCCTAACCAGTTTTTATAATCATTTAGTAAAATTTCGTACTCACTCCACACTATCTCGCTTTTGATCGTCACTCAGGAAAAAAGTTTAGCAAATGTTTGAGAAAATAACTTATTGACTGACTGAATGGGGTTTAACGCTGCTTTTAACAGTATTTCAGTCATATAGTGGCGGCATCTAACGATAGATTCCTGGTATTTCTCACACCAGTACTACAACTACATCCTTTCCTAGCCTACAGCTGCCTCCCACTTAGGTTTTGATTATCCACCCATTGGTGAGAGACAAATGTGGGAAAAAATATGTGCTGCCGCTGGGGATCGAACCCATGACATCCCATAATTGAAGATTAAGATTCTGACACACTTGCTTCTAAACCAAATAGATGGTTCAGTGTGAAACAGTTGGCATTTGTTTATAGGCAGTTACAACTGTGCGCTCTGAACCATCGAAATGAGAAAAGATCTATTTGTCATCTGCAACTTCTTTATATTTTAGTTTAGTCTAGAAGTTTGTCATCTTTAAATCAATTCCTACACAATAATAATTTTTGACACTTCCAAGAAAAAATAGCTTTAGAAAACATTGTGGAAAATGAAAAAAATGCTTGTTACAATTTCTTCATTGTCCACAATGTCTTCTTCCCTAAAAGGAAAAAAAATATCAACCAAAAATTTGTCACCTGCAATATCTTTGAATTTGGACAGGTCTAAATGTTTTTTATATCCATTCCCACCTGATGAAATTTAAGACTGATCAAAGTTAAAAAACAGTTACAGATAACAAGTTTTAGTTGATGAAATTTTAAAAGACTTTAATTTTTAGGTAGAATACATTTCAGGATTATGAAGAAATTACTTGTTTCAAGCAATTTCTTCATTATCCACAATATTTTTCAAAGGCCTATTTTTAGGGGCGTAAAAAAACAGGCTTGTGAGGGAATGGGCTAAAAGGTGGATTCAATTTCTTGTATTTCAGGAGAACAGCTGAGCATTGAAGAATGTTTGATATGCACATACCTGATGTGGAGGTGTTTAAGGAGATACCAGGCTATAAATTGATCCTGAAGGCAGTCCTCAAATGTCAAATACAAGCTTTGGTGGGTATCATTTATACTCTATCTAGGGATGTGGAATATACAGGGATTTGAAATTCTTTTGCCCGACTTGTCTGATAAGGGCTTTTCTACTTTCTAGGCCACTTTTCCTTTAACGGTACAAAATAGACCTAAAAGATAACTCGTATATTTGAAAGCTATCAATATGTATACAGGGCTCTGCAGATTCGGCGACTCAGGGGAAGAAGTCATCTGGTTTTGTAAAACAATGTCAAAATGAAACTGAAGTCGCCTGGAAATACGGGAAGTTGCCTGGTGATGCTTGGCAGACAGTGAATCAATTATACAACTACTTATCGGAAGCCCTGTGATCATAAATCAAGCGTGTTTCAATAGGTGACATGCTCGCTTCATTTGCATCTACGCTGATAGGATGGTCTCAAGCCCTTGTATACTGTTGGCATAATAGTAGCTTTTTGATAATAAACCCTCTCCCTTCTGAAAAGTCAATTACTTCTTTGTCATAATTTTTTTTATCAATTTTTCAGATTTATTGCATTCTTTCAGGCAGTGAGAATGATTGTGGATATTTATGAACACCATGTCATTCACCTTTAGTTCAAAATTCATTGAAAAGATGTATAAAATCATGGTGATGAAAACTGATTTTCTCGAAAACTGGAGTAAAAATTATTTTCAATTCTTTAAATTCTAGTAATCAACTTTTATTGTAACAATTTAAATGCTTCTATGATATTTACAATCTTTTTGTAAGTAACCTTGTTATCATTCTTTCCAGAAACTAAATTTCACTGATCTTGTTTTGGTATTTAATCCATTTAATGATATGTAATCCAAAAAACTAGAGCAAATTATCCTGTGTAAACATAGTTTTCAATTTAAACTTTCTCTACACTGTTAGTGAGTCTGTTTTTGTGTACTCACCTGTTACCTTTACCCTTTACTCATGATAATTGTAACTCAGTTAGAATGAACCCCTTTTTGAATCTATTAATTACAAGCTTTTTATCCATCTTTTATGCTATTTATGCTATAAACAGTTAAAATTGAACCACTTAAACCCATTACAACTCAATCCTGCATTGGAGATATGTTTTAACTGAAAACTTTCTGAGCAAAGCTGTATTTCAACAACACTGCTTTATCAAACACGCCCACAGTTTGATCTGCTGAATAGTAAAAAAACCTCAGAAAATCATGATGGGTAATGGACAAGTTGCATGTGACACTCAATTCTCCTTTTTCTCACAGTTTTCTACCAGATTTGGTATTTATGTTTCAACCTGAAATATGATTTTAGTGTCATCTGCAACGCCTTTCATTTCAGATCAGTCTAAAATTTGTTGACAGGTATTGGTCAAACCATACAAAATGAACTGCAATGTTTATAAACAATAAAGACTGCGGTTAGCTCTATAGCTCCTTATGCCAATGAAGGGGAATGACCCTATTGTTACTGTGATTCAAGTTCACACGCAAGGGGATGAACTGTGTGTCTGGGTTAGTCAGTTTAAAATCATTTTGGGGGGAGGGGGGGGGGGGCGAGGGATGGACTTCTAGTTATGAGATCCAAGGTTTGATCCCCAGCCATGTCGGAAATTCTGTCTGACATTTGTCTCCAAGCAATAGATGGGTAATAGTAAATCCCTGAGGGATGAGCAGCTGGAGGCTCTGAAAGGATTTAGTTGTAGTACTGGTGTGCGAAATACCAGGAATCCATGAGTAGGTGCTCCAGCCACCACAATGTAAACCACATTCAATCAATCAATCCTATAACACTGGTCTCAGTTATTATTTTTCAGCAAATCCTATGTTATAGGTACTAATTTGGATTGTCTTGACAAGATATTTTAAAGGAGTATCCATACTACAGGGTTACTGAGTATTTTTAGATGATTCAATCTACGATCCAAAAACTTGAAAGAATAAGGGGTAAACTAGTTTTGATCCTCAGAATTTCTCACAAGGGATCATTTTGATACTTACAGATTTTTGAGGGTCAAAAGCCCTGTTAGCTTTAAACCTCAGCCCTGTATCTATTGATCTGTATAAACAAAATGAAACAAACAACTGTTTTTCTAGGTTGAACAGCTGTCTAGACAAACAGGGGAGGAATCAGTTCTTGTAACAGCCTGTCCAGAAGACGGTACGCTGACTCATTTGGGGTCGGAGGTCGGAAAGGATTTTCTCGGCGCTCACAATGAAATCAAATCAAAGTTCTTGGGATTCTGTTTCAAGAGTAGGTTTTATTTTTATATCATTTGATTCTTCTTTCTCTAGATTGAGTGAAGGCAAACAAGTAATAGTTTTGATAAGTAATTTAAGGAATTTAAAAATTTTTGCTAAAATTTTGTTCATGCTATAAAGAGATTCTCTCCTTGGTGTTCATGAAATACTTTGTCTCTCCTAATTGGTGGATAATTGTAAAGCTAAGTGGGATAGCAGCTGGAGGCTAGGAAAGGATGTAATGGTACTAATTGTGCAAGATATGCCAGGAGTTCTTTCTTAGGTGCAATAAGGCTGAAAAATTGTTGAAAGTGGCATTAAACCCCATTCAAACAAATTCATTAAATACAAAATCTTAAACCTCATTATCTTGAAACAGATAAAAATGTATAACTGATTTTACGTTTTCTTAGCTTTATAAATTTTGCTCTGACATTTATATATTGAGCGATTTGGGTTGTTTGGCGACTTATATGCCCTATCTACAGCTTAATCAAGTTTGATATGAAAATTGTGTCTGTATATTTTTTGGCAGTCAATCAGACATTTATGTATTGATCTTGAATTATTTAAGAGATGAAGAGTATATTTTTTGTTTTCATGGAGGTATGAACCGAAAAACCTAATCACACTGTATGAATACGCGAAGCGGATTCATACATTGTGTGATTAGGTTTTTCGGTTCATACCTCCATGAAAACAAAAAATATACTCTTCATTTCTTATAATTTAATAGCATCGAGCGAAAAATGCAACAACTTAACAAATTTAATACCTTTTTGTAGTGAACTATTTTGTGCGGAAGCATTCAAAATGGCTGCGTACTCAAAATTTTGTTCATGGAGGTATGAATTAAATTTTTGGACCAATCAGATCGCTCGTTTTTGATAGACGAAACTAACAATTAAATTATTTTGTAGTAAACAGTGTCGGACTCTAAGTCATGAGATCTCAGGTTCGATCCACGGTCACAGCAAGTATTCTTTCTGACATTTGCTTCCAACCAAAGGGTAAATAATAGTAAACCTATGTGGGATGAGCAGCTAGAGGCTCCGAAAGGATGTAGTGCTGGTATGAGAAATACCAGGAATCCATCGTTAGGTGCTCTAGCCAATATGTCTAAAATACTGTTAAAACTGGTGTTAAACCCCATTTCAATCAGTCTATTTGTTGAAACCAAGGTGAAAAATGAAGAAATTGCTTGCATCAAGCAATTTTCTTCATTTTCTACATTGTTTTCCAAAGCTTTTTTCTTAAGAGTTGTGAAAAAGTGAAATTGTGGGAATGGGATAATTTGGGACATTTGTCTTTCAAAAACAGATCTTGTTTAATCTTTTATTGAAGGACAACACGTACAGCATAAACCCCAGGTCAGTCTATCAGAAGACCTTACTGTAAGGAAAAAGGGACCACAAACTCAAACCAGAAGGCCGAGACTTGCTCCCTATAACACAGCTAGGTCATCAAGAGCTGCCAATGCAATCAACAACAAAGAAGACGCCCAGAAGTTATTGCTGTGTCAAAACACGCCTGAAAATTTACAGTTTTATCATGAAAATATCAAACAAGAGGAGAGTCGAGCAGAAAACCTGAATCAAAATAACAATTTAGATGGATCAATCAGTAGGGTTAAAACAGAACCCATTGAAGATGATGATCAAATGGCTACTTGTATGCCTGCAGCCTCTAGCGATGACGGAAATCAAAATATGTCACATGGTGCACCCCCTCTTTACCCTATTGTCACTGCAGATGGGTTTCCAAATGGACAAGCAGAGAAAACTGAAGGTTAGTCTTTAATACATCTACTGTGTGCCTCCCAATAAATGTTGTCAGAAGCTATGGATAGTAGTGTTTATAATACCCTCTGTCTGTGTAAGAGTGTGTGGCTTGATGGGCGCCTACTAAGTTTGATGCCCACGCCCATTGACTCCGACAAGAAGTCCCGCTTTGATTTTAAACGGTGTTGTTTTACAAAATTTATGGCAATTTGTATGCAACTAATATGTAGAATAGTTTAAGTCACAAAACCAACAAAAGGGTTTAACAAAAACAGCAGCCAATATCGGAGTTGAAAGGTCAGTACCGGGCTGAATAAAGGATTTGATTGGTCGGTTGATTCCTTGATTGGCAGCTGCGATTAGTCAATTGGCTAATTGAAGGATTGCTTGCCCTTGCTTTAAAGCTTAGACAGGAAGTTCTGCTTAGATATTAATTTTCGTAAAGTTGATGGCCAGTAACATTAAAAAAACTATATCTTGTGGTTGGCAACCTAAATGTCGGAACTACAGCTTGTTACGTTTAAATCACAAAATCAACAGAAATGCCATACATAAAAGTTAGCCAATGTCTGAGTTCAAAAGTCACTTCTTGCTGAATGAATCATTTGTTTGGTCAATTGATTCTTTGATTTACAGCTGTAATACCTCAATTAGGAGAGCGTTTCAGTAAAAGTCACAGGAGGTCCTACTATAAATGAGGTAAAATTTATTAGAGTTGACATGGTAGCTTTTATGAAGGGATACTGTTTCAGTTTCAAAGCTGGATATACTAGAGATATGGGTTGTCTTCCAAATCTTATTTTATGATAACAATAGAAGTATTTAAGCTACTTGAATTAAGACAGGAGTTAATGGAAGGATATTGTTAACTTTCAAAATTGACTTGAAATTTAAACCTTTACTATTTTTAAAAATAACTCCGGACAAAACAGGATACTAACAAAGTTTCTAATAGCAATGTGTATCAAAAAAGATGGATCTCTCAGATTTTGAAAAAAAATTGAACCCCCCCCCCCCAACTCTCAATATTTCTTATCTCTGTTTTTGTTGTGCACATTTTAATTAAATAAGTCTTTTCAAGCCAAGAAACTAAAAACAATTATTCACTATAGAGGACACCTTTGCTAATTTTGTTTCAAAAATGAGATGTAAATCATGCTTTAAGATGAGAATGAAAGGAAAGGGAGAGGATTAAAATGTGTCAATGTAAATAAAAATACCAAAACAATTTCTTATTTTATGAGTATTAGAAGAGTATTCAATATTTCTCTGTGTGAATTACTGAAAAATATCCCATTCTGTTCAAAGAAAATTTCATTGCCTTATACACTCTATTTAGTAATTTAAACCTGAACTACCAGGGTAGTCAAGGGAGTTTTCAGGACAAATCCATATTTCCGTAGGGGCCCATTTAAATCCATCTTTTCAAGGATTAATTTCATTTTTAGGTCACTTGACCGAAGGTCATGGTGACCTATTGCGATCGTGTTTTGTCTGTTGTCGTGCTTCGTGTGCCGAGCGTTAACTCTTTATATTTTGGACTTCTTCTTAAGGACCTCCAGATGGATTTCAACCAAACTTGGCAGGAAGTATCCTTATGGGAAGACTCTTCAGATTTGTACACGTCATAGAGTTATCTCCGCTTGGGGCTCCATAAGGGGCCAAAAAGGGGCAAGGATGGGTACATCTTTAAAATCTTCTTGTCATGAACCAGCTGTCAGATTAGATTCACACTTGGTATTTAGAGTCTTTAGGGCGAGGACTATCAAGTTTGTACAAGAAAAAAAAAATCTGTCAAGAAATGGCCGTGCTGGGGGGGAACAAAGGTGGGTGAGGTACCTAAGCTTACATAGTGACAACTTTGAAAATCTTTTTCTACCAAACCAAAAGACCTACAGCTCTGATGTTTGGCATGTGGCATCATCTAGTTGACCTCTATCAATATTGTATAAATTATAACCCCAGGGTCAAAATTCACCCGTTCCCGGACGTCACAAGTTTAACATAGGCTTATATAGTAAAATTTCAAAAATCTTCTTCTCCCAAACTAGAGGGCCTAGAGCTTTTATATTTGTTATGTAGCATCATCTGGTGAATTTCTATCAAGATTGTATAAATCATGGTCCAAGAGACAGAATTAGCCCATTCCCGGATGTCACAAGTTTTACAAAGGGCTTATATAGTGAAATTTGTAAAACTCTTCTTCTCCCAAACAGGAGGGCCTAGAGCTTTGATATTTGGTATACAGCATCATCTGGTGGACCTCTATCAAGATTGTATAAATCATTGTCCAAGAGACTGAATTAGCCCATTCCCGGATGTCACAAATTTAACATAGGCTTATATAGTGAAATTTGTAAAACTCTTTTTCTCCCAACCAGGATGGCCTAGAACTTTGATAGTTGGTATACAGCATCGTCTTGTGGACCTCTATCAAGATTGAAGAAATTAATGCATCAGGATTAAAATTAGCCCATTCCCAAATGTCACAAATTTAACATAGGCTTATAAAGTGAAAACTTTAAAAGTCTTCTTCTCTCAAAAAGATAGGCTTAGAACTTTGATTATTGGTATGTAGCATCATCTGGTGGATCTCTATCAGTATGGTATGAACTATGGCCCTAGGGTCATAATTAGCCCATACCCGGATGTCACGAATATTACATATGGCTTATATAATGAAAATTGAAAACTCTTCTTCTCCCAAACTAAAAGTCTTAGAGCTTCAATATTTAGTATGTATCATGATCTGGTTGACTTTTATTTGTTTTTGGGCTCTTTGGACTCAGGTGACCAAGAGGGTCCAATGGGCCTCTTGACATTTTCAACTTTATAATTTCAACTTAGGGGACTCAGGTGACTGAACTTAATAATTTCAACTTAGGGGACTCGGGTGACCGATAAGGTCCTATGGGCCTCTTGCTGACATTTTCAACTTTATAATTTCAACTTAAAAGAGATCATTGTGTCATCAACCCTTTCTAATATTTTTTTCTCCCCTTTATTATACCCCTCAATGACAACTCCCTGGGAAAACATTGTGAAAAATGATGAAATTACTTGTTCTTCAATCCCCACAATGTTTTCTATGTGAAAGGCAAAGATTTTCTAATTTTTTTCAAATAAATTGTTTTTCTGCAATATCTTTGAATTTGGACCGTAAATTATGAGCATCATGAAATTGACCTTGACTTTGATACAAATCAAATTCAGCAGAAATATTTTGTTTGTCAGTCCAATTATACTGCAGATATAATAAATCACTAAAATTTGAAATGTGTCTCAACTTTAATTGCATTGATTGAAACAAATTTCATTGGTTTACCTGGATATCTACCTGTCTGATTGGTTTGAGGTAATTAGAAAATCTATTTATAGAATGATTCATATGAGATATCAGGAAAGTAACTTATCGATCTTTTCATATAAAAATATGTCATTCCACTCTTTCTATTCTGTTGAGAAATCATCTCAAAATCACTCACATCATCAGTTATTTGATTTTCTTAACCACAGAAATGCAGAAATGTTAAGGACTGAAAAGAAATCTGTTTGTAAGTCTTATGAAAAATGGCAAATAAGGGTATTGACAAGAAATATGGAACCTAGAAATAATGTCTCAAGATGGCCATTACTTTGTCTTATCACCTTCAACTCCTATATTTCAGATCTTTCTGGTGTCCAGTCTATTCTGAATGCTGAGAACCAATCTGATATAGAGAGAGATGAAGGTCAAGGTCATCTGGAGACAGATTTTGAAATGGGTCAAGGTCAATGCAGTATTAAGGAAGAACTTGATCCCGACTTAACAGACCACTCTATTATCGTGATCGAAAATGAAACTCTAACTCCACAAAATATTAACTTAAAAGAGAGACGAAACAGAAATATTTCAAAAGCATTAAGTAAAGCACTTAAAAAAGATCAACTAAAAACAGATAAGGAATTTGGGAAATATTTGCTCTTAAGTGAAGACGAAATTCGTCCGTTTAGTTGTAATCTCTGTCCGAAAAAGTTCAAAGAGCGACATCATCTTACATATCATTTACGTATCCACAGTGGTCTGAGGCCGTACAAATGTGAAGTTTGTGCTAAGACATTCACTCAGTCCAGTTCATTAAATACGCATAAGAAATTACACTTAAATGAAGTCAGATGTATGTATTGCGATATTCATTTTCGGAAACAGTCCGATTTTGAACGACACGAGTGTAAAGGAAGTTCTGTTTAACCCTGTCCTGTTTTTCAAAATTTTAGACTTGTCCAAATTCAAAGAAGCTGCAGGCGATAATTAAAAGTGAGTGCAATTTGAAAAGTAACCTATCTACAGGGGAAAAAAAATGTGGGAAAAATGGAAATTGCTTGTTACAAGCAATTTCCTCTTTTCCCACAATGTTTTCTCAAGTAAAAAATCAAAGGGATGCAAAAACCAGGGATTGTATAGGAAAGGGTAATTGTTTTGTGAACATTTTATTTTGTATGTAATCTGAATTGAAAAATAAAAGCAGATACTGTCTGGAGACGAAATCGAAGCTTGCGTAATAATAGCTATGATGTTGGCATTAGACTAGTTCTTCTAGTATGATTATACATGTATTATTGAAGATACAGTAAATTTAGGAATGTGTGTTTTATGGAAAACGGCCACTTCTTCAACCCTTTCCCGTACAAACATGGGATTTTACTTTCCTGTGATTTTTTACACAAGAAAACATTGTGGAAAAAGAAGAAATTGCTTGTGACAAGCAATTTCTTCTTTTCCCACAATATTTTCAACCACATTGGATGGTTTCATTTCAAATGGCATCCATTTTACATTGTCGTCTGCAACCTCTCTCAATTTGGACTAGTCTAAAATTTCCAAAAACAGAGCTTTTTATTTTGGATTGTGGTTGCTTAATGGAAGTGGTCTCTCAATAGAGGTGAGCTCTTAATAGAGATGGTCTCTAAATAGAGGTTTTGGCTTGAGCAAGATTGAATGTATTTACTTGCAACTCGGCAATATCATAAGAGCAATCTGTGCTATCAAGATGGATAAGTCTAGAAGCATTTAATAGGAATTATGCCCCTTTTTTGTCTTAGAATTTCTAACTATCAAGTACAGTAAAACCTCGGTAGTTGGTAGCGCAAGGGACTGGGGAAATTTATACAAATTAAGCGTAGTACTAACAAAACGGAGGGCAAGAGCTCGGCTGTTTGAGATACACGAAATCTGACATGGTCTTGTTCTGTTCCCCAAGGCTGTTTGAGATACACGAAATCTGACATGGTCTTGTTCTGTTCCCCCATTTAGGAATTGGTTCTAAATTGTTTTTTTTTTCTAAGCAAGACCCGCAGATATTAATTGAGGAATACATAAATTAAAAATTACTCATCTTGTATTTTTTATGCTTTTATGGCTGTGTTAATTTTTGGCATATTTTAAACACAGTGCTTGTATCAAATAGTAGACTCCATGAGAGTGATTTCCCTTTACAATACATTGGATCAAATCACTCTGAGTATTCTTTCATGAAATCACAAAATTAAGGACCGACGATTGTGAAGAAAGCAACCGGGGAATAAAATGAAGTGGTTAGAATTTCTAAATGACCAATAACACTGATGCTAATGGGGATGTGTCAGTTTAAGGTAAATTTTCGGCGATAATTACGGGAATCTTTATTCGATTAATTACCCACCTTATAACCAAACAGCCCCTTTTAACTAAAGGTACATGATAACACATTATTTGTCATATAGATCTGCAGGCTGATCTTTGTCTATACCTCCTGCCAAAACCAGATATATTCTGGGTTTGGCATGACCAGGGATTAAATTCCTTCCATAATCTCGTTAAATATAATTTTGCTGTCTTGTAATTGGTAAAACAATTTACGTATGTGTGTTTAATAAAAAACAGATCATATTGAAAACTGAAAACTTTTACTGAAAAGATTATATTGATTTTGTATACCCCTGTAAAACTAATGCTTTCAGGGGTATACTGGAATCAGCCTGTCTGTCCGTGTGTCCGTCTGTCTGTGTACAAAATACTACCAATTTTGTGTCACAAAATCCTCCTTCAGTTTTGCTTCAATACCAATGAAACTCTATACAAAGATTAACTGCATGTTGAAGTTTTGCAAGATGCAATTTTGAAGTCTTAATTCCCCCTGGTTCAAGAATTATCTCCCCTTGAACTTAGACATTATTTATGCTTTGTAGACATATACAGATAATTATACTACCAATTTTGTGTCGTGAAGTCCTCCTTTCCAGAAAAGCAAAGTCAGTAGCTATGTCCTTGTATTTTAAAGCTCTCATTACACTGAAAGCACTTGTGGGGTGTGACAAGTTCTAGTTTTTACAAAATCCTAGGTATTGCTCCAGCCTTGATAGGGTCAGTGTGGTTGTTGTGGTGTTAGAGCTTTACAATATCTCTGTTATTATTGAGTTGATTGATTGAATTGGTTAAATGCCACTTTAAACAGTATTTTAGTCATATCACGGCGGCTGGAGCACCTAACAATGGATTTCTGGTATTTCTCACACCAGTACTACCACTACATTCTTTCCTAGCCTCCAGCTGCTATCCCACTTAGGTTTACTATCATTCACCCATTGGTGAGAGACAAATTACAGAAAGGATATGTGCCGCCGTCGGGGATCGAACCCATGACATCCGGTGATTGAAGATTAGGTTATTATTGAAAATACATGTACACAAACAATGTACTAACAAGCAACTTAGAATATTTAATTGTCAAAAGAGAAATCTATACTAACGATCTCAATTAAAATAAGGTTACACTAATTGTCTTTTAAACAAGTTTTGTTCTTTTTTTTTACTTTAGCTGCGGCCATAGCGCTGTAGTAGAATGTAAGTCTCCTAGCTATGGAGTCCTGGGTTTGAACCCCAGCCAAGGCCAATATCTTTACTGACAATTGTCTATCAATGGGTAGATAATCATAAACTTAAGGGGGATAAGTAGCTAGAGGATCAAAAAGGATGTAGTGGTAGTACTGGCGGTAGAAATACTAGGAAACCATGGTTTGTTGCTCCAGCTGCCAGAATATGACTGAATTACTATAAAAAGTGGTGTTCAACCCCATTTAATCAATCAACCTTTTTTGACTTCGAATTTTTATTTGCTATCCAGCATTCAACAGCCACCAACAGGCATTGATTTGCAGTTTTCTTGTTGCTTCTAAGTAGCATTATTTCAGACAAGTTTTGTTGAGGGTTGACCAATTACCAGACAGTTTAATTGCTTATTACAAGCAATTTCATTTTTTTCTTAATGTCTTTTCAAGCTTATTTTTTACTGCGGGGCATAAACATGTGGGATTGTGTGGGAATTAATTAAAGAATACTAAAGGCATCCAAGTCAGTTTGTCTAGGTGGATCTTTTGTTATGTTCTTCAATGTCAGCATGCAAGGTGGCACCAGTGTGGGTTGCTGGCGCCCCACTTGGTCAAAGATTTTAAATTGTAGATTGTTCCTAAAAAAAATAAATTTCCTCTTTTTCTGCAATATTTCCTAGCCTACGGAATGTTTTTTTTTTTAAATCCTAATTATCTTTTTGTCTTCAAAACCTTTGAATTTGGACATGTCTAGAATTTTGCAAAACAGGAAAGGGTCAAGTCATAAGCTTTATATGAGTGACCTAAACTTTTGATCAAATACTCGTCCTGAAGTTCCGGTTTGAGAGATATATTGATGGTTCAGCACGAAACAGATGCAACTGCCTATAAACATATAGGAATTTACAACTGTTTCACTCTGAACCATCAATATTGGAGTCATCTTGTTGGTTGGTCAGGTAGTTTGTTTGTCTGTGGATTAGTTTTTAGCTTTTTCTTGTGCTCATTTCTTCCTATACTAGTTGATGGATTTGATTCAAATAGAGGTGTTTACAATTTATTAGCTCCCCTGAGCACGAAGTGCTCTGGGGGAGCTATTGTGATCGGTCATCATCCGTCGTCCGTCCGTCCGTCTGTCCTTCCGTCCACAATTACAAAAAAATCTTCTCCTCCTAAACTAACCATGTAATTTCAACAAAACTTCACAGAAATGATCCTTAGGTCATGCTCTTTCAAAATACTTCAAAAATTGAAATCCATGAAGAACTCTGGTTGCCATGGCAACAGAATGAAAAAACTTAAAAAATCTTCTCCTCGGTAAGGCCTAGAGCTTTGATATTTGGTATATATCATCACCTATTGACCCTCTACCAAAATACTTCAAAGAATTACCGTATTATGAAAATTAGCCCTTTTCTGGGCGAACCCTGATTTTACATAGAAATAAAGAAGGAAATCTTTAAAAATCTTCTTCTCCGAAATCTTAAGGCCTAGAGCTTTGATATTTGGTATACATCATCATCTATTGACCCTCTACCAAAATACTTCAAAGAATTAACATATTCTGAAAATTAGCCCTTTTCTTCGTGATCAATTTGCAGAGTTATGCCCCTTTTTGAAATAATTGAAAAAACTTAATTCCAGTGACGAAACATTTTTTTTTCTGTGACAATTATATGTTAGGGGGTATAAATAATTTTCAGTAGTTGTCTAAACCATTTTTGTGTCAAACAGCATCTAACTCTTGTTTCTTTGTTAGGACAATTTTAACTTAAGGAATATATTATTTCCTTTGCTTAATCATTTAATGATTCAATGAAAAGGTTTCAGTTTGTAGTAACTCTATAATCAGGATTTTTCAATATAAATGTAACTGTTTGTGTTTTTTGGATATGACTGAAATACCTCTGCGATATGACTGAAATACCATTAAAAGTGGCGTTAAACCCAACCAATCAATCAAGAACTCAAGGGTTGCTTGTTTGAATGGTCATGTGGGTACATCCTTTGGCAAGAAGTGTCAAAGCCCCAGCCTTGTACTGCTTACACGTAGGAACTTCATAAAACATAAACTTTGTTTTGATATATAACGAAAGGTTATTCGCATTGGCACTAACCCATTCCCACACAATGATGCTTTTTTATGCTCCTCAAGAAAAACAATAGGGAAATCATTGTCTAAAATGAAGAAATTACTTGCAAACAAGTAATTTCTTCATTTTCCACAATGTTTCCTACTCAGAAAGTTGAAAAAATCGAAAATTTCATGTACTTAAAATGTCGTCTTCAACTCCTTTAAATTTTGACCAGTCAATAATTTTGCCGTCAGGTGATGGGTTAAATTTCATTCAAAGAAGACAAGCCAAATATTTTTTTACAAATTTCAAGATGGTCCCTTTTCATGTGATTGACCAAAGTATAAACTTGCATGCTACAAATAGTAATCACATGATTAGCTCCACTGGCTATAAACCAGTGGGCTTTTTTAGTTTATACTAATTTATTTTAGTTCGATTGTGACGAAAGCTCTAAGCTTATAGAGTCGCTCTCGAACACACAAACCAGATGTTTTCACGTCCCTGAAAGAGAGGCAGTGGCTTAATCCCACTGCTACCCACTTCTACAGCTGGGTAGACTGGAGCTGGCTATTAAGTGTCTTGCCCAAGAACCTACCCCGGTGACGGTGGTACTCGAACCCGTGACCTTCAGATCACGAGTCAAGCACCTATACCACTCGACCATCGAGGCAGTTTTTTCGTGGCGTTGTTACCAGTGACGGTCCGGACTTTTGTGCCTGTGTCAGTCCATGCACTGTAAACTTTTACTTTTAAAAACATTCTTGGAAAGTACCGCACAGATTTTAATAAAATTTCACAGGAATGAACCTTCAGTAACCCTTTATCAGATTCCTTCAAATAATTATTATTGGATAGAAATCATGGCTTTTAAGGGTTGGTCTAATTCCCATATATAGTTTATCTATTGTGAATATTTTAAAATTCTTCTCAAAAACTAGATGGATTTAATGAAATTTTACAGGAGTTAACCTTTCGTGACTCTTCATATTTCTGCAAAAAATTGTGATCAGATAAAGGACATGGCTTTAATGGCTGGGACTAATTTCTATATCAATAGGTCTGTGCAAAACTGTTGTAAAAGCATATATGTCTAAGGAAAACTTTGATGAAAAATCTTCTTCTCAGAGGACAGATTTTATCGAATTCCATTGGAATGATCTTTTGGTGGACCTTAATCAGATTTTTTGAAGAGATTTTCATAGGTTTGATAATGTTGCTTTGGAGGATTGGACAAATTTTAGAGAGGAGATATGATATAGTGGAATCCTGTTTATAGCAACAATAATTTGTCAACACTTTAGTTGAAATTAACAAGAAGTTGCTATTAACCAGAAGTTGCTATTAACAGGAGCTATTTGTTCCTTAAATATAATATTTGTGCATAAAGTCAGTTGAAATTAAGCAATGAATTTCTTATTATCAGAGTTGCAATTAAGAGGATTCCACTGTAATAGGGAAATGTTTGTTGTACAAAAGAAATATGCCTCCCTTTGAGTATATCGGAAAAAAGTATTTCTTTCTTGCATTAGTTGCCTCCTCTGTTAAATAAAACTAAATTACCTATATCATAAGTATATTAAGCCGGTAGAGCGATTCAGGTGCACAAGCACCTCTTGTTTTCTTATCATTTTTTTGAAGACATAGTTCGACAATTTAAGTTGATGGATAAGAATTTGTAAAAGAACAAATGAAATTATTTCAAAACAAATAACATTAGTTTATTTTTTTGTTTAGCCCTTTGTGGTGAGGTAGAATGACCACTTTTTGTTGGGCCCACTTGTGAAGAGTGAGACCTAGGTATCACTTTGACAAAATCGTGTATGTGCGTTAGAGCTTTGGTATGTCAGCCCATCCATAGTATCTCCTACCTTCAACCCATTTCCCCTCAATGACGCTTTACACACCCTACAAGAAAACAATTGGAAAACACTGTGTAAAATGAAGAAATTGCTTGTAACAAGCAATTTCTTAATTTTACACAATGATTTCTACCCAGAAGTTGAAAAAAAAATCACAAACTTTAATTAGTCTTCTGCAACTCCTTTCAATTTGGATCAGTCTCGTTTTGTAATGGGTTTAGGATAGATTTCAAAATATTTTTGAACAAGTATTCTCCATCATTAGTAGATGAACCATTTGAAACGCAATTTCGTATAGCTCCAAGTTCAAGATACAGCTAAAGGTCAAACTTCAAGTTGAACTTGTCAAGACCATATCTCCTACATTGATTGATTTTTAAATAAGTCTAGTACAATTGTTCTCCATCATGAGTAGATCTGTCATTTGAAACAAATTTTGCTCTAAGTTTACAGGTCAAGGTCAAACTATCGAATTTAGCTTGTCCTGAACATATCTCTTGTGTGTTTAAGACGTGTTAGTGAATTTAGGGTGTATGTTATACCTGTCTGTAGCATTTCTTCTTTTTTAAGTGGTTGATTTCAAAATAAATTGGGCCGCCGTCATAGCACAGTCGGTAGCACATCAGACTCCCAATCTTCCATCATGGCATGTCATGGGTTTTATCCCCGGCGGCGGCACATATCCTTTCCGACATTCTGTCAATCATTCAATCAATCAATCAATCAAAATAACTTGGTACAGCTGTTCCCTCTGAAGAGTTCTTGTGTCAGGCGCGTTGTGTGTCATGCGCGTTGTTGTGTCATGCGCAGAGTTATGTTGGCCACTCTCATGAAGTCAAAGCTGAGCTTCTTAGTGTCATTTCAAAGGTCATTACGCAGGGCTGTGAAACAATTTTAGCTCACCTAAGCACGCAATTTCCTTAGGCGGTCCCCTTTAAAATGCTAAAAAGGATTGAAATCATAGACTCTTGTCGCCACTGCAACAAAAGTGAAATTTAAAAACAATCTTTAAAACTGATCTCCTTCTGATCCGGAAGGCGTAGATCCTTGATTCTTTGTATGAGGCATCAATAAAGTAACTTCTTTCAAAAATGCTAAATTCATTTACCCTCGCACCATAGGGACGAGCTTCAGGGGTTGTTGAAGCCTATGAAAACGACAACTCCCCCAAAACTACAGGGTAAACCAAATTTATTACGAATAATCCATGGTTGCAGGTCTTTCAGCAAAAAGAATTGAAATCTGTTGTAAACCTAGGTTACCAACTAAAGTTAAATTAAATCACAGTACTGAAAGTACTGTAAGCTGGCAAAACATGGTTGAGTTTAGAAAATATTTCCCATGTTGGGTAGGAAAAATGGTGGGCATTTAAGAAATTGCTTGTTACAAGCAATTTCTTCATTGCCCTCAATGTTTTCCAAAGCTTTTTTCTAGAGATTTTTTTTTTAAAAAAAGCGGAATTGAGTGGGAATGGGTTTAATAGCATGCTTTTGACAGAGTTCTCTATAAATCTAATAATGTTTGCAACATTCATGAAATACATGAGAATTACTTTTTATGGCGTAGGCATTTAACGGATTTAGTGGTTAAGCCTCCAGTGGCAGTTTGCACTCGTTGAACTTTGAGACGACCTCAAAATTTTGTCTGTTAACTTAAGATATCAAAGCTGACGCTTTGCTAGCTAAAGAGGATCTTTAAGAATTATCTCCGACTGACCAAGAAGGCGTACAACATTTATATTTTGCATGAAAGATCAGTGCTTTGACCTCTTTCAGAAAGGCTAAAATCAATACTCTCGCGTCACCCGAGACGGTGTCAACTTGGGGTGGGCCTTCATAGAAGGAAAGAAGTTTTTTTTTAAGTCTGCTCAAGACTCATTTGGCCTCGAGCTTTGAAGAAAAAGAGCCTTATCTCAGGAGAGTGTCAAGGCCTCTTGTCCTCTTTTTCTAAAATTCGGATTATGTTGTTGTGTGGTAACAAAATCTATCTGTTTTAATTTCAGTTCAGGGTGACAGCTTAAGATCCCACATTGACGTAGCCGTTAATGATCAGACCCCAACTCCTGGACTTTATTCTTCACACCAAGGGACATCACTGTCAAACCATCCACATGAAGAGTTCAATCCCTTTGATGGACAAACGACAAAACTGACCACGAAGACATCGACAAAATCTAGCTATGATGGTGAAAAGACAGAGAGGCCGCAGTGTCCTGTATGCGGAAAGGATTTCAAAAATACACGAAACTTAAGATTTCACATGCTCACACACTCTGGCGTCCGTCCATATGCTTGTATGTTTTGTTGGAAACGATTTAGTCAGAAAAATGTCTTGGATCAGCACGTTTTAACACACACTGGGCAAAAGCCGTACTCGTGCCCAACATGTGGGAAATGTTTTGCGCAGAGGGCAACGTTATATCGTCACGAGAAAGGCCATAAAGCTGCCCTAGATCAAACAAACCAGAGTGGGGACGATCGTGTGGAAAGACAGTCTTCTGAAAATATCGAGGTGAAAGAATGAATTGCTAAATCTTCAGAAAGTACTTTGGTGAATGAATAAAATTTATCAAGCTATATAATACAGTATCAATGTTTTGAAAAATGCTAACAAATCTCTTTGTTAATCTCCAGCTTGGATGAGTAAGTGAGCTTCTCATTATTCCACCCCTCCCCCTTCCAAGAAACGAAAAAAAAAAAAAAAAAATAAATAAATAAATAAATAAAACTTGAAATCATATTATCGAAAATCTTTCCTTACATTCGCTGTTCAAGCATCGCCAAGCATGACCAGGTTAAATATAACATTATAAACTTTCAACCATAATGATAATAATTATTAGTTTTTTTGAGATGGATAGTCCAACCAACCGAGACTGGAGGTGGCGTGGAATTTTTTTTTCATATGTCTAATCAGTGCCGACATTATTGAAATTGACGGATCAACGACCCGAATTAATGATTTAATTGAAGGATAACCGACCCGAATTAACGATTTAATCGACGGATCGCCGATCCGAAATAATGATTTAATTGACGGATCATCGACCCGAATTAATGATTTACATGTCGGATCGCCGACATGAATTAATGATTTAATCGACGGATCGCCGATCCGAAATAATGATTTAATTGACGGATCATCGACCCGAATTAATGATTTACATGTCGGATCGCCGACATGAATTAATGATTTAATCGACGGATCGCCGATCCGAAATAATGATTTAATTGACGGATCATCGACCCGAATTAATGATTTACATGTCGGATCGCCGACATGAATTAATGATTTAATTGACGGATCGCCGACCCGAATGAATGATTTTAATGACGGATCGCGATTGTCAATCAAATAACCAGTCGACCAATGAAATCATTCATTTAGACCTGAAATTAGTTTTGATCTCCGACTTTGGCCGCCATTTTCGTTACCAATTTTCGTTGGTTTGGCGACTTTAACGTCGTTATTACAGCTTATCCAAGCTGTAGTTACGAAGTTTAAGTCTCCAATCAACCATTTTACTTTTTTGTTTCATGCTGCAAACCATAAATTTTGCAAAGAAACGCCGTTAAAATCGAAGCGAGGCTCCCTGTCGGAGTCAGTGGGCGGGGCAAAAGTAAATGTGCGGGGATAGCGATTAGTCAATTGGTCAATCAATTTTTTCATTGACAAACACGATCCATCAATTATCATCAATTTGAGCTTCAAGTAACGGCTTTCCAAAAAAAAGTTGAATCAACTTAGGACGCTGAAAGGTCATAAAGGTCTCGTAAGGACGAAATTTCTTACCAGAAAGATCCTAAGATTTTCGTTAGGTTGTGACTGTCAATCTAGAGGTCCCGGTTTCGATCCCCGAGGGCGGCACTCATCCTTTCCGACTATTTGTCTCCCACCAATGGGTCGATAATCATAGACCTATGTGGGATAGCAGCTGGAGGCTAGGAAAGGATATGATGGCGGTACTGGTGTGAGAAATACCAGAAATCCATTGTTAGGTGCTTCAGCCGCCGCGATATAACTGAAAGATTGTTGAAAGCGGCGTAAAACCCCATTCAAACAAAACAAACAAATCGTTAGGTTTGTGTATAGACTCCGCTATACAAAATTTCAGAATAGATCACTAGCCCGCTATGAAAAGCTTTGCCGACCAGAAAACGGTAATGGATTTTAAATTATTTTTTGTTGTCAATTTGTTTATTTGAATGGGGTTTTAGAACGACAACGGCACTATGTTAATCAGAAACGTCACCGTTTAATATATCAGCAGAACTTCCTGTCGGTGTCTGTGGGCGTGGCCAGCGATCCGTCAATTGAAGGAAGGATCGCTGGTCACGCCCACTGACCTCTGATAAGACAGTTCGACTGAAATACTAGTATCAAACGACGGTAGTTCGCAAAATATAGGATTTTGAAAATGAACGTAGAACAAAAACAAAACAGAACAAAAAAAAAAAAAAAAGAATAATTCAGTTTGACAATTTAAAAAGATACAACATGAGGATGAAAATACTTATTATCCCCTGCCGTTGCGGCGAAGGGGATATAGTAATGGTCTCCGTCCGTCCTTCTGTCCTTCCGTCCTTCCGTCACTAAACTTGTGCGGAGCAGCTCTCTGAAAGTATAATTGCTATCAACTTGGAACTTCATAGGTGGATAGATCTCGTTGAGGAGAAGTGTAGAAGAATCACAACTCTTGCTTGCATAATTTTGGAGTTATTGCCCTTTTTTGTTTCAAAGACCTAGATTTTGTCCTGAGCATATCTCTGAAAGTATAATAGCTATTATCGAACTCTTTGAGAAGAAATGCAGTGCACAAGAAGCCTAAATCTAACTTCAGTTTACTATCAAGCTTTTACGGCTGGGGATTGCCATGTCCGACATGGCTCTTGTATGGTTCTGAGCTTAAACATCTATTTCATTGAACTATACGAGACCACATTTTAGCTATAAAAGGCGGTGTATCGATCCTATAATAAAATTTTGATAAACAAAGTTTAAAAGGGTATTTTTATTGTCTAAAGAAAAAAATATTCCCTAGTTTATACATATTTGGACTTGAATATTAGGAATTGTAAATATACTACTTTTTGAGTTTTCGTGTTTTGTACGTTTGACTATAAGGTGGTATCTCTCTTCTATTTCTCATTAAACATATCCGATCAATATTAGGAACCCTATTGTTACTATCTGTCTTAACTCATAGGGAATGTGCAGAAACAAGGGATTCGACTTCTTAGAAAATCTACATTGATTGATTGATTGAGGTTTAACGCCACTTTTAACAGCATTTTAGTCATATCGCGGCGCGTGGAGCACCTAACTATGGGTTTCTGGTATTTTTCTCACCAGTACTACCACTACATCCTTTCTGAGCCTCCCACTTCTTAATAAATTTAGGTTTACGATTATTCACCATGGTGTGAGACAAATGTCGGAAAGGATATTCGCCGTCACCGGGAATCGAGCCCGGGACCCAATGACTAGGAATCCTATGCGCTTCCAACGCGCTATGGCCTCGGCCCCAGAAAATCTAGATACTTTAGGTGACTTTTCCCTTAAGGGTGTTGCCTATATTGAAAGGCCTTCAGGGTTACCACGCCTCGGTAATCAAATTACACCGTTAACCAGCCATAGAAAATATATCGTTTATAATCATAAATGAGAGGTCAATTATTAGAATTATTTTTTGACGCCAAAATTACTCTATTTATGTTATGAGACTCAAACCATCGATGCGTATTTAGTTTATAATCGTTTTGGGCTTATTCGAAAAGTATCATTTTTAAAGGTAGGTTTATTATTTTTAGTTCTTCGGTTTTGGAACAGAGATATCAAGGTGTTATCATCATCTTGGTTTGTCGGTGTTGGTGGTGTAACAAATTCTGATCACGGTCATTTCTCTGTGACTCTGGAGACTTTGACCTGAAACCGAGCATGTGTGTTTACGATCGCAGAGTTCACAATGTCACGGGGGATAAATCTAAGAGTATTTTAGTAAGTCCTTTCTTGGACTTAGATTTTTTTAAGGAAGTGTCAACTGACCGACAGCAGTTTATAACGGTTTTACGCGAAAATCTGTATAGTCTCTATACCTGAAAATCTCTATAGAAAGACGTAATTTATTGGCGTTCTACCTGTAAATCTATGTAGACAGAAGTCAGTCAATAGCTGTTTTACCTGAAAATCTGTGTAGACAGAAGTCAGTCAATAGTTGTTTTACCTGAAAACCTCTGTAGATAGACGTTAGTCAGTTGTGGTTTTACCCGAATCCCCGTAGACAGACGTCAGTCAATAGCGGTTTTACCTGAAAATCTCTGTAGACAGACGTTAGTCAGTAGTGGTTTAACGTTAAATCTCCGGAGACAGACGTCAGTCAATAGCGATTTTACCAGATACTCTATGTAGACACGTTAGTCAATAGCGATTTAATCCCCAAATCTTTGTAGACAGATATCAGTCAATAGCTACTTCAGCTGAAAATCTTTGTAGATAGGCATTAATCAACAGCGTTTTTACAAAAAAATCACAACTGGTAGGCGTCAGTTTTACGAAAGATCTCTATAGACAAACGATTCTTGCCATCGACAGCGCCAGTCGATAGTCATTCTATCGTAGAATGGCGTTTCGCGATAGAGGGTTTCTTCTAAAAATCGATATCAAAGACATGATAAATGACAATAGCCTATTTAAACTTATCAATAATTGCCATAGCTATTTTGTTAGATGTTTACAGTATGTACTTTAATTTCAAGAAATAGAACTTTACGAGAGAATTACTGAAGACGGGCGTCTATTAAGCTCAAATTTACGAGAGGATCTTAACTTACTGACTTTTTAGTATAGTCTCTCAATACAGCACCTGCAGTCGAGATTTTTTACCCGAATGCGTTGTTCTTTATGCGTTTTGTAAGCTTAAAAAATAGATTAGGGATATTTTTGTTAATTGGTTATTTGATTGACATTTGCGATCCGTCAATTTACGATGGGTCAATCAGAGCTTTTTCTCCGAGACAGGGTTTGTTTGATATAGAGCCAATCCTGCTCAAGCATCCACCTCTATCAAGCAACCACTTTTATTAAGCTACCATAATCGAAATACCATGTTTAAAAGAAAATATCCCAAAAAGCAGTGACCGTAATTGTTAAATGAGTTTTCGCAGCTGAATCCGTTGTTGTTGAAATTTCCTAGACTCGTCCCAATGAGACGATTTAATGAGTAGGAACAACCTAGGATTAAGTGAGAAATTTATGATAGTTTGGTACGCAATGGAGTGGTCGCTTAACACAAGTTTTACTGGGTGTGTTTTTAAACGGCTTTGATTCCATATTTCACAAAGTAAGTACCATAATTCACAAAGTCTTTCAATCGACAAATAGCGGCTGTCAATTAAATAAACATTCAAAAGATTAAATTATTTCTTTAACCAAGTCGGTCACACATTTCACACAGTCTAGAAGTTTTCTTGCGTTTCGAGCTTGACTACTGGGTACTAGAAGCAAGCGCTTTTGGTCGATCGATGTCCTACATCCGTCCCTTTTTCTGTCTTTCCGTCTGTTCTTCCGTTTGTCAACAATTGACGGATCGCTAGCCACGCCCACTGAATAAGAACAAGGAAAATTGTGTGGGACATCAAACGGGTTGATAATAGTAAGCTCAAGTGCGATGGACAGGTGGAGGCTCGAAGAGGATGTTGTTGTTAAACTTGTGTGGGGAATACTAGAAATTGATGGCAGAGTGCTACCGGTCGCCTCGAAGTGACTGGAATACTGTTAAAAGTGGCTTTTAGCCCTATTCAATTAATCAATCACTCAGAGGGTATAAATATGATATTAATTGTTCGAGACATAAAACAAAATAGCAAGTTATTACCAAGCTACATAAACGTCGTAACTACAGCTCGAATAGGTCGCATTTACGACGATCAATTCACTAACCATTGAAAATGCTTATCATGAATGTCGTAGGTCAAAAATTTGCACTGACTGCTTCGATTGGTCATTTTTTTCCTCATCAATGGCGATCCCTCAATGCTTAATATATTTTCTTCAATTTTCAACAGGTTCAACAAATACCACTGATATTGTACTGAACAAACTGTAAAATACACCATTGTTGCAAAGTCAAAGAAAGAAAAACTTGAAAATAAAATTCATCTTTTAATGCTCAAGTGGGAGTCCAAGCCGGCTCGATTTTAAGTTTTATTGCACTAATATAGGTTTACATTTCAGATTACTAAACATACTCTCTGTTCGAATAACACAGGCGATTAAAGATGAAAAGCTTAACACCGAAGCACCTATTTCTCATTACGCTATGTTCTATTGTTTTGCTTACGGTTATGTATAGATTGTACGCGGAACAGGGATTATTTGAAGGTAAGTCAACGTGATATGTTTATCAGTAGTATAGGCATCACCTTATGACCAAACTACTGTGACGTAATAATTCTTGATTTGTATTTCACTAACAATTGACATCTCGACATCTTTTGTTTGAAAACATGAACGAATGCATCGATTTTAACGACCAACTTACCAGCTGCAGTATTTTCAAGAGTATCACACGAAGAACTATATTACCCGATTGACGACCAACCCATGTACCTAAAGTTTAGATACGAGGTTATGTTCGCTCAATGAGGACTTGACTTATTCTGTTGAGACAATCTATTCCCAAAAAATCTTGCTTTTTAAGGACTGAAAAAAAGAAAGAAAAACATAGTGGAAAAAGAAGGAAAATGCAGATGACATCAGTAGCACGAGAAAGACTTTTACGGAGAATCGATGTGAAATATAACGACATTCTTTAATGCTTTCAGGTGGATTATCGAGAAATAACGGTAGATTATCATTTGATAAACTCACCGCCTATCCAGTGAAATTATCAAAAACTTATGTCCCGCTTTCGTTCATTTCACCCGTCTGGCGTTATCTAAGCAGAGCCAAATAAGTGACGTCATCATAAGCGTTGCATAGCAGTCACGTGCAAAATGACGCGCTTTAAGAAAATTTGTCATATCGCATTTTGTCTAATTCTTTAATTAAAGAAATAGAACAACCGTTTATTTTTTGAGTAAGATCGATTTATATTTCATTTCGTGAACAACAAAAGCTATATTTTCACTCATGGCTTCGCCACTCGTGAAAATAAAGCTTTTGTTGTTCACCCAATGAAATATAAAGAGGATTATTAACTGGTTATTTTTGATATGAAAAATCTCTCACGAGAATGCGTTGTTAGGCGTTGAAAAACGAGTCCGAAGGACGAGTTTTTCTAACGCATAACAACGTATTCGAGTGAGAGATTTTTCATATCAAAAATAACCAGTTGATTATTCTATTTATTATATTCGAAACAGTTTTATTTTTAATAGTCGATGATTTATTTCAATCATATTCGGCATCATCGGCCCTAGAAACCGTGCGCATTGATATCAAAGGATTTTGTAATTCAATAATTTATGTTCGCCATCTTGGATTTTTTTTCCAAGTGGGCGAGTTTTTCAAAGGAATTTTTTGAGGAAAAGTCCGTATTTTAAGACACTTAGAAGATTTGCAGTGTCAGACACAAAAATAATTATGGCGAAACATATACTGTATCTAAGGGGGGCAATACCGATCTAAAGGCCCCGGGATATTTCGAACATCGATCGACGATTCATGACTTGGACTTTGACAGAATTATAGGATAGACAGTCTGTCATCACTTATTCTCCTTTCTTCGGCGTACAATACAAGCTCATGCGGGTTAGGTTTGAATGTCTATCACTTTAACTGCAATATTGGTATTCGAGGAATAGTTTTGGACGTTACGGAAAATTATGCATTTGTTTGAGTCATCTGTGATAACACAAACACCAAGGTTCGTTATTGTTTCAAACCAGTTGTTGACAAAACGGTTATTTTGCTGTTGTAGTTATGTCAGATTATTTATTCTTATTCAACTCTTTTTTAATTGATTTTTAGCCTAAGAATTTGAATGTAAGGTCACCAAGCGAGCTGGCCCTTTTAAAATAAAAGTAGTTCCAAATTTTCGGAGTGAAAGTTGATATCATCACTAGTGATGATATCAAAATTTATTACACTGGAAAATCCCAAGATTTCACAGCTAGGAATATATTAAAAATCGATCTTACACTGAAACAAACGATTATCCTCTATATCCTTGTGAATTGCTAATATGAATTAATACACTTCTCCGTAAGCCGTTTGCCATTAGCATTTTATTTGTCCCACCGTGTCGATTCTAACGAGTATCAACAGCATAGGGGCAAGCTTAAAATATTTACTTTAGAAATCGCATGCTCTTGTACTGTTTTCCAGATGATTTTTAAGGCAATGCCAATTTTTAACCAAATACATTCAAAATAAACGTTTAAATAACCTTTTAGGTGAAATAAACTTTTAGGTAAAATAAACTTTTAGGTAAAATAACCGGCAATACGCACTACAAACATTTTAAACTAAGTTTTTCGACGAAATAAAGTAAGCGGTATTGCGTCAAAGATCGAAATGTCAAACTTGCCTAAATTACGACTAGCTTACGAAAGTCGTTTTAGAGTGTATCTGCTTCTTAATATCCATACGAATGTAATGTGATTTTCCGATGTCCAGCTTTGAATTTTTAAGTAAATCCATCTCTTGGAATCAAAATGGAAAAATAATGAATTTCCGTATTACGTGTATGATAGAATCATCTTTCATTTTGTGGGCAACAAAACCTTATTTTCACTCGTTGTTTTAGGTTACTCGATGAAATTAAACTCTATCGCACTCTGAGACAAGATATCATCGCTATATCATTAAATTTCTTTCCAGGAAAAATGTATTTACACAAAACGTGGTTCGATATCTACACTAATACAGTCAATCTGAAGCGCATTAAGGAAGAAAACAAAGTAAGTATAAATTCCTGAAATGCTGATATGGAATTGGATAATTGAAGAATTGTTGCTGGCCCTCGAACAATTGATTGAACAAGATAATCGATATTTAGGTCGCCAAGCAGCCATTTTACTTTTTCGGTTACATATTACTATATTACCGTAAATTTGTGCAAAATTAATGCTGTTTAATACTAAGTCAATTCTCCTGTCAGGGTTCAGTAGGCGTGTCTAGCAGTATAGCGATTATTTAAGTATAAAACATAGAGACTAATCACACTTATACATGACTTTGCTTCGCTGCCTGATATACTTGAATTAGGTGTTAAATTTCATATACGAATGAAACTAGCAACAATAGCGACAACAACAAATACTCCTTTCATTTCTTAAACGACGCCGTACAAACAATTTCAATGGGGATTTTTATTCTTTATTTGTTCAGATGGTAACTTACCAAAGATATTTCCGAAAATCACCGAACACATTTGATCTTATATAGGAGGAATAACTACAATGTTTACACCCAGTTGGTCATAAATAGAAAATAAATCTTAACCTGAAGATTTTTTCCCAAAAAACATGAAGATTCGAAATTTGACGTAAAGCAAGACTTTTTATTTACAATTGTAACGTAGTGCCTGTTTCTACACTCAAAACCATCATCTGTCCCACTTCACTTTGTTATGGCTTTCCTGATGACGGGTGGGAACGTTTGCATTTCAAAAGAGACCATCCATATTTAATCATAATTTGATTTTTATTCTTAAATTTAAACAACATTTGAATTTTCGTATGCGATTTTCTTCATTTTGGACTAGTTTAAACTTTCTAACTCTCACTTCAGGTTGACATTGCAATGCGGTTTGCAGAGAGAACAAGAAACATCACCAAAGCTTGTAAAAGGTTCAAGGAGCAACTAGACAATTTAAAGCAAAACTTTAATAACCTTCGTTACCTTAAGGAACAAAATATACTATACTGTCCGATTGAAAAGGTAGCCTCCACTTTCTGGCAAAAGATCCTTTACGCGGTTAGTAATCCTGATAAATACACCGATTCATTTGATGTTTCCCCAATTGATGCTTACACAAATTATAAATACCAACCTATTAGACCGAATTATTCTTTGTCGGGAATGTCTGATACATCAGTCAGTTTCTTGTTTGTAAGGGACCCATTTACAAGAATATTTTCTGGGTGGCTTGATAAATTCTTTTCAGTGAATTATTACTATTGGAGTTTTGGTCGAAAAATTATACGAAAAAATAGGAAACAGGCAAAAAGTTCGAGTATAAGGTGTGGGACTGACGTAACGTTTAAGGAGTTTGTATATTATATCACACAAGAAATATTAATTGGTGGAAAGGTAGATAAACATTTCAGTCCAAGTGTTGTCCATTGCAACGTATGTGAAGTAAACTTTACTTATATCGGTAAATACGAGACACTGCGAGAAGATGCAAAGTTCATTGTAAAAGCATTTCGTGTCGGCGATAGAATCAACATAGAGAAGAACTTTGAAAAGAAATCTGTTCTCGACGTTATCCAAGATAGCGCAACATTTCTTTTTTTACAGAAAAAGTTCATTAAGCATTGTATGTCGTTTCAATGTGCTCTCTTTCGAGTTTGGATGCGCCTTGTTTGTCGTGGGGTTATCGGTAGAGAAATAAAATTCCCATATCGAACAACTGAAGAAGCAAATAGGGTCACTTTAAAATCATTTACTGAAGATTTAATGAAAGCCCATGATGCAAGTGATCCTCAAAAGTTAGCAAACAACAGGAATGAAGCTTTAACAGAAGCCTTTTTGTCATTGGATAACGAAACGTTTGATTTAGTTCTTCAAGCTTATGAATTCGATTTTGACTTGTTTGGTTATTCTAGAAAACCTCAGTTTTTACAGCGTGTGGATAATATGACCCTCCCGACCAAAACTTCACTTGCGAAGTTCAAGTATCTTCAAGAGTGTCCTTTTTAGCAAGTTGCGGGGAAAAAAAAGAAGAACGTTGGAATGGCGTAAACTAACGCGAAAAGAGAGAACCAGACTTACAGATAGAAATGATACAATTCTAATGAGTACCAATAACATCGGGTTTGACAAGGATTATCAATTTAGATTGTCTCAAATCCTTCTTATCTAGAACATTTTGGAATATTTTTGTTGTGGCAAATCGGCTGAAAGTGTCTTCGATTTTGTGCAGCTACAATTGACAAATCGCCGCTGTCAACCATAAAATCGATGAACCAATCAAATCATACACGTAAACTGAAAGTGAACTTTGAACTGCGACATTCGTCGACATTGAAGAGAAATTTTCTGTTGATTAGTGACCTACACGCCGTAGTAAGAGCTTATTCAGGCGGTAGTAAAGACATTAAGATCGCCAACAAATCGTAATATTTTTATACAAGTTACTGACCATAAAGTCTGCATCGTTTTTTGATATGATTTGATATGTAACTTTAGCTTTTTGTATTGTGGTACCCCACTTGGCGTTGCCAGCGACCCGCCATATAACAGGAGCATGCACAATATAAGTCCAATACACATTCACACACCAATTGCTTAGTGCAATAATGGCGTAAGTTCCATTATATATGTAACCACATACGATGGTTTTGTGATCTCCTTCGATATAAACTTTTATTTACATGCTTAACCCCATCCAACATAGTCCCGCGTTTTTACACCTCCATTGAAAAGGGCATGGAATTGACCAATCGCGTGTCAATCAAGGAATAAACCGACCAATCAAATTATTTATTCAGCCCGGACCTGATTTTATCAACTCCGCTGGCCATTGACCTCCGAAATGGAAGTTCCGCTCAAAAAGGAAACGGCACTATTTTGCAAAATTTATGGCCAGTGGCATGTAACAAAAAAGTAAAATTGTTGGTTGGTTTGCGACCTAAACGTCATAACTACAGCTTGAATAAGCTGTAGTTACGACGTTTAAGTCGCCAAACCAACAAAAATGCTTCATCAAAATGGCGGCAGCTGTTAAAGTAGAATTTTCTGTTGGAGGTCAGTAGATGTGGTCAACAATGGCCGCCACTGTCGGACATGTCACGTGGAAGGTTGAATGGTCACACATAAAAGAAGGCACATAGTTTTGACGGAAAATATGTGACCCGTAACCCCAAAAGAGCCCTTGAAGACTCTGCTGAGAAATAAAACGGTATTATTTTGCAAAAAATATGGCCAGTAACATGTAACATAAGAACATGGTTTGTTCTCTACCTTAACGCCGTAACTACAACTTAAATAAGTATTTATGTATCCAAACCAATGCTCCGCATCATTGTCGGCCACTGTCAGAGTTCAAAGTTTACTTCCTGTCACAATAAATGATTTGATTGGTCGATTGATTCGTTGATGGACAGAAACTATTCGTCATTTATGTTTGTAGATTAAGACTGAGACCATAAGCTCAGTTTGATCCGGATCTACATTGTGCGAATTTACCAATCGTCCCCCCCCGACTCATTTGGCCCCAACCATTGACTCCGGCAGGAAGTTCCGCTTCGATTGTTGACGTAATTATTTTGCAAAATTTATGTCCAGTAGCATGCAAGAAAAAAGTAAAGTGGTTGGCTGGCGACCTAAAGATCGTAACTACAGCTTGAATAACCTGTAGTTACGATATTTAAGTCGCCAACCCATCAAAAAAGGTTAACAAAATGGCTGCAAGTACCGGAGTTGTAAGATCAGGTCCGGGCGGAATAAATGATTTGATTTGTCGATGTATATCTTGATTGACAACCGCGATTGGTCACTTTCTATAAGACGTTCAGCGAATGCATAGTGTTTATGTTCAGAGTTAACACTGCCTTGGTAGAATGAAACTGACGAATAGCGACTTTCAATAAAAAAAATCGACAGACAAATCAAATCATTCATTTAGACAGAAAGCGAACTTTGAACCCCAACATTGGCCGACAGTTATGTAAAATATTTTTTGTTGGTTTGAAGACTTAAATGTCGAAAGTACTGCTTAATTACAACCTCCAGGTCGCCAATCAACCATTTTATGACCATAAATTTTGTAATTATGCCGTTTAAGTCGAAACTTTCTATTCGAGGTAAGTGGTCGTTGCCGGCAATGTCAGCCATGTCACGTCGAGAGTCGAGTTATGATACATAAAATCAAAGAAATGAAAGAACATTAAGCTAGTAAAGTATATTTTTGTTAAGTAATCTTTTTTGTCAAAAGTTAGCATGATAAATAAAAAAGTGACCCAGGAGTTAAACAGCAGGCTTATGAAGATTTTTTTTCGAGTTGAATAAAGTTAATTCGTGTGGCCATACAAAGCAGTGCGCACAGTGAAGACTCTAGCCAAATTTTCTCAACTGAGCTAAAATACCTAGGAGAGGAACTTGCAGGATTCCAGACATAGACAAGAACTATTGTTTATGGCGTAGACATTCAATAGATTAATTTGTTAAGCCTCCAGTGGCAGTTTGTACCCAATGAACTCAGAGGAGAGCTTAAAATTTTGTCTGTTAACTTAAGCTGATGCCTGCTAGCTAAAAAGGCACATAGCTGTTACGGAAAATATGTGACTCGTAACGGAAAAAAGAGCCCCCAGGTTAGAGCAAAAAATAGACCCCGACCAGACTGGCCGTTTTCGGAATCTTAAAGGTATAAAAAGTATACTGCATAACTTGATATCTATTTCTGAAACGCTTCTTCTGTTTGACCTCTGCTGGATACAATCTCTTTCTCAAATATTTGTTTTACAGAATTCCCCTGAGTTCTCTTTATGGGTCATTTATTTTAACCCTTTCCATATTTCAGACTTGTCCAAATTGAAGGAGGTGCATATGACAACAAGTTTAAGAAATCTAGATCATTTCAATTTTCTGTGTAGAAAACATTGTGAAAAATGAAGAAATTGCTTGTAGCAAGCAGTTTCTCAATTTTACACAATGTTTTTACAATTGTAATCCTAGGCTCACTTCTAGGCTGACTGTTGATCTTATATTTAAGACATTATTACAGAAAAAGAGAATTTGTTTTTAGTAACTTTTCTTTTAACCGATAATATGTTAATCATCTAAGTAACCTTCTTTTCTATTTTCTGTGATCTGAATTGTTTCTTATATGTTAAACCATCCCGGACAACTACGTTACAGCCACTACAATGTTCCAGCGATAGGGTGTGTCTGCACGATAGTTTTGTGAAGCAAGATAGTAGATTCAGCAAGAAAGTGTTTCCATATGATAGTATGTTACAAAGAAAGAATGTTTCTGCACGATAGTATGTTACAGAGAGATAAAGGGTTTATCTCCACAATAATATGCTATAATGAGAGAGTGTTTCTGCACGATCATATGTTACAGTGAGAGAGAGAGGGTCTTTCTTCACAATAATATGCTACAGCGAGAGAGTGTTTCTGCACTATAGTATGCTACAGAGAGAGGGTCTTTCTTAACGATTATATGCTACAGCGAGAGAGTGTTTCTGCACTATAGTATGCTACAGAGAGAGGGTCTTTCTTAACGATAATATACTACAGCGAGAGAGTGTTTCTGCACTATAGTATGCTACAGAGAGAGGGTCTTTCTTAACGATAATATGCTACAGCAAGAGAGTGTTTCAGCACTATAGTATGTTACAGCGAGGGAGTTAGTACTTAAGCCTATTACGAGTATTGTTTACATCTTCTCTATAAAACTGTTAACCCATTCCCACACAATGCGCTTTACTCCAGTGCTTTCACAATACCCGAACAGGACCCCAATCTTTTAATTTCAATTTAGCGACCTTTAAACCATTGCTGAATGACAAACGACTATGTTACCCATGCTGCAGTTTTTACCCTTAATCTATTCCCACATAATAAAATCTTAGACTGGTTCAAATTAATTGAAGCTGCAGAAGACAAATTCAAGACGTTGGAATTTGGAATGATTAGGTCTTTATGGATAGGAAACATTGTGGATAATGAAGAAATTGCTTTATACAAGCAATTTCTTCATGTTCCACAATGTTTTCCAAAGCCCTTTTCTTGGGGCGTAAAAAGGATGGCCTGCATGGGAATGGTTTAAAGTAACGATTCATAGTCTAACGCGCTTGCAGCTCTTTAAACCATTGCAAAGTATGGACATGTCAAAACTGGACAACCATTCATTATACGAAAAGTAAGGATTGGATACGGTAGAAAAAATGAGAGAAAAGGAGAGGCCGGTTTTTACAATCAACTTCTCATTTAACAACAATTTTTCACAAACATTAATTCAAAACTACATGAACATGCCATACCGCATTTCGTGCCATTAGTCGATAGCATATCTTTTACCCATTTCAACAAGTTGACAGGTCCAAACTGAAAGAAGTTGCTGACAACAATACAGGGACGTTCCTTTGAACACCCCCCCATTTAGTCTAATTATTTCATTTTTGTGGTAAAATTTGGCGATAGGTAATAGGAAAATAAACCCCAATTTGAAAGTTTGAACCCCCAGTTCAGAAATCCTTGATCTGCCATTGCAATACAAAGTGCGTGTCATTTGAAAAAGGGACTAAATTTGATAGAAACATCAAGTTGTGAAAAAAAAAAAAAAAAAAATTAATTGGAACTACCAAACTCTCCTTTTACTTCAACGTTTCTTTTAATTCTTCACTGAGACTAAAAGTGAGATGACTATTAACCCTTGTTATGCTAATCGAGAATTACGTCAAAATCAAAGGTCCGAAAGCATTGCAAGGATTTAATGATGGGTCAACTGTTGATTTTATAAGCAGTTCTAGATTGAAAGGGACAAAGAGGCGGTGTATACCAAGATCAGACTGCACATATGTGCAGTCTTATCTTTGTATTTGCCTACCGCAAAAAAACTGGAATATTCCGGGTTCGGCATGACAAGGGTTAATGGTATATAAAGAAACTATATCGTCTGACCTCATGTTGTAACGTAAGTCTATTTTATGCGGAAAGGTCCTCCGATTTTTTTTACTCACTGAACCGAAACAAGGATGTAATGGGTCGTTGGACGCAGTCATATCTAAACGATCTAATACATGTACGTAGTAACACAATAAAAATTTCTTCAAAATTTTCTTTACAAGCTGAAATATCACGATGAAATTAGAACGAGATTTATCAAGAATGGTGATATAAACAAAAGTGGTACGTTCAATGTTTTCTATCTTATTTAAGCGTGTAAGAGTTTAAATAAATTTATTTCTATATTTTTCAAACGAAGTTCTGATTATTTGTCTTTGTACTTGATCTCTGCGACATTCATCTAAAATAAAAACAAAACAATTCAATCATGCATTTAGACCGGAAGCGATTTTTGAACTCCAAAATTGGCCCACATACATGTTCAGCATTTTCTAATATTGATTTTACGACTTTGACGTTGTAAACAAAGCTTATCTAAGCTCTAATTTACCATTCGCTCGCCCCGCCTACTGACTCCCTGAGCTCCGCCCATTAACTCCGACAGGAAGTTCCGCTTCTGTTTTTAACGGCGTTATTTTGCAAAATTTATGACCGGTAGCATGTAATAAAAAAAGTAAATGGTTGGTTTGTGACATAAACGTCGTTACTACAGCTTGAATAAGCAGTAGTTACGACATTTAAGTCGCCAAACCAACAATAAAGGTAAACATAATAGCGGCCAATGTAGGAGATGATAAGCTCAGGTCCGGGATGAATAAATTATTTGATTGGTCGGTTTATTCCTTGATTGATGGCCGCGATTGGTCAACTACGACGTGTTCGGGTCTTATACAATACAACAACACAATACAATTGATTGAATGGGGTTTAGCACCACTTTTAACAGTATTTCAGTCATAGTGCGGCTGGAGCAACTAACAATGGATTCCTGGTATTTTTCACACCAGTACTACCACTAGATCCATTCCCAACCTCCAACGGCTATCCCACTTAGGTTTACGGTTATCCACCCATTGGTGAGAGACAAATGTCGGAAAGATTATGTGCCACCGCCAGGGATTTAACCCATGATTGAAGATAAGGAGTCTGATGAGCTACCGACTGCGTTATGACGGCTGCCGCAATACAACACTCTTTATTATTCGACTTGAACGCCCGACCATTATCGTCGACACAAAACATTTGCTTGATAATTACAACACACATGAACAAATAGTACATTAAAGAAATGCCAACAAATAAAATCACAGATTATTATGACAAATCTTAAAGATAGACTCAGAATAATGACATTCCCGCTTTACATATAAACTTTCGATTTTCTCAATCATAAATTTGAAGTTCCAATCATTATCTCAAATACTATGTAATTTTGTTTTAAAACCTTACTGGATGTTGTACATACCTTTATAATTTAATTTTTAGTTTCGACTATCAAAAACGGGCGTTCTGATTGATCGAAAATAAAAAAATCATAACTCAATGAACAAAATTTTGAGCACGCAGCGATTTTGAATGCATCCGCACGAAATAGTCCCATAGAAAAAAGGTATCAAAATTGTAAAGTTTATGCTTTTTCGCTCGATGCTATGTAATCATAAGAAATGAAGAGAATAACTTTTGATTTTATAGAGGTACGAACAAAGAAACCTTATCAAACTTATGTATGAATCCGCTTCGCGAATTCATACAGTGCGATTAGGTTTTTTCGGTTTATACCTCCATGAAAACGAAAAATATTCTCTTCCTCTCTTAAATGCGTTGTTTGTATATATTTATTGTCAAGGAAAACTTTGTAAGAAGACAGAAATCCCTTGTAAACCCATTCCAACACAATGACGCTTTTGGACGCCCCTCAAGAAACATAATTCGGTTGTAGCAATTTCTACATTCACTCAATATTTTCTACCCAAATAACTGAAAAATCTAAAAGTTGAAAAAAAAGAAGAAAATTAGTAACATTTTAATTGTTGTCGGCAACTCCTTTTAATTCGGACCAGTCTATAATTTTGACGTCTTATAATGGGTTAAGGCCGGTCAAAAAGCGTCATTGTGTGGAAATGAGTTATAATTGGACAAGTCTAGTATTTTGTTGTCTAGAGATATACTCATAATCAGTTTTACATAATTCTAGAAGCTAAAATGTTCGGAGCCAGTAGTTTGAACAGAAAGGGACATTTACTTGCGACGATACTCTGTGCCGTCATATTATTGGTCGTGTTTTACTTGTTTTATGAACAGCGATTTCCTAGAGGTAAGATAAAAAAAGTTTTGAGTTTCCTTTGCAGATTCTTTACCCCACCCACTCTTACATATTATACAAGGTCTAAATTGTAAAATTTCGGAGGGGAACTGTAAACGAAAGTACCCAAATATGTTTGTTTAATTCTAATTTGTTTGATTGAATGGGGTTTATCGCCGATTTTAACAATTTTCCGTCATATTATGGCGGCTGGACCTCCTAACAATGAATTCCTGATATATCTCGTACTAGTACCACCATTACATCCTTAACTAGCCTCAAGGTGCTATCCTACTTAGGTTTACGATTATCCACAAATTGGTGAGACACCATTGTCGGATTGATTGATCGGAGTTTAACGCCGCTTTTAACAGTATTACAGTCATATCGCGGCGGCAGGAGCACCTAACGATGGATTCCTGGTATTTCTCACACCAATACTACCACTACATCCTTTCATAGCCCCCAATTGCTATCCCACTTTGGTTAACGATTATCCACCCATTGGTGAGAAACAAATGTCGGAAAGAATATGTGCCACCGCCGGGGATCGAACCGATGATATCCCATGATTGAAGATTAGTAGTCTGACGCGCTACCGACTGCGCTATGACGGCGGCGACATATTGTTGAAACGGATCCCGCCGGAATTCGAACCCATGACACCCCATGATTGAAGATTAGTAGTCTGACGCGCTACCGACTGCGCTATGACGGCGGCGACAAATTGTCGGAACGGTGTACGCCAGGGATCGAACCTATGACACTGCGCTATGAAGGTGGCGTTAGATTTTGAAAATATTTTTTTTTTATAAATTTCTATCAGCATCAGCATGCCTTTGATATGCAAGCCGGATTGCGTGTGTGTATTTCCGTTTATCTATCGTCGCCACCGTAGCACATGCCCATATGAGCGAAGCCCCCAGAATATACGGCTAGTTGTTACGGGGGGATAGTGCAAAGGTACAGGACGAAACTGCTGAGAGATCCGCCTGGTTCTTTAGCGTGCTCGGTGGATAGCATCGGTTTAACGTCTCATCCGAAAGACAGTTAGTTTTGTTGATATGGTCAGCCTAGAGCTCGAACCCGTGATATTTAGGTTAGAAGTCAAGTGCTCTTTAAGACGGATTGCTATTGACTTTGTCTATATATAGCTACAAATTGTTATATGTTTCTTTGAAGGTTTCCAAATTTACATATCACTACAACTTACCTCCCCTGAATCCGCATCATAAAGTATTAAAACCTCTGTTATTTTCGCTAGTTTTCAAATATGCATTAACATAATGAATGCAAGTATATGCACTTAAGATTCATTTAAGAGATGAATATAATATGTTATGTTTTCATCGAGGTATAATACGAAAACCCTTTTCACACTCGTGTATCTACAAATTTTGACAAGTTTCATGGAACTATTTTTGTATCGAAGCATACAAATTAGCTGCGTGCTCAAAATTCTGTTCATGGAGGTATGAATACTTTTTTTCGGCCAATCAGAACGCTCGTTTTAGATATCCAAAACTAAAATTAAATTGTTTTTAAAAGAAATTAAGTATAACTGAAATTTGTTTGATTTCTAAATTATACATTTAATGTATCTAAAATATTCGTTTTTGCAGGAGTAATGATTTGGCAGACAGAATTGCTGTATCGACGTATCGACAAAGCAAACCCAGACCCACAGCACGTGCATGGTAACAAGAAGACTATCGATGAAGTGAGTCAAGATCGTTGAATTCACTATCACAAATAAACTAATTTTCAGTTTCGTCTATCAAAAACGGGCGATCTGATTGGTCGAAAAAATATTCATAACTCCATGAACAATATTTTAGAACTCAGTAATTTTGTATGATTCCACAAAAAATATTCCCATAGAAAAAAGTATCAAAATTTGTGAAGTTTTTGCCCTTTTCGCTCTATGCTATTAAGTTATAAGAAATGAAGAGAATATTTTTTTGTTTTCATTGAGGTATGAACTGAAAAACCTAATCATACTCATGTATGAAACTCGTTCAAATGACGTACGTTGCACCAAGAAAAACTATATACTAGACAGGTTTCGTAAGCTCCTTATTCTTATAGTCTAAATTCGTTGGTACATAAAAATGTAAATTTATGATGTAGTGATGACACAAAACTTGTATTGGATTCTCGTCGTTTCAGTCTCGGGAAATATCCAAATTTCCCTACACGACTAGAATTCGATACATGATATTATATCACAACTACAACATAAAATGCATTTTTTCGTTCAAAGAAGCGAGACGAGACCGGTCGTCATGTTGGATTTCCTTTTTGATGATTGAGGTTTCTTTGGAAAAACTTTATAGATAGTCGGTTTTTATGAGATAACTTAGACCCTATAACGAGGTGTCAGTGTGTATGACTGAAACCAAGATGATATCGACAGTTTTCTATAAAGTTTCATGGAATTTATAGGGAGAGAAATCGTCACGATTTCCCTTTGCCATTGTAAGCACAATTATATCAGCGGAAAGGATTGGTAATTAAAGGGACAGTCTTGGGTTATCTCTCTTGAATACTCTCAAGAAATACATTGGTCCTTATCAGTGTTTTACTTGGACTTTATCCTTAATTTCTTTGCACTATCTAGTTTTAAAATCAGCTGTTTAATGCAAACTTTAGTGCTGGAAATGTTCGATTCATCCTAAAAATACATTTCTATGTTATTCCTGAACCATAAACTTATACTAATGAGAGATTATTATCTATGACCAAACTTGAAAATACAGTTAAAAAATCGCAACTTCCTTATACTGATCAATCATAAAAACAAAGGTATTGCAGTGAAAGTACCAATGTACAATTTGGCACACCTCTGATTTAATGAGAACAGAACAAAGGGAAGATAACACAGAAATGGTCCCCATTGGAAGCTATTTAACTCAGCACAGAATCATCTAAATCACTAAAAGCAATAACCCATAATCATGAGTACACTATGCGTTATTGAAAAAGCCAAATGGCCAAACATGACAACTCTAAATTAATAATTTCAGGACACTTCCGATGAAGGTTTTCACCAAAAAGCGGCGTATATCAAAAAAGCTTGCGAAAGATTCCAGGAGAAACTTAATAAGGTACAAAATTTCAGGTTCATTCAATGATTTTTAGCGAAATGACGGATTGATTGATTGTTTAAGGTTTAACACCGCTTTTAACAGTAGTTCAGTTATCGCGAAGGCTTGAGCACCTACCAATGGATTTCTGGTAATTTCTCATACTAGTACTACCACTACATCCTTTCCTAGCCCCCATCTGCTATTCCACTTAGGTTTACAATTATCAACCTATTGGTGAGAGACAAATGTCGGAAAGAATATGTGCCGCCGCCACGGATCGAACGGTTTTGACTGGAGGTATAGACAAAGATCAGCCTGCACATATGTGCAGTCTGATCTTAGTCTACACCACCTGTTTCGTCCTTTTCAAGCTAGAGTTATCCATAAAATAATTGGTGAGAGACAAAGGAAATGACGGACCACGTCGGTCAATAAAAGAAATCAATGCAGCAATCAAATTATTCATTTAGACCAGAAGTGAATCCGAACTCTGACATTGGCCAAAACTAATGTTAAACATCTTTCGTTGCTTTGGCGACATAAAAATCGTCACAACAGCTTAAATAAGCCGCCGTTATGATATTTGGGTCGCAAACCAACCGTTTTATATTTTGTTACATGCTACTGACCATAGATTTGCAAAATAATGCCGTTAAATATCAAAGTGCACAGAACTTCCTGTTGTAGCTCAGTTGCCGTGGCCAGCGGAGTCGGTGGGCGGGGCCTGCGGGGTCGGTGGGCGGGGACACCGATCATTAATGGCTCGTCATGCGATTAGTATCTATCTCGAAAGGTATCGACCAAGGTTAGACCGTACTTTTCCAATTTTCAATAAGTTAATTGATGACTTCGGATATCTTATTAACACGTTCTTTTGGAAATAATTTAATATTTTGTTTCGTCTATCCAAATCGGACGTTCTGATTGGTAGAAAAAAAATAAAATATTCATAACTCCATGAACAAAATTTTGAGCGTGCAGCTATTTTGTATGCTTCCGCACAAAATAGTCCAATACAAAAATAAGTAAAAAATTGTAAAGTTTTTACTTTTTTGCTCGATACTATTAAATTATAAGAAATGAGGAGAATATTTTTTGTTTTCATGGAGGTATGAACCGCAAAACCTATTCACACTTATGTATGAATCCGCTTCTCGTATTTATACAGTGTGATTAGTTTTTTTTTTTTTTTGGTTCATACCCCATGAAAACAAAACATTCTCTTCATCTTTTAATTAAAGAATATGTAAGTCAAGATATTTTTCTTAGAGAAAAGCTGGTCTTAACCATCTACAGAAAAGAAACAAGAGCATCGCGGATGCAAACCTTCGGCTCCTCAAGTGATTAATAGTGGGTAAAATTTCGGAAAGTCGAAAAGGGACATAATCAATTAAAACACATTTAGAGTTATCTCCATTATGGGTATAGATTGATTGTGAACAAATATTCTGAATTTCAAGTGAATGGGTTCAGTAATACCCACGATATCAAAAAATGTCATTGAGACCCCCTTCGAAGGAATTTCTTAGGGTCAAAACATGTTTTAATATTTTGGAGTTTCCAGACTCTGCTTTTCGAGTCATACACGAGCCCTGATTTATACTTTTTTCCCATTTCTTTTTGTCGCCAAATCAAATGAATTGTTTAACGTAAATGCCAGAGTTCAAAGTTCACTCCTTGATTTGATTGAGCAATCGGGTTTTGTTGTTTGACAGCGACCATCCATCTTTTGTGTCTCGCTTTTATTTGTGTATGTTAAAGTCATATATGACGTCATTTTAATTCTTTGACGTCACAGGATGCGAAATGTCGCGTTTCTTTTGGATCTCAGATTCGGTCTCCTTTTCGCATTAGACAATTTAAAGAGATATTTGATATCAATACTTGATCCAAGCTATTTTGATGTTCAGCTTTATTTTAAAAATGAAGAGAATATTTTTGTTTTTATTGGAGTATCGATCTAAAAACTTAATCACACTACTCTATAAATAGCCTACGTGAAGGCTTCGCGTCTTCGTCCATTAGTGTGATTATAATTTAAGGCTCAGATCCTAACGAAAACAAACATTTTATGCTCATTTCTTGTGATTTAAGCTCACCAAGCAAGACAAGCAAATATTTTACTAGTTTTGTGTAAAGATATATGGATCTACTTCATGTGCAAGCACACAGAATAGTTGAGTGTTTAGAAATTTCTTCATGGAAGTATGAAAAAAATAATCGTTTGAAACTTGATAGACAAACCTAGAACTGAAATTATTCAGAGATGAAGAGTTTTTTTTTTTGTTTTCTTTGAGGTTTTCATGGAGGTATGAAACGGAGAAAAAAAAAAACCCTCACACACTCACAAAAAAAAGACACACAATTATACAAAAAAAAAACTGTTCTAATCACACTGTATGAATACGGAAGCAGATTCATACAACAGTGTGATTACCGTTTTTCTTTTCTCACCTCAATGAAGACAACAACAGCAACAAAAATAGTCTCTTCATGCCTGACACCAATAAAAAAAAAAGAATACAAATGTAGATACATTTTTATGGAACTATTTTGTGAGCAAGCACACAAAATAGCTGCGTGCTCAAAATTTTGTTCATGGAAGTATGAATTATCTTTTTTCGGCAAATCAGAACGCTTGTTTTCATAGACGAAACTGAAAAATTAATTATAAGTAAATAAATTTAAAACTTTATTAAACAACGTTTAGCTCGAATATTAACTATAGTAAAATCTTATCCGAAACGAGATTTCTCAGTTTGTTGATTGATTGAATAGAATTTAATGCCACTTTTAATAGCATTCGGTCATATTGCGGCTTGAGCACCTAACGATGGATTCCTTGTATTTCTCACAACCAATACTACCACAACATGCTTTCCGAGCTGCTCATCCCACTTAGGTTTACGATTATGCGTCAAACAAATGTCAGAATTGATATTTGCCGCGACCGGGGAATCGACCCTTGCTCTTGTGATTGAGAGTCCGACGTGCTATCAAATAGATGATAAAATTTGGTAACATGCCTTTTTCTAACCTTTTGGATAATTTTTATATTTTTTGCCAGCGACTTCCATCAAATCAGAAGTCTAAACTCGATTTTTAGCTAGCAAAGTGTCAGCTTTGATAGCTTAAGTTGAAGGACAAAATTTTGAGGTCGTCTCAAAGTTTAACGAGTGCAAACTGTCACTGGAAGCTTAACTACTTAATCAATTGAATGCCTACGCCATAAAAAGTAGTTATCATGTATTCAAGAATATTGCAAACCCTATTCAAATTGTAGAGTACTCTTTCAAAAGCATGCTATTTCACCCATTCCCACTCAATTCCGCTTTTTAAGCATCTCAAGAGAAATGCTCCGGAAAACAATGTCGACGATGAAGAAATGGCTCGTTTCAAGCAATTTCTTCATTATCCACAATGTTTTCTACCCAACAATAGAAATGTTTTTTTCTAAATTCAACCAACTTGAAAATATCGCCTGCAACTTCGTTTAAATTGAAACAGTCTAAGATTGTGTCGTGTTGTAATGGGTTAACTTCTGGGTTACTTTAACCTCGTTTATTTGTCATGATAACCTTTAGCAAAGAACATTGCGTAAAAAAACTATGCTCTGCTAGCTTACAGTACTTTCAGTACTTTGATTAAATCTAATTGCAGGACGAAATTGAAGAAGACTTAAAGGACAGATCATATGATATCGAAAGAGCTTGTGAGAAAGTTTTGGAGAAATTAGACAAATTACACCGAAATATATGAAAGAGTAAAACTCAGGTGAAAAATAGAATAAGTGTAAAACACGGTTACCACCAAACATCTTGAGATGTTCTCAACATAAAGGATTGTTTGCTGCTTTTTTTCGACGTAGGTGACTGTTTCCGAACTAACTGAACTGATTTTTCTAGACTGGAAACTTGACAAAAATGAATGAACATTTGTCGGTTATTAATTTAAAAAACGAAATAGACCAGAAAAACTGTCACTTTCAATATCTAATGTAGTTAATATTGACGGATCGCTGACATCTGACCTCCGACATTTCAGCTTGCCTCAGGTTATTAACCGTACATTATTTTGTAAGATAAATAGTCTGGAAATTAAAATCGACTACAAACGAAGATGTTTAATGGGATTTTCGGATTTCAAAGCTACCTGTCAGTCTAAATAGATTTATTGATTGTACAATCTATTTTTAGATTGCCAGTAGTAATACGTTAATTGATCAATTCCGTCTGTTGATTAAAGAAAAACGGCCAATAAAAACATTCATTTTAACCGGAAATAATTTTATTTTTAGTTTCGTCTATCAAAAACGGGCGTTCTGATTGGTCGAAAAACTTTCATACCACCATGAACAAAATTTTGACTACTCAGATATTTTGTATGCCTCCGCACAAAATAGTCCCCCATAAAATGTATAAAATTTGTAAAGTTTTTGCTTTTTTCTCTCGATGCTATTTAATTATAAGAAATTAAGAGAACATTTTTTTGTATTCATGGAGGTATGAACCGAAAAACATAATCACACTTATGTATGAATCCGATAAGCGTATTCATACAGTGTGATTAGTTTTTTCGGTTCATACCTCCATGAAAACAAAACAAAACAAAAAATATTCTCTTCGTCTCTTAAGTAAACTTTGAATTCCTACATATGCCGTCATTTTTGTGAAGCTTTTTAGTTGGGTTGACAACTTAAACGTCGGAGTCAGTGGTCAAGACCAGATATCCGTCAGTTGTATAGGTGCATGGTTAATAATTATTTTAAAGTATGTTTTCCCCGAGGAAAGAATATAAAAACACTAACACTTATCTCTGAAACCGCTTTCTATGTCCCTATAGCGTTATTTGGTCTTTTTATTTCAGACTTTCATGGACAGGAACAAATTTATAAAGTTAAAACAGATTAAGTAACCGCATTCTCATGGGCTATCAATGAAAATTAGGGTGAAAATATAAAATTCTCTTTAACGTCTAAAATATTTTTGTGATGGCTTAAAGGGAGGTAATTTGTAGTGATGTGTAAATTAGGAAACCCACAGACAGATATATGACTATTTGTGGTTATATATAGACATAGTCAACCCAATTAGGGTTCAGGCCAGTCCGACTAGCTCAGTTGGTAGAAAACTTGGCTACAAACCTCAAGGTCACGGATTCGATCCCTAGGCTGACCAAACTACGAAAATTATTGTCTTTAGGATGAGACGTTAAACTGAGGCCCCTTGTGACGGTACTTTACATCAAGGACGTTAAAGAACCAAGCGGAGCTCTCAGCAGTCCTGTATCCCCCGAAACAACTAGCCGTCTTCTGAAGTCATCGCTCATAAGGGCATGTGCTACGATTGCGGCTATTGATAAACGGAAAATACATATTTATGGTTGAAGATCCTTTTCTCTGAATGGAATAGCTTAGACTACCAGCTCCGCACGTTAAACTAGTAACAGAAAATGATAAGTGTTTAAACCCTTACCTACGTAATTACTGAACTTAATGGTCCTTGGTATTTAGTTTGATTGATTGATTGAATTGGGTTTAACGCCACTGTAACAGTATTTCAGTTATATCGCTGCTGCTGTAGAACCTAACTAAGAATGCCTGGTATTTCTCACACCAGTACTACCACTAAGTCCTTTCCGAGCCTCTAACTGCTCATCCCGCTTAGGTTTACGATTATCCATCCATTGATGGGAGACTAATGTAGGAAAGGATATTTGCCGCTGCCGGGAATCGAACCAGGGACCCCTTGTCTAGGCGTCCTACGCGCTAATTCTGCGAGGCCTTTGAACATGAGACCGCCGATTCGAAAGGATAAGAGTTGTGCGTTCCATTGACTTGATGCCTCTGTTCATCAAACAATCGATTGAAACATCAAACCATTCACTTAGAACGGAAGTGAATGTTCGCCTCCGACATTTATTTAAAAATATTTCTGTTGGTTTGGTTACTTAAACGTCGAAACTTTTTCGAACTGTAGTTATGACATTTAGCTTGACACCAAACCAGTTGTCTTTTGTTATAAGTTCCTGACATAAAATTATGCGAACTAACGTCGTTTGAAACCTCAATCGAGCTGCAGTGTTGGAGGTCAGTAGGTGTGACCAGCGATCATTCACGTGAAAGATTGATTGATTGAATGGGGTTTAACGCCGCTTTTAACAGTATTTCAGTCATATCGCGGCGGCTGGAGCACCTAACAATGGATTCCTGGTATTTCTCACACCAGTACTACCACAACATCCTTTCCTAGCCTCCAGTTGCTATCCCACTTAGGTTTACGATTATTCACCCATTGGTGAGATACAGAATTCGGAAAGGATATGTGCCGCCTCCGGGGATGGAACCCATGACATCCCATGATTGAAGATAAGGAGTCAGACGCGCTACCGACTGCGCTATGACGGCGGCTCACGTGAAAGAAGAACAGTGAAAGAAGAACAGTATACATCATTTTCAAGTTTCCCTGCTCGCTTTTATTTGAATATTGTATAAAGGGCATTGTAAAAAAGACATTTATTGGAAAGGATTTAATCATTCCGGCACAATGACGCTGTCTTAAGCCCCTCGAGAGAAAAATAATTGGAAAAACATTGTGTGAAATGAAGTAAATCTGATTCAGAAAATCAGATGATTACTGATTCAGTAAATCAGAATTGCTTACAGCAAGCAATTTCTTCATTTTTGCACAATGTTTTCTACCCATAAATTTGAAAAAAAAAAAAAACCAAAAGTTTATCAACTTTAATATGCCGTCTGCAACTTCTTTCAACTTGGAAACAGTCTAAAAATTTGTCGTCTGGTAATGGGTAGCGTTATCAAATAAGCCATCATACTTAAAAAAAAAAAAAAAAAAAAAAAAAGAAAAAAAGAAGAAAAAAAAAAAAATAGTCAGTTTTTTAAAAAATTAAAAGGAGTCTTCGACACAGTAAGACAAACCAAAGATATTAGTAATTGCGACCTGACATTATAAAAAGCGGGTATTCCAATTCCCACACAATGACGCTTTTAGACTCCCCTAAGAAAAAAAGCTTTGGAAAACATTGTGAAAAATGAACAAATTGCTTGTGACAAGCAATTTCTTCATTATCCACAATGTTTTCTGGGAATGGGTTAAAGTGGGAATCAATCAATCTTGCTAGAGTTAGAGTTTTTTTGTTTTTTATGCTCTTTTTAATCTAAATCCTTACAAAAAGACAGAATTTTAGACCGGTCCTAACTCAAAGAAGTTGCAAACAAGATTTCAAATAGCACTTTAACCCGTTACCTCACAACACACTATTAGACTGGTCAGAATTGAAAGAAGCTGCAGACGACAAATTCAAATTGATGGATTTTTAAATTTGTTCGTCATTTTGGATAGAAAACATAGTGGATAATGAAGAAATTGCTTGATATAAGCAATTTCTTCATTTCCCACAATGTTTACCATAGATTTTTTTTCTTAGGGGGCATAAAAAGGAGAGATTGTGTGGGAACGTGATAGTTGGAAATTAAGTGTTGAATATGGTACAAAACATTATGAGAAAAGGCAAAATTGCTTTTTAAAAGCAGTCTCTCAGTTTTCGACGATTGCCATTGGGTGGTAATGAGATAAATTGACCGACCTACAATACACAACAATTACTTTTGAAATATGGACGGTGATTAGGTTTTTCGGTTCATACCTCAATGGAAACAAAAAATATTCTCTTCATTTCTTATAATTTGATAGCATGGAGTGAAAAACAAAAGCTTTACAAATTTTGATACCTATTTGTGTGGAACTATTTTGTGCGGAAGCATACAAAATCGCTGCGTTCTCAAAATTTTGTTCATGTTATAGTATATTAAGTGACTAGACGGAGAGAGTATGGGATTACTTTATTCCTTGCTCAATGACTAGTAAATTCGATCTAGCTCGAAGGACTACCTCTATTAATAGATAGAAGCCAGATTCAACACCGTCCATATTTCAAATTAATTGTTCTGGCTTCTATCTATTTCGTGTCACGTATGTTTAGCTAGCAAAGCGGCAGCTTTGATAGCTTAAGTTAACACACAAAACTTTGAGGTCGTCTCAAAGTTCAACGGGTGCAAACCGTCACTGGAGGCTTAAACACTAAATCCGTCAAATGCCTACTCTATAAAAAGTAGTTCTTATGTATTTCAGGATATTGCAAACTCTGTCTGCAAGTTCATCTCTTGGGTTTTTTAGTTCACTTGAGCACATCGATCTTCAAAGAAGTTGCAGACGACCATTTGAAATTGTTGAATATTCTAAAATATTTATCTCTCTAGGTAGAAACCAATGTGGAAAATGAAGAAATTGCTTGTAACAAGCAATTTCTTCATTTTTCACATTGTTTTCCACAACTATTTTCTTGAGGGGCGTAAAAAGGAGGGCTTTGTTGGAATTGGCTCACTCCTTGGTTATTTAAACCTCGATTCTTTAGCATGATAACGTTTCACAAAAAAACATTACTGAACGAAACAATTCTTTGCTAGCTTACAGTACTTTTCAGTACTTTGATTAAACTCACGGTAAAGGTATGTGCCCTAGTGACCTAGTGCCCTAGTGCATATCTAAAACACCTACTAAATCTTGTATTGAGCGACCACACTCACTGGACGACCAAAAAATGGTCGCTTAAGAGAATGGTCGCTTAAACACATTACACGAAGGTTTATACGATTGCATAAATGAGTTTTACAGAATTCTCCCTAAATTCTTATATTGTTGGGACTCATTAGAATCGTCTCATCGGGACGATTCTAATAAGTTCTGACAAAATTAAAATTTAGGTATAATATGATTTAAGCAATTACTACCAGATTTTTGTATGAGATTAAGATTTTGTATAGGGGATTTCGACTGTGGTCGCTTAACCCTTTCCTGTTCAATCCCTGGTTTTTACGTCCACTTGTTTTAATACCAAAGAAAACATTGTGGAAAAAGAAGCAATTGCTTGCTACAAGCAATTTCTTCTATTTCCAAAATTGTATCTACCCTACAGAATAATTATTCTTCAGATAAGATCAACTTTGAATTATTGTTTGTAAAACCTTTGAAGTTGGAAAGGTCCAAAATTTTGAAAAAAAAGGAAAGGGTTAATTGGAGTGGTTGCTTAATAGAGATGGTCCTTCGAGCTAGATCGATTTTACTAGTCATTGAGCAAGGAATAAAGTAATCCCATACTCTCTCCGTCTAGTCACTATATATTCTATAATTTAATTTTTAGTTTCGTCTATTAAAAACGAGCGTTCTGATTGGTCGAAAAAAAATATCCATAACTCCATGAACAAATTTTGAGAACGCAGCGATTTTGTATGCTTCCGCACAAAATAGTCCCACACAAATAGGTATCAAAATTTGTAAAGCTTTTGTTTTTTCACCCGTATTCATACTGTGTAATTAGGTTTTTCGGTTCATACCGCCATGAAAACAAAAAATATTCTCTTCATCTCTTAAATGAATTATTATTTTCATTAATTCATCGTCGCTATCGGCTGGTTTACGATTATCCACCCATTGGTGAGAGACAAATGTCGGAAAGAATATGTGCCGCCGCCGGGGATCGAACCCATGACATCCCATGAATGAAGTTTAGGAGTCTGACGCTCTACCGACTGCGCTATGACGGCGGCTAGATAAGGATGTAGTGGTAGTTCTGGTGTGTGAACCACCAGGAATCCATTCTAAGGTGCTCCAGTCTCCCCGATATAACTGAAATACTATCAAAAGTTGCGTTAAACCCCATTCAATCAATCATGAGCCTTTACTGTTTACCAAAATTGCTATTTTGATTTAATTAAAACGTTTTCTTTAATATTATTTCATCAATGCGTGAGCATTTGTAGTTGTGTGTTAAAAGGTTAAATTATAAAAGGTAAATAAATTAAAGCTAACATTCACTTCTTTTTGCGTTGAGCATATTATTATTAAAATTGAAGTACTACATGTCCGTTTCAAAGATAGAGTCGACTTCGAGGCAAAAGATTTTTTTATTTGGTGGCGTTAAATAGGCGCTTGAATCGCGACTATAACAGGGTTGTAACTTGTAACATATACTGTGTATACGGGGTGTAAATTTGCTCAGCCCTGCCAGGTCAAAACACTTACAGACTTGATTAGGAGTTTGTTTACATGTATTCGCTAGCTCCACTAACCACTGACCTAGATTCTATCTTGAAATGCGAGGAAATTATTTCTCTCATTTAGACAATTCATTAGACGATATACCATGGATATATTAAGTCGAAGTTTTAAACCATTTTCCTTGATACTCATGACTAAAAGGAGACTGTTGGCATTCAGCAAGTAAGTTATTTTCTTCATCAGCGATGAAAGAAGAAGGAGGCGATCATATAGATTTTCACTTCAAGTTTATGAGCATGCGTGGAAATGAGCGGAAATGCGTGAATACTTGTTTCCGGTTGATTGATTTGAAATACCGGTTTTGTCCTACAAAACCGCTAAAAACGATTGACGAATTCTTCATATATTTTAAATCTGAGGTTCCTTCGATCATTTTCAAAAAAGAAAAAAAAAATATTTGAACAACAGAAACATAAATAAGACCCAATTCGGACCGAGGGAACGAACGGTATGGCCCCGAGATTATAAATCTATTTTCGTACTCAGTTGAGAATTTACTCAAACTTCAAGAAAGGATTATAGATGTATCTCTGCTTTGATACTATGGTAAATGCATGATAATAAATGACAATATTGGTTGTTTATTTCTTTTAATATACAATTGAGATTAAAACATGGCATTTATCAATGTTTGAAGTTTGAGTAAATTCTCAATTGAGTACGCAAAAAAGTTTTATTATCTCAGGCCCCGATTTTTTTTAAAGGAAAAAGGTTAAGCAACTGAGTTTCTTATCAAGTATATCTACGCTCGTATAGATTGTCTTCGGTCATTTTTCGTTGCAATTTTATTTTAAGGAGCATTTCTTTGTTACTATATAATCCAAGTTTGCACCTAAATTATATTTCACATAATGACGTCATCATTACATTTTGTCCGGCTGAGGTGGAGTGCAGTAGCGCGAAATAAACAAAGATTGTATGTTAAAGCGGAGTTAAATGGTGCTTTGTCAATTTTTTAGTCATATCGCGGCTGCTGGAGCACCTAACAATGGATTCCTGGTACATATAACACCACCATTACATCCTTTCCCAGTCTCCAGGTACTACCATACTTAGGTTTACGATTATCCTACCATTCGTGAATGCCAGTTTTCTAAAAGGATGTGTGCCGCCGCCGGGGATCAAACCCATGAACACCCATAAATGAAGATTGAGAGTCAGTTGCGTTACAAACTGCGCTATGACGGCGACCGATATGAACAAAGACATGATTAAATTTATTAAAACAGTCAGATTATCATTTTGATCATTGATCAATCGCGGCTGTCAATCAAATAATCCGTCGGCCAATGAAAACTTTCATGTAGATTGGAATTTCAGTTTGATATTGGCAGCCACTATGGCGAATCATTTTTGTTGGTTTGGGGAATTAAACGTCGTAACTACATCAAGCTATATTTAAACCGTTTAGGTCGCCTGCCAACCATTCTACTTATTTGTAAGATGCTACGGGCCATACATTGGCAAAATAACGGCGTTAAAAATCGAAGAGAAACTTCCTGTAGGAGTCAATGGAGGGGACCAAAGGGGTCGTACGCGGGGCCATTAATTGGTCAATTCCGTTTGTTTGTCGGCGAAATCAGCAAGTGGTAGTCCTGGCAAGATATCTCAATAATCCATTTCAAACAATCAAAAATAAATTTAAAAAAATAAATAAATAAAAAAATAAAAAAAAGTGTGTGTGTGTGTGGGGGGGGTCCACAATTTTCATTTACACTTTCCTGTTTTGCAAAATTCAAGACCTGTCCAATTTCAAAGGTTTTATAGACGGATTTTTAAAGTGAAATTAACTTGACAGATAAACCATTTAGTAGGGTAGAAAAATATTGTTGAAATGAAGAAATTGCTTGTTAGTAGCTATTTCTTATTTTTCTACAATATTTTCGTTAATTATAAAACCACAGGGTCATAAAAACCAGGGATTACATGGGTAACTATTTTACATACCAGTCTTTCAATAATTTCGGGACAGGTCTCAAGTCCGAATTGGAAAGCTTTGTCGCACAGACAAGGGAAATAAATTTCAAATTTGTTTATGCTGGCAACATGAAAGGTCTGAGACGAAGATTTCTGGATTCCTTTTAGTAAGACCTTTTGTCCCTATGTGAGCCCTAGGACCTTTATAGAAATACAGAGTTATTGTTTGATTTAGCTTTTCAGAGATTAACAGAATATATTTTGTTTTCATGGAGGTACGAAACGAAAAATCTAATCACACTGTATGAATACTCGAAGTCTGATTAGGTTTTCGTTTCATTCCTCCATGAAAAGTAAACATATTCTCTTCATTTCTAATAATTTAATGACATTGAGCGAAAAAAGGCGATTATTTTACAATTTATCTTTACATTTTTATGGATCTATTTTGTGCGCAGGCATACAAAATAGCTTCGTGCTCAAAATTTTGTTCATGAAGGTATGAATATTTTTTCCGGCCAATCAGAACGCTCGTTTTTGAACTCCAATAATGGTCGATGTATATGTGAAGCATCCTGCTGGTTTGGTGACTCAAACATCTTAACTACAGCTTAACTACAGTTTATACAGCTTATTCAAATTTAGGTCGCAAGACGATTCAAACGAGTACCTACACCATAGGCCTTTTGGTGAAATACTAATTACGTCTTCCACCTGTAGCTTTGCTAAACTTTAGAATCTTCCTTCTTGACAATTTAACCGAATAATTTAATCTTTAGTTTCGTCTATCAAAAACGAGCGATCTGATTGGTCGAAAAAATTAATTCATACGTCCCTGAACAAAATTTTGAGTACGTAGCCATTTTGAATGCTTCCGCACAAAATAGTTCACTACAAAAAGGTATCAAAATTTGTTAAGTTGTTGCATTTTTCGCTCGATGCTATTAAATTATAAGAAATGAAGATAATATTTTTTGTTTTCATGGAGGTATGAACCGAAAAACCTAATCAGACAATGTATGAATCCGCTTCGCGTATTCATACAGTGTGATTAGGTTTTTCGGTTCATACCTCCATGAAAACAAAAAATATTCTCTTCATCTCTTAAATGGATTTGTAAGATCTACCCCCCCCCCCCCATTAGAGAATAATTATGGAACCAATGAAATGGTAGCATTCGTTCAGCGGTAAAGCGGAGAAAATCCAGCCAATCGTCCCAGGGGTCAAATAAGGGGCGATGTATTCAAGAAATGGAGTAAAAATCTCAAAACATTGAGTTCCTCATTTAAAGATTGGTAGCGCGTGGGACTCTCAATCACGAGGTCCAGGATTCGATCTTTGGTCGCGGCAAATATTCTTTCGATATTCGCCTCTCACCAATGTGTGGATAAGCTTAAACCTATGTGGAATGAGCAGCTGGAGTCTCGGATTGGATTTGATGTTGATACTGGTGTGAGAAATACCAGGGATCTATGGTTTGATGCTCCTTCCGCCGAGATATGGCTGAAATACTGCTAAACTGGCGTTAAACGTCATTCAAATAAATCACCATTTCATAATTTCACTGATTTTTATCAAGTTATTACCCCATGGGAATCGAGAGTGAAAGTTATCGCGATATATAATCGCGAAAATTATGTGAACACAAAGTTGTTAATTGCCTCGTTTTCAATTATTCAGCGTACATCCGAGGGTTTTTCGTGTTTATGCCACGCATCATGCAATAACGGACCATTTCGTGTATTTTTAGAATTTTCCGATAGATTATCAATAATTCTGCTTGAAATACGAATCCATCTTTTATATACGCCAAAAAGGGCATTCACTTAAAGCGGCTCTTGAACAGAATTTCATGGAAATTTGATATCGCAAAACGATCTACTTTTAAGAAAGTTATTAATGCCACAATGAATGTTCTTTTTTCGCGTTAAATCTACTAAGTTCATTATGAATTCAATTCAATGTAGTATAATTTATTTTTTAGTTTCGTCTATCAAAAACGGTCGATCTGATTGGTCGAAAAGAATTATTCATAGCGCCATGAACAAAATTTGAGCACGCAGTGATTTTGTATGATTCAGCACAATATATTCCCATGCAAAAAGGTATCAAAATTTGTAAAATTTTTGCTTTTTTCGCTCGATGCTATTAAATTATTTTGTTTTCATGGAGGTATGAACCTAAAAACCTAATCACACTTATATTCGGTTCATACCTCCATGAAAACAAAATATTCTCTTCATCACTTAAACATTCGCTATGCCCGACTTTGAAACATTCTTATTCGTCGGATGAGATCGTTAATTCGGGTAATGCCGATAATGATTGACTTACTAGCGGAAGACAATGACGTAATTAATACGTCACGGAAACCACGAATAAGACCATTTTCGGTGCATTTTTAATAATTTGTTTACCCGATGAAATCCAGTTCCATTCGGCTTTTATTTCGTTGACTAATTTGGCGTCTCGTAACGATAACTAACTTTTGCTCTTTTCTTTTTCTTTTTAAGTTATGGAGAGTCATTTCCATTATAAAATCAGCTTAACCCCATTCTTTAAATTGTCTAAACGCATTACAGTAAGACATTTGAATATTAGAGAGCTTTAAAGCGGCTCTTGGTCAGATTATCATGGAAATTTGATACAGGAAAAGTCAATGCTTTTCAAATAATTATTATGTCATTTTCATGATAAACGTGCTTTTTTCTTGTTAAATCTGACGAATTTCCCCAAAAATCTAATCCAATGTAGTATATTTCTGTAACCCTACTTTGAAACATCGAAAGTAATCGGGTCAGGTCGTTAGTCTTCGGATGATGACGTAGGTCATGAAAACTGCAAAAAAGGCATAGTTTTGTAAAATCGAAAGAAATCCGATTCAATTCGTTGGTTTTCTTGGCGTTACATAACTCGAAATGTTATGCATCTTTTCTTTCATTTTTTTTTAAAGTTATGTACAGTCATTTTCCTTACAAAATCAGCTTAACAACTTTTTTTTCAAATGTCTGAATGGATTAAAAGTTTTGAAAATTGAGAGACAAAATTTTTCATCAATGATCTGTTCAGAGCCGCTTTAAACTATTTAAAGCATAAGCTAGGGCGTTTCAGTCGCAAACCGATGATTTTTGGTGTTTTTTTTTTTTTGTTTTGTTTTTGTTTTTGTTTTTTTAGATAAGTTCCTGAAAGTATGCAAAACAAGGTTGTTTACATCTCAGTCAAACTGTAATGTCTGAGATAAGAGGACTTGTCTAGCAAACCACTACCAAACTGTCATGGCTGAGATAAGAGGACTTGTCTAGCGAAACTCTACCAAACTGCATGTTTGAGATAAGGGAATTGTCAAGCGAAACTCTACAGGACTGTCATATGTGTGATAACAGGACTTGTCCAGCGAACCACTACCAAACAGTCATGTCGGAGAAACGAGGCCTTGTTTAGCGAGCGACTACTAAACAGTCATGTCTGAGATAAGAGGACTTGTCTAGCGAAACTCTACCAAACGGTCATGGCTGGGTAAAAGGATTGGTCTAGCGAAACTCTACCAAACTGTTATTTCTGAGATAAGAGGACTTGTCTAGCGGACAACTACCAAACCGTCATGTCTGAGATAAGAGGACTTGTCAAGCGTAACTCTACAAAAGGTCATGTCGGAGATAAGAGGACTTGTCTAGCGAACAACTACAAAGCTGTCAGGGTTGAGATATGAGGTCTTGTCTAGCAAACCACTACCGAACTGTCATGGCTGAGAAAAGAGGACTTGTCTAGCGAAACACTTCCAAACTGTCATGGCTGAGATAAGAGGACTTGTCTAGCAAACCACTAACAAACTGTCAAAGCTGAGATAAGAGAACTTGTCTAGCGAACAATTACCCATCTGTCATGTGTAAGATAAGTAGACTTGTCTAGCGAACAACTACCAAACTGTCTTGGCTGAGGTAAGAGGACTTGTCTAGCGAACAACTACCTTACACTCCGTTGTTTTATGCCCTGAAGAAACATATGTAGGGTAAACCTTTGGAGAATTTTTTGCATCAAGTAATTCCTCCTTTTCACACAGCTTCTTATAATCTATTTTTGGTGGAGCGTTAACATTCGGTTGAGTGAGAACCCTGCAATAATTGACCAATATTTTCCTGGCCCACTTACTTATTTTGACAGGCCAAAGGACTCCTACAGGAAGTCCCGCCTCGATTTCAAACGGCGATATTTTGTAAAATTTATGGCCAGTAGAATGTAGGAAATGGAAATTGAATAGTTGATTAGCGACAACTAACAACTTGAATAAGCTATAGTTACGACGTTTAACTCGCCAAACGAACAAAAAAGATTAACAAAAATTGCAGCCATTAACGGAGATCAAATCTCATTTTTGGTCCAAATGAATGATTTCATTTGTCTAGTGGTTATTTGATTGACAGCCACGATTAGTCAATATACATATGCGGTCGAACAGATACTTCATATACGAGACAAAAAACTTGAATTAATTTAACTCATTCCAAAATAGCAAAATTTTAGACTAGTCCATATTGAAAGATGGTGCAGACAACAAATTAGTGAAAATATTTACCTTTTGGGGTATGAAAAAACTGTGGACATTGAAGAAATTGCAAAATACAAGCGATTTCTCAATTGTCAACAATGTTTTTCAGATCTCTTTCTTTAGAGGCGTAAAAAAGCGGAATTGCGTGAGAATTGACAAAGCGAATGACACCTTTTTGATCATTTCTTGAGTGGTTTCTTGGTACAAATTAAACTTCATATACTTAACCCTTGTCGTGCTGTATAAATTACCTTACTGTAATACTGTCAAATCAAAGGGCTGAAAGCACTGATAGAACTTGTTGTTCAAAAATTAATTTCTTTTAGAAATCAACTTCATAAACAACTCTGGCAGGAAAAGTACAAGCAGGAGAAGTAGACTAAGATCAGCCTGCACATAAGTGCAGTCTGATCTTAGTCTACACCACCTGCCAAAACCGGAATATTTCGGGTTCAGCATGACAAGGGTTAAGAAGTATCGCACTCTCAATGATTTTTACTGTTTAACCAATTACCACACCATAACGCTTTTTGACGCCCAGTAGCATGTAGTGGAGGTATGAACCGAAAAAACTAATCACACTGTATGAATACGCGAAGCGGATTCATACATAAGTGTGATTAGTTTTTTCGGTTCATACCTCCATGAAAACAAAAAAATATTCTCTTCATTTCTTATAATTTAAAAGCATGGAGCGAACAAAGCAAAACTTTACAACTTTTGATACTTTTTTGTATGGAACTATTTTGTGTGGAAGCATTCAAAATGGCTTCGTGCTCAAAATTGTGTTCATGGAGGTATGAATTAAATTTTTCGACCAATCAGAAGGCTCGTTTTTGATAGACGAAACTAACAATTAAATTATGTCACGATAACTTCAGCCAAATGTCGGTAAGAAATTTGGCCGACTCCAGGCTCGAACCCACGACCCAAGAAATGAGAACACATCCCGTAAAGGACTGAGCCTTTTTATGGGTTAACGTCAATTTTGCCATGTTCTTCAACTACTTTAAACCACAATATAAAATAGAGATCAAACTTCAAGATAAATTGTTTAAATTTAATTCCCGACTAGTTTCGGTATAAAAAAACCTTTTTCAAGGGACACCATTTTAAACAATAACAGAGGTGCGTTCTTTTCGTCGAGATGAGAAATCCCGCTAAATAAGATTTTTGAGACGTCATAAAGAACGATTTTTGTTATTTTGAGTGAAAATATTCGACGTCGTCAAGGCTACTCGTTTAAGCCAATGCCGAGTACGCTTAAATTCCTCATTAAGAATTCTTAAGATTCTTATTTAGCGGCTTAAAAATCTTAATGTAAAGAACGCTTCATCTTAAAAATCTAAATAAGAATCTTAAGAATCTCGACGAAAAGAACGCACCTCAGATTATAATGACATCAACGTCACATGACGTCAACGGCAACAACGTCAAAAAATGGCAATGACTTTGGCGGAAAAATATTATAACATTACATTATATCAATACAACAGAGACAGGATCTCAAGAGATACAAAATTACAGGATAAATGCAATATTTAAGCAAAATATATTAAAAAGCCTGTAAAAACTGCATTGTTGAGATAGAAAATAATGCAATGTAATAAATATTAACTTTAAATCCCTTAAACCCCTCACCAAACAACCCAATTTCTGACTGGTCCAAAAAGAAAGAAATTGCAAACAACAACTCATATTAGAGAAAAAAATAATAAAGTGCCTATTTGGCAAAAACATTGTGTGAAAAGAAAAAATAATTTGCATTTTCCTCATTATCCACAATGTTCTCCAAAGTTTATATCTTGTAGTATGCAAACAATCAAGATTGTGTGGGAATGGGTTAAAGAAAGTATAAAATCCAATTTAAGGTACTATTAATCCATTATAATAAGACAACAACAAAAATATATATACAGGCTGCATGTTCTGCAAAGGCTAATCAGGATTCATATCAGGATTATTGACCTGTGCTGGAGCAAATTCCATTTAACCTTTTCCTGTTTAATCCCTGGTTTTTACGTCCCTGTGATTTCATAATTAAGAAAACATTATGGAAAAAGAAGAAATTGCTTGTAACAAGCAATTTCTTCCTATTCCACAACATTTTCTTCCCAAGTAAATGGTTATTTTTCAAATAAAATCAACTCTAAATTTTCGTTTGGACAGGTCTAAATTTTGCAAAACAGGAAAGGGTTAAAAAAAAAAAATATTAAACATACCCCTTATATTAAAAGCTTTTATCTTTCCATATTTTAAAAAAATATTTATATAAGACTGGTCCAAATTCAAAGAGGTTGCAGACAAAAATGAAAATTGGATGCAATTTGAAACTAAATCATCCTATGCGGTAGGAAACTTTGAGGGAAAAGTAGAAAGCAATTGCTTCTTTTCCACAATGTTTTATGAAAAATAAAATCACAGTGACAAAAATTCAGGGTTTATACAGAAAAGGGTTAAAAAGGAAAAGTTTAGAATAAAATCTTAGAATTCATTCCCTCTGGAGCTTTGGTACCAAGAATATGCATCCATCTTGATTCCTTAAGAAGCCTTTTCCAATTATTTGAAATTTTTTCGATCGGCATGAAAGAAAAATCATGAATGCTGTGTCCTGGAGAATTGAAATGTTCAGAAACATTTGTTAAAACATCAGGAAAATGCATGATATCAAATTTGTGGCTATTCATACGATTGGCACATTTTTGATGAGTCTGACCAACATACTGAGCTTTACATTTCTTACATGTTATTAGGTAAATAACATCAGTAGAAGTGCAGTTAAGATTTTGATTGATTCTATATCTTTGTGATGTAGTGGTGCTCATAAAACTATCAGATTCTTGAATCGTAGAACAATGTGAACAACGGCGCCTTTCACATTTAGTTACTTGAAAAGAAATAGGAGAAGAGTTCAATTTTGAATGAACAAGTCTATCATAAATATTTGGTGGTCTTTTGTATGCTACAATTGGTTTAGACTTATATAATTGACGCACACTTTCGCTACCTGATATTTCAAGTAAGCCCCAGTACTGGTTTATTATTTTTCCAATGTTAGGAAGAGAAGGGTTATATGCACAAACAAAAGGAATAATATTTTGACTTTCACAAGAATTAGGTTTGAGAGCTTCTTCAAAAGTCAATGTGGACGCTTTTCGAATGGCCTCAGTCAATATATCAGTTGGGTAATTTCTCTTCTGAAATAAGATTCAAGTCTTACTAGAGCTTGTTTAAAACAAATGTCGTTGGAAGTGATACGGCGGTATCGTTTGGCTTGGCTAAAAGGGATACCTTTTTTACAAGATAGAGGATGACAAGAAGAGAATTCTACATACTGATGGACATTTGTATTTTTCTCATATGCACTAGTTTGTAAAATCCCTTCAGTAGTTTTGTCGAGTTTAACATCCAAAAAAACACCATGTGTTTTAGAGTAGGTGTAGGTAAATTTAATGGTTTTATGAAAATTATTTAGTTTTTCAAGAAATCTTAATAGTTGCTCCTCGCTGTTATTCCAGATCATGATAATATCGTCTAGAAAACGTAACCATAAAAAAGGCTGTAATTCACATGTCTCAAGGAAATCTTTCTCAAGTTTTCCCATAAATAGAGATGCATAAGAAGGGGCCATACGTGTTCCCATAGCAGTTCCTAGTATTTGAAGATAGTTCTTTTCATTAAATTGTAAATGATTTTTTGTTAAAACTATTTCAATCAATTCAGAAATACAATTAATGGAATTCTCGGATTTGCAGTCCTGTTTTAGGAAATATTGGCATGCTTCAATACCATCTTGATGTGGTATGTTACTATATAAAGAACACACATCTAAAGTGACAATAAAGCTATCTTTTGGTAATTTGGGAAGATGTTTAATTCTATTGATAAAGTCAGTAGTATCCTTAATATATGAAGGTAAGGATTCCATATAAGGTTTTAAGGAACTATCAACAAAAGCAGATATATTTTCTGTCAGAGACCCACAGGCTGACACAATAGCTGTTTGTCTGTCTGTCTGTCTGTCTTCAACTACTTTAACTATTGCGGCTGTCAATTAAAGATACAGTCGACCAATCAAATCATTCACTAAGTCCGAGATTTTAGCTAAAAACACCACCATTGGCTGCCATTTTTTAAGCATTTTGTTGGTTTGGCGGCTTAAACGTTAAGGTCCCAAATCAACTACTCTACTTCTTTTTAATACATGCCAATGGTCGTACATTTTTTCAAAACAATGTCATTTAAAATTGAAGCGGAACTACTTGTCGGAGTCAATTTGCGGGGCCAAGGGAGTCAGTTGGCGGAGTCAGCGATTGGCCAATTCACAGACCCCAATTCATTCGGGAGACCTTTGCATTGAACCGCATCTGTTTGTTCTCTTTTTGCGAATCTATTTATGAGTATACATTGTGATATATTTTTATGTGACGATATACTTTGTACAAGTCTAACAATAAATCTTTCTCTCTGTTTGTCTGTCTGTCTTAAATTCGTTCAACAAAACCATCCCACTTATCACACCACTCGACTTAATCCAAGTTGAAATCAATTGCAAACATTTCATAATGGGCCATAATTAGACAAAGAAAGGAAAATAAAGTGGAAGTTCCAAGCAATTTCATGATTTTACAGAATGTTTTCAACGCAAAAAGTTGAAAGAATCTAAAAACTTTATAAACTTTAAATTGTCATCTGCAACTCCTCTCGATTTGGACCAGTCTAAAATTCTGACGTCTGGTAAAAGGTTAATTGAGTTTTACAATTAGATTAACAAACTAGATATTTTTTATAACGCTTTAGTCCACTTCACAGATTAAAAATCCGTCGTCAGCTGTCTGCAGATAAGAAGAGTTTGATTGAAAAGGTTATTTTTTTTTCTTTTTATAAATTCTAACACTTACTGCAAGTTTTCACTACGGTCGACCTAAAAGAATACCGTTCCATTTGCTCACCCATGGAGGTGACATGTGCGTTTTTTTATTTAGAAAAAAAGAAGAAAGAAAACGAATTACTATCTCGTGGGAACGAAATATACAACCAATCAAAGTCAGTCTGTATTTAATGGAGCTATTTATACCGCGTTAGAGAAGTAGACTGGTTGGATGATTATCTCGTGCGCACGACAAAGAGACAGGTTTTGCTTGGGTGCATAACTACGTATAAGAAATACTTTAAAACGAAAAATGATTTGTTTTTTTTTCCTAAATAAAAAAACCCGCACACCTCTATGTATATTTTTCGATTCTTCTTATTTAGGTCTAAATAAAAAAAAAGCACATGTCACCGTACGCCCCGATAGATTAGGTAATTTTGATTTTAAATTTTATTGTTTAACTTATACCCTTCCAAAGTCTAAATTGACCAATCGCGGCTGTCAATCAAGTTACCAGTCGATCAATGAAATCAGTCATTTAGACCAGAAATGAATTTTAAACACCAACATTTGTCGCCATTTTTCGTTAACCCTTTTAGTTGGTTTAGCGTTCTAAACGTCGTAACTACAGATTTTTCAAGTTGAAATTACGACGTTTGGCTCGCCAACCAACTAATCTACCTCTTTGTTACATGCTACTTGCCATAAATTTTGCAAAACAACGTCGTTTAAAATCGAAGTAAGGCTTCCTGTTCGAATCGATGCGCGTAGCAAATAGAGTAAGTGGGCGGGGCCAGCCATTAGTCATTTATCTGTAAGGATTGCACGTGCCTGGCTCCCATTTAAATTTAACACTTTCAAAAAAAGTTTTTCCTACCCTTATCTATTTTCGTTTTACCCCCCCCCCTCAAAAAAAAAAAAAAAAAAGGTTTGGGAAACATTGGGGAAAATGAAGAAATTGTCTGTTACAAGCAATTTCAACATCATCCACAAGAATTTTTATCTTATGGGAAATGAAATAACTACCTTTTATTATTTTAAGTTGCAACTATAATATGACTAATATTGATTGTCAGAACTCGACGCTGTACACTGGGATAAAGGTACGCATAATTATAGTCAAAGTTCAAATATTCCATTTTTTTGCAGCCAGTTGGGACCGTTATCTGATCATTTCAAACAACCTTTGATTTTAAGTTTTTACTGTAAAACTGATTAATATTGAATGTCAGAACTTGACAGATTGCACAAACATAAAGGTACGTATAATTCATATAGTCAAAGTGCAGATTTTCTGACGTTTTAAAGTCAGGAGTGAGCGTCATCTGATCACTTCAAACAACCTTTGATTTTATAGGGTTTTCAGCTAGCAAAGCGTCAGCTTTGATAGCTTAAGTTAACAGACAAATTTTGAGATCTTCTCAAAGTTCAACGAGTGCAAACTGCCGCTGGAGGATTAACCACTAAATATTGTGAATGCCTACGCTATAAAAGTCGATCTTAAGTATTTCAGGAATATTACCAACTGTATTCAAATTGTGGAAAACTCTTTAAAAAGCATTTAACCCATTCCAAATCAATTTCGCCTTTTAAGCATCTCAAGAAAAATACTTTGGAAAACATTGTGGACAATGAAGAAATTGCTTGTCACAAGCAATTTCTTCATTGTCCACAATGTTTTCCGACGAACAAGGATTTTTCCCCTAAATTCCACTAACTTGAAAATGTCGTCTGCAACTTCTTTCAATAAGAACCAGTCTAAGGCTTTGTCAAATTGTAATGGGTTAACTCCTTGGTTACTTTAACCTAGTTTATTTTTCATGGTAACCTTTTGCAAAGAAGATTACTTAACAAAACTATGCTTTGCTAGCTAACAGTACTTTCAGTACTTTGAATTTTACTGTAAACCCGACTGTGTGCACTTGCGTGACGGTACGTATAATTTATATAGTCAAAGTTCAGATTTTCTAACATTTTAAAGTCAGAAGGGAGCATTATGTGAATATTCATGGGTAAACGCCATAAGCGTCATAAAAGCTGTAAGCATTAAATTTACATTGACACTGATTACCCTAAGCTAAGGCTTTCATTTAAAAACAATAACATTTTTAAAACTTTTTCTTCTTGAAATTTTAGACTGGTCCAAATTCAAAAAAGTTTTGCAGACGACAATTTAAAATCGAATTCAATAGAAAAAATATAATCATTCAGTAGAGTAGTAAATATTGTGGAATAAGAAGAAATTGCTTGTTACAAGCAATTTCTTCTTTTTCCACAATATTTTCTCAAACGTAAAAACACAGGGACGTGAAAACCAGGAATTAACCAGGAAAGGGTTAAACTACCTTTAATCATTAGTTTTTATTCTTAACCCATTCCAACTCGATCCCTCCTTTTTACGCCCCTCGAGAGAAAAGCTTGGGAAAACATTGTGGAAAATGAAGAAATTGCTTATATCAAGCAATTTCTTCATTATCCACAATGTTTTCTATCCAAAGGGACGAAAAAATTCAAAATTCCATCATCTTGAAATTGTCGTCTGCAGCTTCTTTCAATTTGGACCAGTGTAAATTTTTGCTGTGTTGGAATGGGTTAACCGATGAATATTGATTGTCAGTACTCGACGGTGTGCACTTGTGTAAAGGTACGTATAATTTATATAGAATAAGATCGACTTCGCTTTTCTTCTTTTTAGTTTATTTTTTCTCATAATTATCAATTTTGAAAACATAGTTGGAAATAAAGATATCGCTTGTAACAAGCAATTTATTCCTTTCCAACAAGTTTTCTTTGAAGAAAGACATGGATAAATACATTTCATGATCTTTCAATTGTCGGCTGGAATTACTTTCAATTTGCAAAGGTCTAATACTTTGCCGTCCGGTAATTGGTTAAAATATTAATTATGATTCTTTAAAAACTCAGTAGAAAGCGTGATCATAAGTTCTGGGACAAACTTAATGAAGGGAGTCTAATAGAGATATATCATATGTATTAATCAATTGTATTTAAAACTATATTGAAAAGTACAAATAGTTTAATATTAGAATTACAAAACTCTTAATCAATTGCGTGTTGAATCCATGCAAAATTTAGTCACGAAAATTGAGATGGCGCAATTTAAAGATCGGACGTTAAAATTACATGTAATAAATTTTGACCAACAATTACTGCACATAATAATAACATGTAAATTAGCCATTACCGTACATGTGCTATACGTAATTATTCAATGTAAATTAGTTTGTATCGTGCATGTGCTGTACGTAATAATTACATGTAAATTAGCCATTACCTTACATATGCTGTACGTTATGATTAACTGTAAATTAGTTTTTACCGTGTATGTGCTGCACGACCTAATTACTTGTAAATTAGTTGCTGCGTTATAATTACAAGTAAATTGGTTTTTACCGTACATGCGCTATACGTAATAAGTACTTATAAATATGTTTTATCGTATATCTGTTGTATGTAATAATTTCATGTAAATCATTTTTTATCGTGCATGTGTTGCACGAAATAATTATATGAGAATTAGCCTTATCGCGCATACGCTGTACGTAAGAATAACATGTTAATCAGTATTTACCGTACATTGGCTGTACACTATAATTACACGTTATTTACTTTTTACCATACATGTGTTGTACCTAATTATAACATGTATATCAGTGTGTTTTTCCCGTACCTGTACTCTATTTAATTCAATTCTTTAATGGCAAACATCGACATAAAATGTCTATAGCCATTTACAAAAATACAGAATATGGCATTTTAATTCATATAAAAAAATCATAGAAAGACAACATGAACTGCTTTAAGGAACAGCACTACTTTTCATGGCTTCTTCTCGAATAATAAAGCTTTCAGAAAGATATTTGCAGATGGCAACCAATGTATTCTTTTTTGATGATGACATTAATTTAACAAAAGTATTAACATTTGGCCAAGAAATATTCCCTAAATATTTTTTTCTTGTTTTTTCATATTTTTTACAACAAAGCAAAAAGTGATATTCTGATTCAATAACATTTGACGAGCAAATTTTACAATGTCTATTATCTCTTTGTATATTATTAAATCGGCCAGTTTCGATTTCCAGTCTATGCGAACTATTTAATATTTACACGTGAATTAGTTGTTCCGTGTATGATGAAATGTACATAATTTTTACGTGTAAATTATTTTTTCACGGACATTTACTTATCGTAATAGTTACATGTAAATTAGTTTGTTGGTGTTCAAATCTCATTTCCGGTTTAAAATGGATTATATTATTTTGCACAACCAATAGATATGATTTGTCTCTTTAGTTTTTATTCATCAGACACTTTAATAGCCCCTCGGAACATTAGGGCTATATGGGAGTAAATCAGTAAGCCGTTCGGTCTGTCGGCTTGTCGACCAATCCGCTCATATTCTCGTAATATTGTAAATATATTTAATTCAAATTTCACCGAAAGCATCAATATTTAAGCAAATATACGCTTTTTTTATTTGGCCAATCAACTTTTTACCGGGTTATGGTCCTTTGATGAAAACCCCATCTCGCATAAACTACCGAATGAATTAGATTCTTACTCTAAAGTTAAGGTCAAGCGGGGGTGCTCATGTATTATTAGGGTTTCGGTCCATTCACCTTTCACAGAGTTGTGTCCCTTGAATGAAGGATTCTATCCTCCTGCAGACAGTGTTGAAATTCGAAAGATCTTTGTCTTTTGAGGTAGAAAACAGGGTTGAAAATGAAGAAATTGCTCGAAACAAGCGATTTCTTCATTCTCTACATTTTTTCAAAGCTTTCTTGAAGGGCGTAAAAACACTGTAAGGAAACTCTGCAGGTCAAACTTGTTGGATGCTTCCAAGATGGTGGACGGGATTTGTTTATAAGGTAAGTGCCATTTATTTAGAGTCAGAAAATATTGGATATGCATTTGCATACAAAGAGTTGGATATTGTCGAGAAGACAATTGTTCGAAGAACCAATGAGTATAACCCTTTTGAAATGAAATAATACAGTTTGTCTGTAATGTTTGATTGAACGCGTTGTTTTGAGACCCTCTTTCAAATGCTATTGAAAATTGAGAGCCAAAATTTTCTGTCATAATTGCTCAAGTTTATTTTTGATAAATATCAGGATATGGATTAATTAAATGAATAGATACTAAAAATATTTAGGTGCTTTGCGACCAAAACTTGAAACTCATCTTCAATGTATATCAGTGGTAACGTTATGTACGTGGACTAGGAAAGACCGCTGGTGACTTCATAAGTTCACAGTTCACACTTCAAAATTAAAACATATTAACTCTGAAGTATTAAGTGTGAAATAAGAAATTCGAGATCGTGGTTACTTCATAAATTCACAGTCAAAAATTAAACCATATAAACTTAAAGTGTGAAAGTCGAAAGTATGCGGTGTGAATTCGGAAGTATGAAGTCGGAAGTTTGAAGTATGTGATTGAAGTTGATGTGTGAAGTTGAAATGTAAAGTCTAAATTTGGAAGAGTGGTGTATGAGGCCTTAAGTCTGAAGTGTGGAGTTTGAAAAGTGAAGTCTAAAGTGTGAAGTCGGTAATATGAAGTCTGAAGTCTAAAGAATGAACTCGGGACTGTTAAGTCGGAATTTTAAAGTGTGAAGTCTGACTTCATACTTCACTCTTTATATGTCTGACTTCTGACTTCACCCTTCCGACTTCACACATCAGACTTCATACTTCATACTTCCGACTTCAAACTTCACATTTCCGAATCACACTTAATACCCCTACTTCACAATTGCGACATAACAATTCAAACTTCACAATTCACGCTTCAAATTTAATATGTATGAACCACGAACTGTGAACTTTGAACAAATTAAGTCACCACCATTCTTTTCTAATCAGTTTTAAATGTGAAGTGTGAAGTATGAAGATGAAAGTCGGGAATGAAGTGTGAATCCGGAAGTTTGAAGTGTGACGTCGTAAATGTTAAGTCGAAAGTTGGTAGTCTAAAGTGTGAAGTTAGAAATCTGAAGCGGGAAGTATGAAGTCGGAAGTTTGAAATGCGAAGTCAGAAGAATAAAGTCTGAAATGTGAAGTAGGATGTGTGAAGTCGGAAGTATGAATTTTGAAATCGGGCGTGTGAAATGTGCAGACTGAAGTTTTGAACTATGAAGTCGGAGGTATATGTGTGATTAGTGCGTGAGAAGTTGGAAGAATCTAGCCTGAAAAACTTCACACTTCATACTTCCAACTTCACACTTCAAACTTCCAACTTCACACTTCCTACTTCACACTTCATACTTCCAACTTCACACTTCAAACTTCCGACTTCATACTTCCAACTTCACACTTCACACTTCATACTTCCAACTTCAAACTTCCTACTTCATACTTCCATCTTCACACTTCAAACTTCCGACTTCATACTTCCAACTTCTCACTTCAAACTTCCGACTTCATACTTCCAACTTCATACTTCAAACTTCCGACTTCATACTTCCAACCACTCACTTCCAACTTCAAACTTCCGACTTCACACTTCAGAGTTACTATGTATGAAGTGTGAACTGTGAATTCTTGATGTCACCACCGGTCTTTCGTAGTAAGGACTTACGGGTGAATTGTGTAGTCGGAAGTGTGGAAACAGAAGTGTAAAGGGTGAAGTCAGCAGTTCACACTTCCGAGATCATAGATCACACTTCCAACTTCCGACTTCACACATCCGACTTCCTTTTCTATGAACTATTTTGGTAGAAGGTAAACAAATGATGATTAATACCAAATATCAAGCAGAGGAGAACATTTTTTTTTTAAATTTGGTTAGCATGGCAACCAAAGTTCTTCATGGATTACAAATGTTTGAAGCATTTTTAGAGAGAATGACCCATAGATCATTTATGTGAGGTTTGGTTGAAATTCGATAGTTAGTTTCGGGGATATTTTTGTAATTGTGAACGGACCGACAGGAAGATGGACGGACGAACGGACGCCGTACGATGACCGATCACAATAGCTCAACAAGATCACTTCCTGCTCAGATGAGCTAAAAAGGACTTCAAGGGTTAAGTTGATACTTGCTATTTTGTTTCTCTATTTTCGGAAATTGTTAGAATTGTGGGTTTATATATTCTATTCATTAATTAATCTAAAATATAACAGTTTGTTTTATATAGTAATATTACCTGGCATGTTTTAAGGGATTACTGTTTATAAAGGAAACTGACCCTTATGTATCGTAATTATGCCGAGAATTTTGCAGGACGGTCTATGTATTTCGCGCGCTCTGATCAGGGGCGAACATTTCTTACTGCCTTATCCCTTTTGCGCTAGAAGGGTCTCATTCTTATTTCTCTGTTTCAGCATAGATATTTAAATCAACGGAATACTAAGATGTCAAATAACTGGCTAATATTCCTTGTTGTCGGAATAGTTGTTGAAGCAGCTCGTAATGCCTACTTCAGCTCTCAAACACAATTCACATCGAAGTACTGTCTACACCATGACTTTACGCTTCATGGGGTCAGCTTACTCTTATGTGCGGTTTCGTGCGTGATGCGTGCTGGATGTCGAGTCGTGGCTTACAAACCAACAACACGAACATGTATGGGCTGTCAGTATGCAATGGACTTTAACTACAGTCAGAATGGCTATGATGACAACTATGACGTGCCTGTCGAAATACCAGCTGAAAGCATCCTATATTCACGTAAGTTCATGTACACACCCTTCAAACATATTGCCGACACACAGGTCGGAGAGAGACAACAACACAACGTAAATTTGAAACAATAAGAGAGTGAGTTCATATTTTCAAATTGTTTTCAATCTTTTTACTTAGCAAAAAAAGGTTGATATAGGATAACTTTCTTCCTTCAAATACGAATAGTTTTATTTTCAATTTAGTCTATCAAAAATGGGTGTTCTGATTGGTCAAAAAAGAAAAAAATACTCATACCTCCATGAACAAAATTCTGAGCACGAAGCCGTTTTTTTGCTTCGGAACAAGAGTTACATACAAAAACTAATCAAAACCTTTACAGTTTTTGCTTTTTCGATCGATGCTATTGCGTTATGAAAATGAAAAGAACATTTTTTTTTCTTTTCACGGAAGAGAATACTTTTTCTTTCTTTTCATACGCTTCGCGTATTTATACCGTGTGAATAGTTTTTTCGGTTCATACCCCACTGAAAACAAAAATATTCTCTTCATCTCTTAAATGTACTTAATCTAAAAATAGGAATACGGCGGGTTTGCTCCAGCAAACCTCCCGCAAGTGCATTTTGCGATAAATTCACGAAGGACTATTTTTAAACCGACAACAATGAACATTGATTTGATTTTAAAGTGATTGTTGTGGTGGACAGACTATGGTATAGATGTAGGTTGATTAATTGAAAAATGCATCATGTTGTCTTTTTTCATTAAGATGACTTAAAAATATTGAAGAGATGAAGAGAATATTTTTTGTTTTCATGGAGGTATGAACCGAAAAAACTAATCACACTGTATGAATACGCGAAGCGGATTCATACATGGTGTGATAAGGTTTTTCGGTTCATACCTCCATGAAAACAAAAACTATTCTCTTCATCTCTTATAATTTAATAGCATCAAGTGAAAAAAAAAACGAAAGCTTTACAAATTTTGATACCTTTTTGTATGGGACTATTTTGTGCGGAAGCATACAAAATCACTGCGTGATCATAATTTTGTTCATTGAGTTAAGAATAATATTTTCGACCAATCAGAACGCTCGTTTTTTGATAGACGAAACTAAAAATTAAAATATAGTATTTTGTACGAGGTATATTCATCGAGAAAATGCAATTTGGGGTCCTTTTTGGAGCAAACTTACCGTATTTCAATTTATATAATGTTTGATCAGATTTTATAATTTCATATATCAAATCCTGCAAGCTTTTTTCACCAATAGTTGGATAATCGTAAACCTAGGTGGGATAGCAGCTTGGGGCTAGGTAAGGATTTAGTAGTAGGACTGGTGTGAGAAACACCAGGAATCCTTTGCTAGGTGCTTCAGCCTACGCGATATGACTGATCGAAATACTGTTAAAAGTGGCGTTAAATCCCATTCAACCAATCAAAGCTTGACAGCACACACCCCTCGGTTGAAATTTGCTATGTGTGTCGTTCACCGACCGATGTTCTCAGAGTCAGGCTGAAGGATGTGATGTAAGTTTTTCGCCATGTAACGGAATGTGTATTTGACCAGTCGCTGGCCCCGCCCACTTACTCCTATAGCCACGCCAATTCACTGTGAGTCCCGCTCCGATTTCAAACGGCGTTATTTTGCAAAAACTATGGTTAGTAGCATGTAACAAAAAAGTTGAATCGTTGGTTGGCGAATGAGCTGTAGTTACGACGTTTAAGTCGCCAAACAACAAAAATATTTCATACAAATGGCTACCAATGATGACGTTTGAATCTCAATTCCGGGCTGAATAAATAATTTGATTGGTCGATAATTGCTTGATTGACAGCCGCGATTTGTTGAATACATCTAAGTTTCAAGCTGTATTTAGGACGTAATTTTGCCAACCAATCAATATGATTATTTCGACATGTAATTGATAACAATAATAATCATGCATATAACGAAAATATGTTAGCGAATGGGACATATATATAACTTACATGTTTGAAACAATCCAGTGTCTCGTTTTTTTTTCATATTTTCATGGATTTATGATACAACGATTATTTACCAATTTAGCAAACAGCTAGTCCATACACGCAATATTACATTAGCTGATTTATATAACCTACGGCGCGAGAGTCAAATAAACCCGTTGATTTTTAGCCAGCAAAGTGTCAGCTTTTATAGCTTAAGTTAACAGACATAATTTTGAGGTCTTCTCAAAGTTCAACGAGTGCAAACTGTCACTGGAGGCTTAACCACTAAATCCACTGAATGCCTACGCCAAACAAAGAGTTCTAATGTATTAAGGAAAAATTGCAATCGCTATTCAAATCGTAGAAACCCTTTAAAAAATGCCATTTAAATAATTCCCACACATTTCCGCTTATTAAGCTTTTTAAGGCTTTGGAAAGCATCGTGTAAAATAAAGAAATTGTTTGTACCGAGCAATTTCTTCATTGACCACAATGTGTTCTACTCAACAAGGGAAAAACTTTCTAAATTCAACCAACCTTAAATTTCCATATGCAACTTCTTTCAATTTGAACAAGTCTAAGATTTCGTCACGTTGTAAAGGGTTAACTCATGGGTTTCTTCACCTCGTTTATTTATCATGGTAACTTTTTGCAAAGAAGATAATTTAAAAAAAACTATGCTTTGCCAGCTTACAGTACTTTGATTTTTTAGTTTCATAGTTTAGTTTAGGGTAGAAACAATGCAAGCTACATGATGGCTGTATGACCTTTCGTTATCGTGAAAATGGAATAATAATTTAATAATTTCAATTTATTTTGCAAAAAATCACATCTATGTCGTATTATAAACAGAAAATCAAATTTATGTTTATTGAATAGTGATTGAATAGCGAATTAACGTGTAAAACGAGTTATCAAGAACAGACAAAAAAAAAAAAAAAAAAAAAAAAAAAAATCCGCAAAGCCTCGTTTTATCTTTTCAAAGAAAAAAGACTTTTTCAATAAATTCTGTACTTCATGACCTCACATTCAAGGGGATTCCTCGTTATTATCTATTTAAAGATAATTCGTTTAATAAATTAAGTATAGCACGAACACTCATTTTATATCCTCTACATACGCTGAAGGCTCGTTTTTATCTTTCAACAAAAATCATTTAATGAACACTATATTTCCTGTCTGCTCATTAACTAGCATTTTTTTTTGGGGGGGGGGGGGGTCCTCATTTAGAAAAACTTACAGATTTGTAGTTTATGGAACGAAAAAAATTGGAACGAAACATGTACTGTTTCTAAGCACGATAACTTTATTGTCGATCTAAAGGTACCGAGATAATTCGTACATCGATTGACCATTCAGGACTTTGACAAGGACATACTTATAGTATATGCAGTGTGTGATTACCCATTCTCCTGACTTGTGCGTACAAAACAATCTTATAGAGGTTTGTCACTTTAACTGCAATATCATCTGTATTCGAGGCCTGGCATACGGAAAAAATGCATTTGTTTGAGTCAATCAGTTATAACAAAGTCATGCAGGTTCGTTTATCGTTATTTTTCTCGTTGCTTTTTGTAGAATTTGTGATTTAGAAGCACTCAATTTCCCCTTTTTTCAGCCGATTCATCAAGCTACGTGTACATCGGATGCTACGCTGACTGTATGATTCATTTCGTTCAAACGTCACCTTGCCTTGGACGAGCTTTACCACAAATATCTCCACCAGACCTAACTCTGACGACTGATGAATGTTTTGAGATATGTAAGCGATGTGGAAGTCGGTTCTTTGGAACTCAGGTACAGTTAAATAGTGAAAAAATATTTTTTTGCTTTCATTCAGGTACGAGCCTAAAACCTCAACCACACTGATTTATACGAGAAGTAGATTCATGCATTATTGTATTTGAGGTTTTAGGCTCGTATCTCAATGTAAACAGGCCCTCTTCTGGCGGCGGAGTGTGTAGAAATTGTCGGCTGCCGTCCTGTAGAGTGTTAAGACCCTACCGAATAGGCCCGCCTGTTTGCCTGGGTGGACCCGGGTTCGATCCCTGACGGCGGCACTCATCCTTTCCGACTATTTGTCTCCCACCAATGGGTTGATAATCGTAGACCTATGTGGGATAGCAGCTGGGGGCTAGGAAAGGATGTGATGGCGGTACTGGTGTGAGAAATACCAGGAATCCATTGCTAGGTGCTCCAGCCGCCGCGATATAACTGAAAGATTGTTGAAAGCGGCGTAAAACCCCATCAAATCAAATTGCCTGGGTGGAGACTCGTAAAGCCGGAAAAGAGGATTCTGGTAATTAAGGGAAGCCCAGGGATCTCATGCTCCTCATCATGCTGCTTTGGCCTCGGCTTCAGTATAAATGGGAGCCTGGAATCATGCCTCAAGTGTTCATGTTCTTCTGTGTTTGACCTTGAACGTTGGATAGCCCGAGTAGATCATCTTAGTAACCTTGGCAGTTGTTTTTGTCGTTCCTGTAACCCCCCCCCCCCCCAAAAAAAAAAGGAGAAAAAAAACAAAGAAAAAAAAAAAGAAAAGAAAAGAAAAAAAAAGTAAAAAAGAAAGAAAAAAAGAAAAGAAAACACAACCATTGCTTCCCACCAAAAACGAACATATGACCAAATGGACTCCGATCTTGAAACAAGAAATACTCATGCCCCTTTCTCTAGGTTTTTGCTTATATTATCGACCATCTCTTAGAGACCTGTTACTAATTTGTCACATTTGTAATATATAAATGCATTAATTTTTTGGATGGAGAAACGAAATCCGTGAAAATTGAAAAATGATGCGCTTCTCATCGAAGTAGATAAGAAAGTTAAATCAGATAACCTTCCTAACGTAACGATATTTTTCGAGCTCAAAGCCAAACGTTATGAGCCATTTAACTTACTTCATTACTTAAACACACCTAAGGAATAAGTCGGTGCCCTGACCTTCAAGGCGTATCGGGGAAACAAATTGTTACATAGTTGAAATCACAAAATGTTACTGACGCAAGATGAATATCAGGTTCAGGTATGAGAAGAAGGTCCGAACGAACACTAATGTTTTGACACCCGTTTCTGCTAAACGACAAAATCTATCAAAATTGGTTTAAGATCCACTGGCCATAGGCCAGCTGGTTTTTTTCATGACTTTGTTCCGTCATGCGTCCGTCCGTCAGTCCGTCCGTCCGTAAATCTTTTATTTAAAAATCTTCTCCACAGAAATTACTGGTTGGAATTCAACCAAATTTCACAGAAATGATCCTTATGTGACCTTGTATCAGGTTCCTTCAAAAAAATTTGATCGGATGAAAAAAAAAAAAAAAAAAAAAATAGCTTTTAGGTGAGTTTTTTCCATAAATGGAATATAGCGAAATTACTAAAGGTTGTCTCATTTGACAGAATCAAAATTTATATTTTCATTTTTATATTACCTTTCAGTAGATTTTTGTGAAAAGAGTCTTCTTCTCTTGTACCTTTTCTAGACCGACGTCGGCACTCATCCTTTCCGACTATTTGTCTCCCACTAATGGGTCGATAATCGTAGACCTTCATGGGATAGCAGCTGGAGGCTAGGAAAGGAAGTAATGGTAGTACTGGTGTGAGAAATACCAGGATTCCATTGTTAGGTGCTCTAGCCGCCGCGATATAACTGAAAGATTGTTGAAAGCGGCGTAAAATTCCATTCAAACAAACAAAACCTTTTCTAGACTGAAGATTATTTCATAATGAGCTTCCTTATTTGTTTTGAAAGAATAGAGTTATCCTTGACCTTAAGCCCTTCACCAGATAGCAAAATTCTAAATTGAATTCAATTGAAAATAAAAAAAAAAGCATTTGGAAATTAAAATCTATTACCACAAAATGCTGCTTTTCTCATACTCTACGAAAAATGTGTTTTGGAAACTTAATGAATATATTTGAGGTTTTATAAATATTGATCTATGGAAGGAGAGGATTTCAATCAGACAAAAAAGCATAGCGTTTATTGGGGCTTTTTCCTATGTTTGGAATATGCGAAATCACTATAGGTTGTCTCATTAGACAGTATCAAATGAATATCTACATTTTACATGGACGTTAATGGATTTTTTCAATGACCATTTATTAGACTTTTAAATGAAGATTTTGCTCAGTTGAAAATATATGATGTAATTTGTCTAATTCTGTAAGGCTTATTAAATGGAAGTACTAAATTAAGCTGATTGAGTTAACTATTTTGCATATCATATTCCCTTTCACATTTTCTAGACGGAAGACGGAGATTGTTTTACGCTATCAGTTTCCTTATTTGTTTTGAAAGAAAGAAAACCAAAACATTTATTTTAGCCCTTACTAGAGGCCGATGACAAAATCTAAATTGGTCCAAATTTAAAGAAAAGGCATATGAAAATATAAACCAATTACCACACAAAGCTGCTTTTCTGTCGCCCTGAGAAATATGTTTATGGAAACCTTGCAGGCAAAAAATGTCTTCATATTTCGCAACGTTTCCTATCTTATTTGGCACTTATCTACCAATTTTCACATTCTTTAGAATTTCAATTGCACCTGGTGTCAATTTAAACTGGCCTAACATTTTGTGTTCAGGTAAGGGTTTAAGCTTCTTGAAGTTTAGAATTATTTTTCTTTTAGGGTAGGAGAAAATTTTGATCATAAATGTTCTTGGATGACCTTTATTTGTATTCTTTAAAAAGAATTTCATCAGTTGAATATTTTGGATTTGATGAGACTAATTTTGTAAGGCTTATTAAAGGGAAGTTATAACTACAGCAGATTTAGTTATCTATGTTGCAGAACAGCTTCTTCCCTTGAACCTTTTCTAGACTGAAGAATTTTGCAAATGAGTTTACTTATATGTTTTAGAAGAAGGATTTATTATATTCTTGATCCCTTATTCTAAATTGGTCCAAATCTAAAGAAAATGTATATGACGAAATTAGCCAATTAGAACATTATTCTGCTTTCTGAAGCCCTTAGAAATATGTTAATTGAAACCTTGAAGAAAAATAGAATTTGCTTGTTGCAAGCGATTTCTCATTTTTTCCCAATAGTCGCCATCTTGTTTGGCATTTAATTTCAAAATTAAACTTTGTTTGAAATTTTAACCTGTACTGATGTAAAATTTTGTCATCTAGTAATTGTTTAAGCTTGTTAAAGTTAAAAACTATTTGTCAGATGAATAACATGGCTCTGAGGGACAGAGTCTTTCCATCAATAGAATATACCGAAATCACTAAAGGCTTTCTCCTTTATTGGTATTAAATGAATACCATTTGAATTTTAGATGGATGATCACGGATTTTTTGAATGACCTTTACAGAATTTGACGAGTTGAGAATTTTGGACTTAATGGGCCCAAGTTTTTCAGGCTTATTATAGGGTAGTAATAAATTCAGGTGATTTTGTTAACTGTTTCACATTACAGTCTCTTCCTTCGTACCTTTTTATACTGAAAGATATTTGCAAATGCATTTCTTCATTTCTTTGAAAAGAAAGATCTATCATTATGCCTTATTCCTTTACCATATGACAAAATTCAGATTGATCCAAATTGAAAGAAAATGCATTTTACAAGTTCAAGCTTGTAGCAGTTATTGTTTGTCATTCAGGACAGGTGACATTGTGGAAAACAACAAAATTGTTTGCTTTTACCCATTCCAAGAATTCCAGACTGGTCAAAAACTGAAAAAAAAAAGGTTCATTGCAATTTATAACTAGTTAAAGCAAATTCTTCGTTTCTATCATGTTTTCTGAAGCCTTTTTCTTGTGGGAAATATCTCGCACCAGTACCACAATTACATCCTTTCCTTGCCTCCAGCTGCTATCACATTTAGGTTTACGACCATCCACCCATTTATGAAAGACAAATATCGGAAAGGATATGTGTCGCAGCCGGAACTCGAGCCCATGACACCCTATTATTGAAGATTGGGAGTCTGAGGCGCTACCGACTGCGTTACTACGTCTATAACTTGACCATAGGTATCGACGGGCCATAAAACAAAATGCATTCATTCAAGGGAAACAATAATACCATCTTCATTTCTTATAATTTGATACCATCCAGCAAAAAAAAAAAAAAAAACTAGTTTTTTTAATCGTCTTAGAGTGGAAGTGAGTGCTCAATATCATGTTCATGGAAGTATGGGGAAAATCAGCCGATCAACACGCTTGACTCTTGAAAGACGAAACTTACGTTGAATTCTCAAAAAAAACGTGGTAGAATGAGCTCTTAGTTTTATTTCCGGAGAAACCTCGACTGCTTTTCGGAGAAAATTCTGACGTTATGCCATAGTTTCATCGTCGTCAGAAACCTGGGATATATTCACTATAAAATGATAGACAATTACTTGTAACAAAGCCAGTTTTAATGTAATTTGTAAGACACGTTTCTCTTTTTATCCACCATCCAGTGTCCACCAGCCGAGCGTTAGGCGCCCGATAATATCTTTTTAATATGACGATATTCGTTTGCTTTCCTATTAACTCACGAAAAATGGTTTACAATGCAGGACTTAATTTTTTCGTGAGTAAAGGAAAAATTTGCATGATCCGAGCGATTTCTCCTATGGTCACAATGTTTTACAAAAGCGATGTGAGATTTTGACTAATCAATAAATGTTAAATGTAATTGGCAAACACTTGTAATGATGTCAGAAATGACGGATCGATGACCCGCCCATTGACCTCCGACAGTAAAATTGACTTAGATATTTACGTTACTTTTTTTATGAAATTTATGGTCAGTAGCTCGTAGCAAAAGTAAAATAAAAACGGTTTTTTGGCGACCTAAACGTCGTAGTAACGGCTCGATAAGCTGTTGTTTTGACGTTTACGAAATAAAATTGTTTTATATAAATGTCGATTAATGTAGGATTTCAAGGTTCGCTTCCGGTCTGAATAAGTGATTTGATTGGTCTACCATTTTTTTTTAAACAGCCAAGATTCCCCAATTAACAGCCATGATTCCCCAATTAACAGCCAAGATTCCCCAATTAACAGCCAAGATTCCCCAATACTTTAAGGGATTACAGCGTCTTCCCTCCCTCCTGTCCTAAAAGCGAAACAGCGTGTCGGTTTCTATTCATAGTATGAAGTTTTGTTTGCTTCCGCACAAAATAGTTCAATGTAAAGGTATCAAAATTTGTAAAATACTTACTGTTTTGCTTGATGTCATTAAATTATATGAGATGAAGAGATTTTTTGTTTTCGTGGAAGCATGAAACCTATTCATACTGGGTGGTAACATTTTTCGGTCCACACCTCCATGAAACAAAACAACAACAACAATCTTCATCTCTTAAATGATTAGGCACGTATATATTTTCAACATTTGAACAACTTTCAAAGCCTATCTATGCTCTAAATGAAATATAGTTTTATCTTTATGTCCTGGAATATTTTCAAAGTTCCGAATCCGTAATTATTGCGCTTATTCTTTGTTTTTTTTATCTGGCCCCGGTCATATAGCAGTTGGTATTGTGTAGTACTTATAATCATGGGTTCAATACCCTGCCCCCAGCGAATATCCTTTCCGACAATTGTTTCCCAGTAATGGGTGAATAATTGTAAACATAAGATGGACGAGCAGAGTAAGAACGATGTAGTAGTACAGGTGTAAGAAATACATGGAACCCATGGTTAGGTTTTCCAACCGGGTGATATAACTGAAAGACTATTAAATAAATCTTATTCAAACAACCATTGATTCTTAATTGCAGCTAGCGCTTCGTGAGAAAGTTACTAGATTTTTTTAAAATATTGAACCTTTTTTACCTGTTTTGATATTCTTTCCAATCGTCCTATTTGATGTTTTAAAAAGTACAGTTGTCTTAAACAATTTGTGCAGGCTAACAGGGGTAGGCACTAAAATACTCTTACCAGTTGATAACCTGTGATATAATTGATTATTCATACCTGTTTTTGTTTCTTTTAGTCATATTATAACTGTGGCTGTGGACTTGTTTACGACAAATTTGGAGTGGCAGACAGATGTGATTCAAATTGCGGGGGAAATGCAAGCCAAACGTGCGGAGGCTATTATGCGAACAGTGTATACGAGATATTACTACGGGACTAGTTTTTTGTTGGTTTTGCGGATTTAACGTCGTAGCTATAGGTTTTCAAGCTGTTTTTACGACGGTTAGGCTGCCAGCCAACCATTTTACTTATTTTGTTTTACATGTTTCTGGCTATATATTTTTTATGAATTCCACAGTTTAATATCTGGGTCGAACTGTAATGTCGAATTCAGTAGGCGTGGCTAGTGATCAAACGTTGACGAACATCTCGATTTCAATTCAAAATTTTGATTTGTTTGTTTGAATGGGGTTTTACGCCGCTTTCAACAATCTTTCAGTTATATCGCGGCGACTGGATCACTAACAATGGATTCCTGGTATTTCTCACACCAGTAACGCCATCACATCCTTTCCTAGCCTCCAGCTGCTATCCCACATAGGTCTACGATTATCGACCCATTGGTGGTAGACAAATAGTCGGAAAGGATGAGTGCCGCCGTCGGGGATCGAACCCGGGACCTCTAGATTGACAGTCCGACGCGCTACCAACTGCGCTATGACGGCGGCTGCAAATTTTTTTGACCTGCAGTTACTAGTCATCAATGGCATTAAATCAGTTGACCAACTGCTGACTTCACCCACTTACTCCGTTGGCCCCGCCAAATAAATCCGACAGGAATTTCGGCTTCGATTTGAAATTGTTTTTTTATGCATATTCCATAGTTATTAGCATGTAACAATAAATTGAAATGGTTGGTTCGCGATCTAAACGTCGTAACAACAGCTTGAATAAGCTGTTACCATGACGTTTAAGTCGCCCAACCAATGAGCATGTTTTAAAAAAATGTCAGCCAATGTCGAAGTTCAAAGGTCCATTCCGCGCTAACTGATGATTTGATAGATTAACTGATTGGCAGCCGCGTTAATCTGATAAAATTTAGAAAAAAAAAGAAGAACTTAATCCCTGTCTCTATTTGTCAACAAGTTTTAACCAAATATAATTTAATTGTTACTTTCGTCTATCAAAATCGAGCGATCTGATTGGTCGAAAAATTTGATTCATACCTCCATGAACAAAATTTTGAGCACGCAGTGATTTTGTATGCTTCCGCACAAAATAGTCCCATACAAAAAGGTATCAAAAGATGTAGGGTTTTTGCTTTTTTCGCCCGATACTATTAAATTATAAGCGAAGAAGATAATATTTTTTGTTTTCATGGAGGTATGAACCGAAAAACCTAATCACACACTGTATAAATCCGCTTCGCGTATTCATACAGTGTGATTAGGTTTTTCGGTTCATACCTCCATGAAAACAAAAAATATTATCTTCATCTCTTAAATAAGATAGATATGTCTGATTTTATAATTGACCTAACTGATATCACAAACGACAAAAATCTTCTCTTGCCCATATTTGACTTGTTACCATCTTCTTAAGAAATGAAGATAATATTTTTTATTGTTGTTTTAATAGAGGTATGAATCGAAAAAAGTAATTGCAATATATGAATACGTGAAGCGCTTTATATTAACTATATCCTCCGTCAAAAATGCCAGTCAAGTTTTTTATCAACGTCCACATGAAAATTCTTACTTAGCTCAAAGTCATGAGTTATTTCATCGATACACATGATCCGTCAAAAATGCCAGTCAAGTTTTTTATCAACGTCCACATGAAATTCCTAACTTGGCTCAAAGTCTTGAGTTATTTCATCGATACACAAGAAATACTGGCCGCAACGATGACAAACATATGGAAGGTGTATGGAAATTATTTGTATTTGAATAAATACTGTCCTGTTAAAAAGCTGTATGTAATTTATCAGCATAATGTCATAATGCACTTAACCAGAATGTTTATAAAAGCTTGCTACGGTTTTGCAAATGGTCTAAAAGTTAAAAAAAAACAAACAACAACAACAAAAAAACAAACAACAACAATACTTGCTATGATTAAATTCACCAACGTTTACGACAAATTTGGAGTGGCAGATAGATGTGATTCAAACTGCGGGGGAAATGCAAGCCAAACGTGCGGAGGATATTATGCGAACAGTGTATACGAGATCTTACTACGGAACTAGCTATACTATATAGAGCTATTAAATGTGTAGTCATTGAATATTGATTTTATTAAACGAGTCATCTATAAAGAGATAAAAACGAAGTGAAGGGCACATATTTTTGTTTAAGTTTGGGCTGAAACGAGGAAAAAAATTACCGCGCCTCTTCGAAGCTTGTATGTATCACAGTGCAATTAGGTTTACCGTTTGATAAAAAATAGAAAGCAATAATACAGACAAACATTTCTCTACGAATTGACTACGAATTTTTCTGTATAGATCCATCCTAGACGTAATGTGATATATGAGAAAGTCACTTGTAAGTTTATATAGTTTGAATCAGTTACAAATCAGATTTGATTTGGTAATTCATTTTATTATATATATATTATTATACATTCATTCTCAATGGAAATTAATTCATATAATGGCGGCTGGTGCATCTAATATTGACTACAGTTTGGTTTAGCGACCTAAACGTCCGTTTTATTGAGGATCGTTAAAGAACTCCCTTTTTATGTTATGGTTTCTTTTCAAATGACTTAAAAAAAAACATTAACAAAATAGACTTTTTAAAAGCTTTCGTAGACAAATTAAAAATTAAAAAAACATATTCAAAGTGTGAAGATTAGAACAGTTTGATTCAAAAGTCGATAACATTTTTAGAGATTCTATCAAATACCACAAAGCTATCTCTACTATGCAATCGACCGTAAAGGGAAAAAGTGCTCACTTTCGATAGAATGGACATTTTTTCATTCTTACCTAAATGTTCAATGTTTATTCCCCTAAACTCTTAATTGTCTGTAAGCATTCCATTTGCCTTGACATTGAATAGCCATAGATAAGGCTCATTAATAATAACAATTTCAGAAAAAGTTTGTTCTTTCTTATCTAGTCCCTCATTAAACTTCATTTGGTTTCAAGTTTTTTCTATGTGATTATCGGAGTTCGACGGTCTGCGCTGGCGTAAAGGTACGTGTAATTTATATAGCTAAAGTTCAGATATTCTTACTTTTTTAAGTCGTTTTGAACCTTTGTCTGAGAATTCGTAGATAAACCCCACAACGTCATCTTTTCAAACTACCATTGATTTTAAGTTTTAAATTAAACAAATACCGATTATCAGAACTCGACAGTGTGTAGTGGCGTAAGGTACGTATAATTTATATAGTAAAAGTTCAAATCTTCTAAATTTTTAACTAAATTTTTAATTCAAGTAGGAAGCAGTCACATCTATTCAAATAAGCTTTGATGTTTTTATTTTTACCGTACACTGATTAACATTTATCGTCAGAATTCGACGGTGTGTACTGGCGTAAAGGTGCGCGTAAATTATATACTCAAAGTTCAAATATTCTTACTTGTTTAAGTCAATAGGGAGTGTTGCCTGAAAACTCCTAGATAAACATCACAATGTCATCTCTTCAAAACTTGCTTTGATTTTAAGATTTTACTTTGTACTGGTTGATATTGATTGTCAGAACTCGACTGTGTGCACTGGTGTAAAGGTAGGTATAACTAATGTATTCAAAATTCAAATATTCTAACTTGTAAAAGTCAGTAGGGAGCGTTTTCTGAAAATTCGTTGAAAAACGCCATAACGTCATGAAAGCTACGATTTCTTCCAACAATCTTTGATTTAAATTTTTACCATGAATTGATTAAAATCGATTGTCAGGACCCAACAACTTTCTTCGAGGAAGACGTAAATAAATTCCATGGCCTTTAAATTATCGACTGCAATTACCTTCATTTTGCACAAGTCCAGATGTTTTTATATAGTTAATTCGTTTAAATGTCAATTCTCTTCCTTAAAAGATCAGTAGGAAGCATGTTGCAAAAATTCTCAAAACTAACTTAAGTGTGTCCAATATAGAAATAAGGCATTAATCAAAACAGTATTCGATCAGTATCTCAAATTTCATTGGAATGTTAAATTATTTTTTAATTTTCGTGTTGAAGACGTGCACATTTAGTTGCCACAATTCAGTAACCGCAATATGAAGTTGCCACGTAATAATTACATGTAAATAAGTTTGCCAGTATATGTACTGTACGGGGTAGCTATACGTATATCAGTTTTTCGGAATACGAGCTGTGTGTAAAAATTGAATATATATTACTCTTGTACGTAATGATTATCGATAAATTAGTTTTTAATGTTTCAAATGTATTTGATTCTTTGTCGGAGTTCAAAAGTCACCTCAGGTTTAAATGAAAGACTTTTGCAAAACGAATCAACAGAATTAGTCTCTTTTGTTTTCATCCCTCGGAAACGTAAATACCTTCCCCCTCAGAACATGGGGAGCTATATGGGAGCCAAGCTGTCAGCCATTCGGTCCTCCGGTTTGTTGACTTATCCAAAATATTCTGTTTACGTTAAAAATATGTTTAATTAAAACTCACCGTACGTCGCAATATATACACAAAATTTAATTTGGCTTATACTGTTACCTCTAATGAAAACTCCATCTCGGATAAACTGCCGAATGAAATTGATTCTAATTCAAAGACAAGGTCAAGCGAAGGTGTGCATATACTATTTTGTTGTGATCCATTCACTTTTTAAAGTGTTCCGTTCCTTGGATTTATAGTTATGTTCATTCTTTTTTTATTACAAAAAACAGCTTTATTAACTTCTTTCAAATGTTTTGAAACATTAAAGTTAGACATTTGAAAGTTGAGAGACAAATTTCTCTTCACAATCTGTGCAAGAGCCTCTTTAAGGTCACACATTATGGTCACTTGTTAAAATTGAGCTATTTGTTCCATAACCTTGGAGCAAGCGGGTAAGCGATTTGTCAATTGAAAGGACAACTATGGTACTTTCTTACTGCAATGGTCGATAGAATTAAGAAAGAACTTCAAAGGGTGAAGTTGATACCTCATTAGTTTTCGGAAATTGTTAACATTTTGTGTACTCATTTTATTTAGAAATAAAGTAAAAGAATAACATTCAGTTTTATTGAGTAATTGTACCTGTTGTGTTTTAATTTGTTACTATTAATGCGGAATACTAACCTTTATGTACCATAAATGTGAGAAGAGTGTAATTGCAGGACGGTCTTTATATTTCACGCTCTGGTAAGGGGCCGACATTTCATCCTTCCATACTTCCCTTTTCACTTGAAGGGTCATTCCTGTTTCTCTGTTTCAGTATAGATATTAAATCAACGGAATACCACGATGTCAAATAACTGGTTAATAATCCTTCTTATCGGAATAGTTGTTGAAGCAGCTCGTAATGCCTACTTCAGCTCTCAATCACAATTTACACCGAAATACTGTCTACACCATAACTTTACGCTTCATGGCGTCAGCTTACTCTTTTGTGCGGTTTCTTGCGTGATGCGAGATGAATGTCGAGTCGTTGCCTACAAACCAACAACACAAATATGTATGGGCTGTCAGTATGCAATGGACTATAACTACAGTCAGTATGGCTTTGATGACGACTACGATGTACCTGTTGAAATACCAGCTGACAGCATCCTATACTCACGTATGTATATATGTTGTGCCCAATCTTGAGAATATGCCCATTCTTAAGAACGGGCAGACACATTTTGCCCATTCTTAAGAATGGGCGACCATTCTTAAGAATGGTCAATACAGTTTGTATCTGTTACCGAAAGCGTTTTTTTCGATCAATATCGACCAATATATTATGAATCGACCAACCAATCGTCAATCAATTGTTAGATTAACCAAACAATAAATAAATGGTATATTTAACCGTGCGGGTTGACAAACACAAAGCGGAGAGCTTTCCCTTCTTCAGAACACAATTTTGTCGCACTTCTTTACCACATTCGGAGCAGCTCGCACCCCGAGATAAATAAACAGGTTAATTTTTTTTTAACTTTTACAAGTTCCTGTTCCAAACTGGACTTTAATACCTTAAATAGTAAAATATTTATCACCTTGTGATAACTAACGCAATGTAGTACTCATGATCCGTCAGGTCGTACCTGAACTATTTCGTACCGTTTATGTTGGGTGGACGTATTGTATCTATCGCTAGTTTTGTACTCGTTGTTTTATACTTTAACCCTTTCCTTTAGTGTACAATCCCAGGTTTTTACGTTCCTGCGATTTTATACCTTACAAAACATTGGGGGAAAAGAAGAAATTGTACAAAGCCAATTTCTCCTTTTTCTACAATTATTTTTACCTTGTTGGATGGTTGCTTTTTAAATTGCACTCTCGTTAAATTGTCATCTGCAACTTCTTAGGATTTGTACAAATGTAAAATTAAAAAAAAAAAAAAAAAACAAAAACAAAAAAAAAAACAGGAAAGTGTTGAGTGCTTTTATGCAAGGAATGGTTATAGGCCTAATTCTAGAACTGTTGCCTTTTACTTTTTAATGTAGTGACATTGTCCTATTGCACCATATAGGGATTTGAAATAGCATTTGATTAAGACATAGCCCGGGTGGTAGGGTATAATGTCTATGTAGGTCAACCCTGGTCCAAATAAAGACCCGGGTTCTGCAGTTAAGGAAATTATGGAATTGTCAATTAATGCCTGGGAGGTAGTGTATAATATGTGTGTAGGTCCAACCGAGTCAAATTATGGACCCAGGTTTTGCAGTTAAGGCAAATTATGATATTGACAAAATGAATGAATTTGAATAGTCTTTTGAATGGTATAGTTAAGAACGGAAATGGTTTGATTTTGTGCTTTGAAAGTTTTGAGCAGGTTGTATTAAATTCAAAATGCTTGAGCTAATGTTTTAATCAAATTGCTTTGAAAAAAAAATGATTAAAAAAAATGATATAAACCATAAAACATCATGTTTCATTCACCAAATCAATTGAAATCAGTTGTTTTATTTCAATATCAGGTATCACAGCCTCCTTTAGGACCTGACTGAGGTAATCGCTTCCACCAAAAGGTTGACATGTAAAAAAAAACACTTTCAGATGTTAAAAACATGAAAAAATAAGACCCATTAAAACTCTATTTCAATAAGTCACACTGTCACTTAAGTTTTGTCTTGATTGATTGATTGATTGCATGGGGTTTAACGCCACTTGTAACAGTATTTCAGTCATATCGCAGCCGCTCAGAGCACCTAACAATGGATTTCTGTTATTTCTCACACCAGTACTACCACTACATCATTACCTGGCCTCCAACTGCTATTCCACTTAGGTTTACAATTATCCACCCATTGGTGAAAGACAAATGTCGGAAAGAATATGTGCCGCCGGGGATCAAACTCATGACATCCCATTTTGAAGTTTGACCGAAGATAAACAATAGGAACACATATTTATTGAACTGACTTCCCTTACATTTTATTTTAAGCCACTTTTAAAAGTATTTCAGTCATATCATGAAGGCTTGAGCACCTACCCCTAGATTCTCTCATAGTGCAACAACAACATCCTTTCTGTGCCCCCAGCTGCTCATTAGACTTGGGTTTACAATTATCTACCCAATTGTGGGAGGCAAATGTCTGAAAGGATTTTTGTCCCAGCCGGGATTGAATTCGCGACCTCGCAACTGGGAATGGCATATGTTACTAACTGTGCTATGGACGCAGTCCCCAAAAGTTATATTGTCATAGGTAATATACATGGCAATGTGTTACAGTGTTTTCAATAGTCTTTATTTAACGCATCAAAATGTGAAGATGAGTGGGAATAGGTTCAAGAGCACAGTCATGCCAATTGAAATGCATTGTACAATCCAGGTAGCTCAGTTTGTAACACACTTTTTGCTAAATTCACAAGTTCACTTTGTCAAAATTCAAAGAAGTTGTAGACAACAATGAAATTAGAGTGCAATTTGAAAAGTAACTAACCCACATAGAAACTATAGTTGGAAAAGAAGAAATCACTTGTTACAAGCAATTTCTTCTTTTTCCAAAATGTTTTCTCAAGTATAAAATCTTAAGGACTTATAAAGCAGGGATTGCACAGGAAAATGTGAAATAAAAGAATATGCCTATTAAGTACATACAAATTCTTTGCAGTCTAATAAGAATTAATACTTTCAGACTCAACAAAGAGGGTCAGTAAATATGCTCTCCACACGGAGTTAATTGCTACAAGCTAACATCTGCTGTGTTGACTTGATCACTCATTTATCAATGTTGTCAACACAAAGTCTATTGTTTTTCAGATTTTAATTTCAAGTTCATATCACCCAATGAAATGCAATGTCATTGACATCACTGTTCATGCAAACAATCAATATCTTGTAACCATTAAAGGGGTGATCAAAAGCAATCAGTCATTTAGCTCACCTGGTCACAATATGCTCATGGTAGGTTTTTGTTATCCTTTAATGTCGGGCATAAATTCAGCATTAGATTTCACAATTTTGGTGGGTTTTCCCAAACTTACAGAAATTATTGAATGGTCATTAGGAAGATCCCTCTGGACTTTGATGACATTCCATCCTATTTCACAGGAAAAGTGTTCTTAATGCCAGTTTCCTGTTTACAATGCAACAGGTGCTTAATTTTGGCTCGATCTTTCTCAAACTTGCTGGAAGTGGTTATATAGTAATGAGGAATATGACAGCTCATCACAACATGCATCATATGGCTCTCATGTATGGTCATAGGATCTGTTATGTGCCTATGTTGTATTAAAAGTGGAACGTTGTAATAGATGTAGCTTGTGGTTTTACTTGTGTGAGAAATGACAGGAGCCATGGTTAGGTGCACCAGTCATATGATATCCATGTATCAGAAATACTGTTGAAAGTGGCCTTAAACACCATTCAACAAATAAACCTTGATGACAATTTCCTATAATTACAGCTATACAAGTTATGCACATTTTCTTACATGCAAGGAAGATCCTTGTATAGAATATCATAAAAAGGGGCCTTTACCCTTTCCTGTTTGTCAAAATTTAAAATTGTTCAATTTGAAAGAAGCTGCAGACAACAATTAAAAGACAGTGCAATTTAAAAAGTAACCAATGTACAGGGTAGAAATTATTGTGGGAAAGAAGAAGTTGCTCGTTAAAAGCAATTTCTTCTTTTCCCACAATGTTTTTGCTAGCATGAAACCATGGGGACCTTTAAACCAGGGATTGAACAGGAAAGTGTTAATGACAATTGCTTTGTTATGGCTTACAAGTCAAAAATCTTGGCTTAGTCTCTGTGTTTTTTGCTGCAAGGAAATTCCAAATATTTTTTCAAGCTATGTGGAAGTCCCAATATCAAATAAAATAGCATATTTCACCAAATATCAAGAGAAGCTATGCCATTCATACAGGTTAACAAAATGTTAGACTGATCCAAGTTAAAAGAAGTTACAGACAACACTTTCATCAAGACTTAAGTTATGATAATCTTTGTCTTTTGGGTAAAAACTTTGTAGATAATGAAGAAAATGGCTTATAACAAGCAATTTCTTTGTTGTCCACAATGTTTACCAAAGCTTTTTAAATGACAGGCATCAAAAAGTGGAATGGTGTGGGAATGGGCTAGGTGAAAATATCCTAGCAACTCAAACCCGTTATCACACAACAAATTTTAGACTGGTTCTAAATGAAAAAACTTACAGTTGACATTTCAAAACGGACTAAGATTGGAAAGTAACTGCCAAATAAAGTAGTAAACATCTGGGAAAAAGGAGACAATACATGTTACAAGCAATGTCTCCTTTCCCCTCAAAGTTTTCTGTGATCATATTTCCTCAGGTTGCCAAAAAGCAAAATTGTCTGGTCATGGGTTAAGTAGTCAAATTTGTAGAAAGAATCATAATGCTAACAAAATAGTTTTTTCCATCAAATATCAAGTAAAAAGGGGACTTAGTATCTTTAACAGCTTTGAAGCTCATTTTATACTTTTATGCCCCTGCATCGAAAGATAGGGGGCAATTTGTTTTACTGTTGTCCGTCTGTCTGTCATTGAGTCTGTCTGTCTGCAAAACTTAACCAAAAAACTTAACATTGCCAATTACTATCAGCATATTCAAAATACATCTCCATAATATGCATCTCCTCATTTGAAAATCAAGGTCATGTGATAATATTGTAATTGAATATCAAGGGTTCATCGCAGAACTGTAGTAACTCTGTTTTTGGCAAATTTTACAGGACAGAGGAAAAAACATTCTCATCTTTTCATTTCTTATTTACTAAAGGAAAAATTCTGAACATATTTTCCTTTTTTTCATTAAAAGAAAATAATAAAGAAAATATATTAGAAAAAAAGTTGTATATAATGAGTTATATGTAAGTTACTACAGTATTGCACTGAAACAGCTCTAAAAGATTCATTGCATTACTGTAATAACTACAGGTACTACTGTATTGCATACTAATTCTGATAAATTTTATGAAAAAAAAATCTGTTCAATACTGAAGTTAAAGATTAATAAAGCTTTTTGAATTGAGATGCCTGGATCAAAATTATATGCATTGTTGATAGGTTACTTGAAGATTGTTACTGCAGCTTGAATATCCTGCTGTAGTTACATAGTTTTGATATCCCTCAGGCAATATATAATCTAACTTATATTAGCCTAACATCAACCTTGCCTACTAATTCTTGCAATAACAAAATCCAAAATAAGTATTTCAATACAAAAAAAAATATTTTATTAGTTTGCTTTTGTGCCAATTCTAACTCTGGCTGAAGGGGATTTGTCATTGCGTTGACTCTGTCTTGACCCAATTAAATAGTTTCTACAGAAAATATTTGATTGATTTAAAACAAATTTCACAAGAATTATCCTTAGGTTACCCTTTTTTCTGATTCCTTATGTTAATCTGAAATGATTTTTATTATTGGCATAAAATAATTATGTATAGTGAAAAACCCTTTTATCAGAACCTTTGGTCAGGTTTCAACCAAATTCCACATCAATAGGTCTTGGAAAAGCTTTCTCATATTTCTGAAAACATGGCTTTTATATACAAGAAAGATTCTTGGGTGATCCCTTATAATGCAGATCCCTTATTATAACCAATAAAAAACAACGGGGGCTTTTATAGGCCAGGCTTAATTCTATGATTCTGATACCAATTATGACCATAGAGAGTCATGTCTCAAGTTACAGAGACTCATGGAAATAATTCTATTTCCTGGAATGAAAAGGTTTCCTACCATGTATGAAATGGCAGAGTCTCAAAGGGTCACCCTATATAGAATTAGTGGATTTGGGGTGGGGTGGGATTAAAAAAAGCATTTCACAAACCCCTAATGCTGTAGGAATTATCACTGGATTTTCTTTTACATTCTTACAAACTAGTTTCTTTGGTGACTGACAAATGGAAATTTAGACAGGTAAGATTGGAAATGCTCTCCCCATGACTAGGATAGCTTATAGCTCTGTTATTTGGCATTATGCATAAGATCATGGTCCTCTATGAGAACTGCTATGAACATTACTTTTTATGGATTGTGAGATGGCTTAGCAAAAGAGAAGAGAAACAATAGGCCTTTAGAGATACATAGAATATTTTCTTAAACAACAATATTACTCAAAAAATTTTCTAAACAGTTTATCAATGAACTTGATATCAATATTTGTCACATGGTTCTCCAAAGTTCCCAGGATCTCCTTTGGGCAATGAAGAATGAAGAAATTAAGATTGTTTTATTTTACTGAGCACTCACCAATACATTGTATAGATGTACAAGTTATAGTGAATGATCAAAGGTCAATTTTTTCTTTACAGGTTATAGACAAAATTGACCTTTGATCACTCACTTTAACATGTACAGCTATAGTTTATTCTAAACTGATTTAGTAGCTATATTATGTAGGTTGTACATCTCCATAAATCATCTCCAAAGAAATGATATATTTAACTGGTTTAAAAACTGGGCTTCATAAGCAAAAGTATTATTAGGAATCTTCTCTTGACCCATAAAAGAAAAGACTTTGAAATTTGATACTAAAAAGTCTTCTTTGAAGCTGTTTTTGATAAATGTGATGAAAATATCTGAAATAATAACCTTTTGATCCCTATTTTTACAAGCCAAACACATATTTGGACTTTTCTTGAAATATGAATACATGTGTTTTTCTTATCCATCAGTTAATATATTATACTACAGCAAGTGTTCTGCTAGAGCCTATTTGTCTATTTAAGTAATGGTAGTAAACACATACAGGCATTTTGAATGCCTCTGCATTTAGCTAAAAGACTGGTAAGACTGAAACCTGTAGAAGTTGGCCTAGATATGTGGACTAGCATTTTTTTTTACTTAAATAACTATAGAAACATTAGTGGAAAGACTTTTATTATCAGAAACTTTGCCTATGAGTTGTATTGGGATATATGCTGGTTAGAACAGTATATCAGTAACATTCAATGGGCTTAACCCATTACCACACAATGACGCCTTCTAACGCTCAAGAGAGGCAGTTGGGAAAACATGGTATGAAATGAAAATTTCTTATCTTGCACCATGTTTTCTACCCAGTTAGTTGAAAAAATCTAAAATTTTGTGAACTTTGAAATGTTTATCTGCAACCCCTTTCACCTTGGGCCAGTCTAAAATTTTGTCGTCTTATAATCTGTTTATTATGCATCTACATAATGCAGACAACAATATGGTTGGATGCAGTTTGAAATGAAATCATTGTGTGTAGTAGAAAATATTGTGGAAAAAGAAGAAATTGCTTGTTACAATCAATTTCTTCTCTTTCCACAATCTTTCCTCAAGTATAAAATCACAGCAAGGTAAAATCCCGAGTTGGAACAGGAAGGGGTGAGATAGCAACAACATACCAATTGATTTAGTATATATCATTGAAAGCATCTTGTTGTAATAACATGTAGTGATTTTTGCCATTTCAATGTTAAGATTACATGTACCTTTATTTTCACTTGTATGTCAAATTAGAAGTTAATTCATTTAACTACTTTGAAGAGAACAGCTCTATTGAAGTCAGTTGTTTGTTTGTTTGTTTGTATGGTAATTATTGCCACACTTTAAAGATCTCCAGCTATATCATCACTTAGTCCTCCTATCCCTTTCCTGAACAAATTCTGGTTTTAAGGCATTATAATCTAAAACTTAGAGAACATTGTGGGAAAAGAATAAATTCTTTGTTACAAGCAATTTCCTCTTTTCCCGCAATATTTTCTACTAAGAAGATGTGTTACTTTAAAATTGCACCCTTTTTATATTGTCTTCTGCAACTTCTTTGAATTTTGACAAGCCTTAACTTTTGAAAAAAACAGGAAAGAATTATAAGAGTATACACGAGCTTCCTCCGTATCATTAAATGTAAGCCAGGGCTTTGAATATCAAAAACATAGATACCTATGTGACAAGCAGTGCAGTCATAGAGATTCGAACCTGCAACCCTCAATTTCTCTCAGATTTATAGCCTGCCACTAATGAGACATGCAAAACCCTTGGTTGATTGTCCAACTAAACAGGCTTGCTATAAGGGAAACTTCTTGGCTTATTTCTGCTTTTTTTTTCATTTAACCTATTCCTACACAATAACACTCTTTGATGCCCCTCAAGAAAAACAATTGGGAAAACATTGTAAAAAATGAAGAACTTGCTTGTTGCAAGCAATTTCTTCATTTTACATTATGTTTTCTACCCAAAAAATTTAAAAGAAATTTAAAATTTCTCAGATTTTAAATTTTTGTCTGCAACTAATTTCAATTTGGACCAGTCTTAAATCTTGGCATCTGCTAATGGGTTAAATGGGAGTTTTTATTCCTCATGGATTTGATACATTTGCATTTGGCCTGTAAAAATAGCTTATTTTATATTCACTTGCCAAATATTTAATTACTACCTTTCTTTTTTATTTGTTTGTAGTTCAATGCTATTTTCAACTGTAACTCAGTTATTTATATCAGGGCAACTGATGCACCTAACCATGGCTTCCTGTTGTTTTCAATACCAGAACTTGAACATTCAAGGAGCTACCATATAATGTCAATGAAAAGTACTTTCATTTGGCCATTGGTGAGAGACAAATTAATCACACATGCAATGTCACATGTTGAAAATGAATATAGCTGATCTGCGGTTCAAACTCATGACCTATGGATTAAGGATCAAAGTGTGTTACTGACTAAGTTAACTGAGTTCAGCTTTTTTTAGCTAGTCGCACAACAAGGTGCTAATGGTGGACTTTTTTATTGTTGAATGTCCAGATTGTCCTCTGGTTATGTGTTGTTTGTCATCCATTGTCAATTCAGTGGTACCGCTCTACGGGTCACAATTTTGGTGCAACCCTACTCAAATATGCTGGATTTTTATGCCCCCGCATCGATAAGATCGGGCATATTGTTTTACTGGTGTCCGTCCGTCTGTCTGTCTGTCCATCTGTCTGTAAAACTTAACCTGCCTACTAAACATTTTCCTATAACTTCAACCCTGATTAAGTTGCAATGCTAATACTTGGCATGTAGATATCTCAACAAGGCGCAACTGGGGAAGGTCATTTCATCAAGGTCAAGGTCAAAATTTTAACCCTTTGCAGGTTTCTAAAGAATTCTTGTTTAGGGGGCAAAGTGTTTCACAAACACATCTTGTTTTTATTGAACTGTTGATGATTTCAATTTTTTATGTTGACATTCCACCCAATATCAAGGGGGGGGGGATTGTAATAATGACCATGTCAAGGCTACTGCTCTAACCTTGCAGTTTGGGGTAAATCTTTCTATAACATGCTGAAAATGTTTGTATGGTCATAGGGATGATCTCCATTCACCCATTTGCAGATGACAAAACTTAAGACTGGTCAAAATTGAAAGGAGTTGCAGACGACAATTTGAAGTTTATGAAATTTTAGATTTTTTAACTTTCTAGGCAGAAAACATTGTGAAAAATGAAGAAATTGCTTGTAACAAGCAATTTCTTCATTTTACACAATGTTTTTCCCATTATTTTTCCTAAGGGATGTCCAAAAGTGTCATTATGTGGTAATGGGTTAAATAATTGTGGTTCCAATTCTGTCTATACCAGGTGAAAAGCCGACTTCCTTTTTCCACTCAACATATCACTCTTATGGCTCAAGCCTGCTGAAAATGTATGATTGATGCCTATGGAACATGGTAGCATTTCATCCATTGTCACTGGAAAAGGGGCTTTAGTGACTAATTCATTGATACTGCACTATAGATCATAATTTTCAGCTCAAGTGGCTAAAAGCCATAGGGTTATTGACATGGCTTGGTGTCTGTTGTGCGTCCAGTAGTCTCTCTGTCCGTAAGTTTTACTGTAAAAATCCTCTCGCCAGAGTACTGAACTGAATTCAACCAAATTCACAGAAATGATCCTTGGGTGACATTTCATCAGATTCCTTAGTTTGAGAACATGGCTTAAATGGGTGGAAACATTGTATGTTGAAAGTTTTAAAAAGCCACTCAGAACCAGTGGATAGATTTCAACCAAATTTTGCAGGAGGGATCCTTGTGTGACCCTGAATCAGATTCCTTCAAAAAAATTTGATCAGATGAAAATCGTGTCTTTAACCCATTCCCACACATTGACACTCTCTGTCACCCCTCAAGAAACCAATTGAGAAAACATTGTGTAAAATGAAGCAGTTTGCTTGAACCAAGCTATTTCTTCATTTTCCATAATGTTTTCAAAAAAATGAAAAATTAGAAAATTCACAGGATTCAATTTGTTGTCTGCAACTCTTTTCAATTTGCACTGGTATAAAGCTTTGTCATATGGATAAGGGTTAATGGGCAGGGCTAATTTCCAAATATTGTGAAAACTTTGAAGAAACTTTTTCTCAGAAACCAGTTGATTGATTTAATTCTTATTTCACAGGGATGAGCCTTTGGTGACTTTCTTATTGCCACATATGGTAGACAGTGAAAACTTTTATTTCTCAGATACAAGTCGACTTATTTCAACAAATTATCCTTTGGAGACCCTTTAACAGATTTCCTCAATGAATTTGATTATATTAAAAGCATGGCTTTTTCCTGGTGGGGGGCTAATTTCCAAATATGAAATATATTCTGAAAACTTTAAAATCTTCACCGAATCCTGTGGATGGGGATTTTTAACCAAATTTCACAGGAATGACCCTCAGAATGACTCTTTGTCAGATACCTTCATATAACCTTGGTCAGTTGAAAAACATGGCTTTTATGTCCATGGCATAGAATGGATATTTTAAACATTTTGTAAATACCTTTTTATTTGAATGAATTCTACATACCTTAACTTGACTATTGTAAAAAAGTGAAAAATTTTAAGTGCTTCTGTAGAACTATTTCAAAGAATTCATTGCCCAGATTTATTTGCCAGATATGGCAAAGATAATTCAGTTTATTTTGAATTCTGTGGCCACGGCAATATTGCTTTCGGTAGCATGTCAGACTTATAATCAGCTAGGGTGTTCCAGGTTTGGTCCTGGGTTTGCGGCAAATGTGCTTTCCGACATTTGTGGAGGCTCAGAAAGGATGTAGTTATTTTGTACTTGTGAGAAATACTAGGAATCCATGGTTAGATGTATATGAAGTATTGTGCTTTCTTAGAGGCAATATAATTGTACCTACTCATCTAATCACCCTTTTTGTCCATTATACTTATGAAACATGCCTAAATGTTTGTGTAGTCACCAAAATGACACCTTTATAAAGGATGGTTACTTTAGTAGAATAGATGACACAAGATTGTAAGTGATTTAGCATCCATTTGTTACTCTTGTTTGTAACCGATTACCACATAATTTCACTTACCGCCCTGAAGAAATATGATTAAGGAAAATTTGAAGCAAGAGGAGCAAATGGCTTGTAACAAGCAATTTCGCCTTTTTGCCAAATATTTTCTACCTTATTTTGTGCTTATTTCCAATTTGAGTAGACTTTGCAAAATTTCCTGCAGCTTAATTCTAACAGTTTTTACATTATCTAACATTTGTCTGGTAATTGGTTAATCCATTCCTACACAAGAAAATTTGACAATGGTCCAATAATTGAAAGAAGTTGCAGATGATAATTTAAACTCAATGAAACTTAAGATATTTCATACTCCTGGTTATAAAACATTGTGGAAAATGAAGAAATTGCTTGTTACAAGCAATTTCTTTATTTTACACAATGTTTACCAATTGTTTTTTTAAGTGTTGTCAAAAAGCGCCTTTGTGTGGGACTGGGTTAAAAGTTGTTTTCCTTTACGATGCTGTCCGGTGATCTTGCGCATCTAAGATAACTTCCATATTGCGCAAGATCACCGGACACGCAAGATAACCGGACACGCATGTATCAAGGTGCTACTGTTTTTTGAGAGGCGTAAAACCTCTAATTGTCACGCTTAAAATTCGTTGAATAACTTCACACACTTAATAATGTCACATATGCCTTATTTTTAATCAAAAGACGGGTTTACAAGCTGACAGAATACGGGTAGAAACAGTCATAGTGATATCGTCATTTCTTAAGGATTGACTGCGTTCCGTCTTCGTGTGGAAGATTGATAACAGAATAAGATTACGAAATATTAGATGTTATTGATTTTACAAAAACAATATGACCATGATATTTTATTTTGCCTTGGGACGACCTTTTAAAAAGATTATTGGTTCACCGGAAGTTATATCGAACGACTGTAGTGAAGCCGTATCGGAGTGGGTTTTTCTATAATAACGTTTTATTATGGTATATTACGGTTCACATACAAATTAAATGTTCTAAAATCAATATTTCTTACAGAATTACCAACGAATAGGCCTATTTTCCTATTAAAATCGACATTTTGCCCATTCTTAAGAATGGGCAAAGCCTTGATTGTACCATCTGCCCATTCTTAAGAATGGGCATTCTCAAGAATGGGCACGACATATACATGTATATCCAGTTACAATAAGGAAGCCATTTACCTCGATCACAGGTAAAGAAAGTTCACGTGTATATTGTTACCCAGAAGAAAGATGAAAAAAGCAAGATGCAAATAATAATCACATTTTCCCTATGTAGTACGTACTTGTATGGTATACAGGTGTGCATTTGTTTTAGCATGATATTTAGTTACAAAACTGTATTTCTTTTGATTATTTTTCCATGTTCGGGTCAACCCTTTTCTATTTATCCGATGTTTTTGAACATCTGTGCCTTAAACTAACTTTTCTATCAAACGCATGGCTAAATGGCTTATGTAAATAACCTTATTGAATTTTTCAAAGTTGACATGTGATTTTCACTAGTGTAATAGCAATTCTAACTACTTAAAGTCTATATTTAAACGTCTTTCGATTTCGTGTAAATGAAATCATTGTATGTTTGCAAAATATTCTCAATCGTTAGATATCAATGATAACATAAACTCTTTTGCAAAATGTTATATTGTGTCATATTACAGATAGAAAAGAAACCTTGCGTTCATTGAATAGCGAATTAATGTGTAAAACAATGCATCAAGAACAGACAAACCTATGTTATGTACCGTTTTATCTGTTTATAGGTGGCTCGATTAATATTCTCTATAAAATGCGAAGCCTCGTCTTTATTTGTTTAAAGTATATTCGTTTAATAGATACTGTATTGCATGTCAGTTATTCAATAAAGAATTTTCATGTGAATGACAGTGTCTATTTTATTTCTTTATATGTTTAAAGATTATTCGTTTAATAAATACTGTATTGCATGTCAATTATTCAATAACGAATTTTCATGTAAATGAAAGTGTCTATTTTAAGACACTTAGAGGTTAGTAGTGTAAGAAACGAATCTATTAGGACAAAAGATGTACTGTATTTAGGACGACACCTCGTCGTCAATCTAAATACACAGGGGCAATTCGCATATCGATCGACAATTAAAGACTTCGACATTGGCAGAATCATATGAATGGCAGTATGTAATTTCCCAGTCTCCTGACTTGAATATACAAAAACAAGCCCATGCAGGTGTGTGTGTCTTTCACGTTAAATGTAATATCATCAGTATTAGAGGCCTGGTATACTTTTGAAGGTTACAGAAAATAATGCATTTGTACGTGTCAACAAGTTATAACTCTGACATTCAGGGGTTCGTAACTGTTTAAAAAAGTTGTTAACAAAACGGTTTTTCATGCTGATAAAGTCATGATGGTTTATTTCTTTTTATTTTTTACTGTTTTTGAATTATTTTTTTTAGACGTTGAATCTTGTGCCACCTTTCACGCTCTCACCATACTTCAATCATCTCAAAAAAAAGTTTATAAATATGTAAAGTATGTTTAAAAAACATATGCCTTTTTAATATTTTTTTAAATTATTTTCAGATATGAGGATTAAGTTAAGAGCTTATTTCATTTTAGATGTAAAATTTGCAATTTTGGCTATGAATATTAGCCAGGGCCCATTCGGCCATTAGGAGAGAATGTAGCTCCCGCTTTTGGGAGCGAAGGTTGATATCATATAGTGATGATATCGGAAACATTTTTTGATGTCAAATTAACTGTACTGGGAAATCTCAAAACATCGCTGCTAGATAAATAATAATCAAAGTACTGTAAGCTAGCAAAGCATGGTTTTGTTTAGTAATCTTCTTTGTAAAAGGTTATCATGATAAATAAACGAGGTGAAAGTAACAAAGGAGTTAAACCAATATAGAATGACAAAATATTAGAATAATTCAAATGAAAGACGTTGCAGACAACAATTTCAAAATTATGAAATTAGAAAATCTTTGCCTTCTAGGGTAAAAAACATCGTTGACATTGAAGAAATTGCTTGTGACAAGCAAATGTTTCACTGTCTACTATCCATTCCACAACTTTTTAAAAGAGAGAAGGAGCGGGAATAGTTTCTGAAAAATGAATATAGTTAGTTCCTTTGGCCATACAAAGCACGACAAATCAGTGAGCATAGTGAAGATTCTGATCAGACTAATTTTGAATACGATAAGCTAAAGCGAGCTGAAAGTAATCAGAAGATGAACTTGCAGGCAGAGTGCAATAATCTTGAAATACATAAGTACTACTTTTTATGGCGTAGGCAATTTATTGGATATAGTGGTTAGGTCTCCAGTGGAAGATGCACTAATTGAATTCTGAGAAGACCTCAAAATTTCGCTGTTAACTTAAGCTATCAAAGTCCTTTCCTTAGTAGACTTTTGAGACCACCTTTTCATTTTCTCGTTGCTTTTGTAGATTTTTTGGAAGTATACAATTTCAATTTTCAGCCGATTCATCAAGCTATAAGTACATCGGATGCTACGCTGACTGTATGATTGATTTCATTCAAGGATCACCTTGCCTTGGACGAGCCTTGCCCCAATTATTTGACCCTGACCTGTCTCTGACGACTGACCAATGTTTCGAGATTTGTCGGCAATATGGAAGTCAGTACTTTGGAACTCAGGTACATTTAAGAAATGAAATAATTATTTTACTTGCTTACACTGAAGTAGGAATAAATTTGTTTGAATGGGTTTTAACGTCATTTTTAAGAGTTTTACAGTCATATCGCGACGGCTGGAGCACCTAGCCATAGATTCCTAGTACTTCTCACACCAGTACACCGCTACATCCTTTTTGAGCTTGCCACCTGCCGACGCGGGGGGATAGAAATCGCAGGCTTCTGTCCTGTCGTAAGACCCTACAGAATGGACCAGTCTGTTTGCCGTGGGAGGAAACTCGTAAAGCTGGAAAGAGGGTCCTGGTAGCTGAGGGAAAAAAAGACGGCTAGATGTGGTGTTAAATCTTACTCAAACAATCACTGATTATTTATTGCAGCTTGCGTTATATGCCGCAGTAACTCAATTTTTATAACATAATTTTGAAAGTTATTTCCCTTTTTAGGTAGCGTAAGCTTTGCTAGCTTTTGTTGGACAAATTAGGGGTCGTCTCAAAGTACAACGAGTTAAACTGCCTCTTTAGGCTTAACCACCATTGAACGCCTACGCCATAAAAATAGTTCTTAGATATTTCAGGAAACTCTATTCAAATTGTAGAGCATTCAATTCCGCTTTTTTGGCTTCTCAAGAAAAAAGCTTTGGAAAACAATGTGGAAAACGAAGAATTTTTTTAACAAGCAATTTTTCAATTTCCAAAATATTTTCAACCCAATAAGGGAAAGAACTATGCTTTGCTAGCTTACAGTACTTCCAGCACTTTGATTTGTGTTCTATCCCATCTTTCTCTTTGATATTTTATAAAGTATATGTTGTCTTGCGCAATTTTTTAGGCTGACAAGGGTAAGTGCTATATCGCTTTTACAAAATGCTCACCTTTGATATTTGATTATACGTATTTTTTTCTTTTAGGCATATTATAACTGTGCTTGTGGATTTGTTTATGACAAATTTGGCGCGACAGACAGATGTGATTCGAATTGCGGGGGAAATGCAAGTCAAACGTGCGGAGGATATTTTGCGAACAGTGTATACGAGATCTTACTTCGGGACTAGCTTACTACAAATAGAGTTATTAAATGTGTGTCCTCGAATAACGATTTTATTAAACGAGTCATCTACCAACAGAGTATTTGCCGAGGTTTTTGTTAATTTTTTTATGTGATGATGTTAATCAATTAAGAGATGAAGAGAATATTTTTTTGTTTTCATGGAGGTATGAACCGAAAAACCTAATCCCACTGTATGAATACGCGAAGCGGATTCATCCATTGTGTGATTAGATTTTTCGGTTCATACCTCCATGAAAACAAAAAAAATATGATCTTCATTTCTTATAATTTAATAGCATCGAGCGAAAAATGCAACAACTTAACAAATTTTGATACCTTTTTGTGAACTATTTTGTGCAGAAGCATACAAAATGGCTGCGTACTCAAAATTTTGTTCATGGAGGTATGAATTAAATTTTTCGACCCACCAGATCGCTCGTTTTTGATAGACGAAACTAACAATTAAATTATTTCGGGATGGAAACGAATTTGACATTCCTTTCGTTATTTGACCTTAACCTTTGAAATAAATCACTAAAGATTAATATAATTCATCGACTTATGATAGTTATATAAATATTTGACACCGTTTGTAGAATGACGTCATTACACGTGTTTTTGCGTCAGTTTGGGGGAAATGAAAAGCCTCGAATTCATTTGCATAGTTTTTTACACTAGTATAATATCACCTGTGTAATATCACAAATATTCAATAGGTTTATGTCATATCAAAATATTTCCAACTGATTCAACAAGTTTAAAATATGTCGAAAAAATACCCTACGAAATATGCAAATAATGAACAAAGCATGCGTTTACAAGGTCGCTGATAAGTCACCATAGCAAAGCACTTTAAGAGTCACTTCGCATCATATTTTCAAAGAATGTAGTTTACTTTAATTTTAGAAGCCGTAGTAGTTGAAATGCTTAGAGACATTTACAAAAACAATCTATCGTCATAACATTATGTTGATCGTCCTTTCGTCCGTGTGTTCGTCCGCCCGTCCGCCAGTAAACTTTTAGTTTAAAATTTTTCTCCTTAGAAAAGACTGCACAGATATTTACAAATTTCACATAAATGATCCTTGGGTGATCCTTTATCAGATTCCTTCAACAAAGAAATTATCGAGAAAAAAGGCTTCTATGGGCGGGCCTATATTCATATATGGTGAAACGCCTTTAAGACTGCTTCTCAAAAATAAGGGCCCTGCCCATTTACTCTAACAGGAAATTCCACATCAATTTTAAATGTACTTATTTAGCAAAATTTATAGCCAGTAGCAGGTAACAAAAAAGTAGTATTTTGTTGGCTGGCGACCTTAATCTGTAGTTACGACGTTTAAGTAGTAGAACCAACAAATTAGCTTAGCAGAAATGGTGGCAACTGACGGGATTTAAAACTCATTTCTTATCTATACGGATTTTATTCAGTTAACTGATGTTTTAATTGACAGTCGCCATTGATGGATTCCATTGATGTCCCAAATTCTGGTTACATGTAGTTTGCTTGGATTTTTGTAGACTTCTCGGGCAATTTCAAAATCTCAAGAACCATTCTATATATAATATCATGTTATCAAACGTTTTAGAAATCAAACTACCATCATAATTTTTGGACAAATTAAAGTGATCGTCCGTTTACACAAGAAGTGCATGTTAAAGCCATATCCGCACTCTGAGGAAGAAGGAAATTGTTGAAATAATCAAGCGCTTATTTTGTCACTTAAACAGACAAAGGACTTCTTAATATCGATATGCAAAAGCAGGGTATGGTGTTCTCTAGAATGAGTAATTTGTGTTTTGTCGATTTCAATTTATGTTTGTTTATACTTTGAAATCGAGGCAAATGCATCCGATTCTTCTGCGGAAATCTTCCCTTATCTTTGGCATTGAATGGTATATATACAAGCGCTGATGATTTAACTTTACGGACGATTTCGTTCATCTTCCTGAATTAGCGAGTTGATTGACTAGCGAAAGTTAAAATACGTCATCATTGACGTCATCATTTATTTAAACAAGCTTGAATTGTGCCAATTTAAAATATCGTACTTCTTTGATGAATTGTAGGATAAATACGTAGAACTATGTTGGTCTTACAAATTCAATCGCCAGTCAACCATTTTACTTATTTTTTTACATGTTTCTGTTTTTTTTTCAGAATCCCACTGTTTAATATCCGAGTCGAACTGTCATGTCGGATACAGTGGGCGTGGCTAGTGATCAAAAGTTGACGGACAATGCATGAATGATTTTATTTTCAAGTAAATAAAGGCCTCCGGCCAAAAATACAACATATAAGTACAAATACAAGATTTTAGATTTAAGAGTTGCACGGAAATTGTAGATTTGATTTTCTTCTGGGATTAATTTTTTTTTCTTAAGTATCTCGGGAATTCCGTCCAGTTCGTTACATTAAAAGTGATTCTTCTTCTTGTTCGATGTTTTATTCATTATCAAATAAATAAAGTGGCATTTTCTGTAGCTTCCATTTGCAGTTTGTATTCATTATATTATAGAAGTCGTCAAGCGTTCTTTCCATTGTTCCAACTATACAAATGAGATCTCTCATTTAGATATTTAGCACAATTGAAAAAGGCATGGTACTCATCTTCAATACATGAAATATTAAAATGATCTTTACAAAATGTACATATTCTTCCATTTCTCTTGATGTTGTTGTGTCTGCCAGTTTCAATGCTACGTTTATGGTTAGAACACCTGGATCTTGCAAATGCCTTAAGATGACTGTATGGCAAGTCGATAGATGGATATTTTTCTGGCTCTAATAATGATTTAAAATATTTATACGTATCACATCGAGATGCCCATGTACACTATTTGACCATTCCTGTCGATAACAATCGGCGAGTTTTAATTTAAATCATTGGATAAAGATATTAGAATTCCCAATTTCTTGGCTTAAGCACACTATACCAAACCCATATCTATATAGTAAACTTTTAACGCCGAATTTGCTCTTCCCGACTAATCGTGATTTTTCAACATTAGATAACATTGTCTGGGATATCTAAAGGATGGCATCAATAGCAGTTTACACCAATATTTTATACACCATACGAAATAACCACAGCATAATGGTAACCTACAGCATTCTCCTTAAGCCATACAATCATTTTTTGTCTGTTTGCCTAATCCAAGATATTCTTTGCAAAATTGAAAATGGACTTGTTCTATTGTATCAGAGCATTCTATTGCCAAAGTTTCGCTGCCATATAGAAGTATTGGTTTTATCATGAAATAAAAAAGGAAGTAATCTTGTGCCCAAAGATTTCCAAAATTTTTGTCCGGAATGATTTCAAAGCGTAAATTGACTTTTTTTTCTTGTGCAGCTAGTTTTTCTTTTGCTTTAGACCAAGATAATTAGGGCGTAAATAAGAGGCCCATGTATTTATAGACTGGTGTTACGTTTACAGGCTTTTTATCAAAAAGAATTTTTCATTTGCCCGGGTTGGCCCGCCATTTCGGAAGACAATTACTTCAGTTTTATTTTTATTAACCTTCATACCATGTTCTAGACCAAAATTAGAAATACTGTTCAATTGTCGTTGTAATTCTACAGCTGTATCCGAACAATTAGCCATGTCGTCTGCAGAGAAAGTACTTAGGATATCTGGTATCTCTTCGGATGTAAAAAATCCCCTGTGGTTTTGTTCTCTTAAAAAGCGAGATAACTCATGCATATAAATATTAAAAAAGACTGTAGTTGTTACGTCCCCTTGCTTACTTCCAACGTTGCACATTATGGAGTTGGTAAGTTTATTTGCATCTACGCGTATAGAACATTTCGAATGTGAATACATAGAAGCTAGAACATTATATATTTTTCCTTTAAAGCTTCTGTAATGGAGGCATTGAAAAAGCTTTTGATGCGGTATGCAATCGAAAGCCTTTTCAAAGTCCACATAAAGCATATAAAATCTTCCAGCTATTTCTGTACGACGGATTGTAAAATAAACACACTGTCTATAGGAGGTCTATCACGGCGGAATCCGTTTTGGGATTCATCTGACAAATTAAATTGTTCAACCCATTTCGTCATTCTATCAAAAATGATATTAGAAAAAAAATATACCTTGTGCTTAAAAGGGATATACCTCTATAATTTGAGGGGTCGTACTTAGATCCCGATTTGTGTATAGGTACTTTTACACTTTCGGACCAACTGACAGGAAAACATCCAGAATCCAGAATATTATTGAAAAATTTACACAACACTGGTACAATAATATTTGCAGTATGTATATAAAACTCTGAACCAATTCCGTCAATGCCTGGTGACTTTCGTAATTTGAGACTTTTTATGCTATTGATAATTTCAAATGATATAATTACACTATTTAACAAGCTGTTATACTCTTCAGGGGGGATTTCAAGGGTTTGTCCGATGGGAGCTCGATATCTTCAGTCAAAAGACGTTTGAAATATTTCAACCAAATATCAGGGCTTATCAAAATATCTTGTTTATATGGAATGTTTTACAAGTGCGTAGTAATTTCCAAAATCCATTTGGGTTGTTTCGTTGTTGTATTAACCAATTTTGCATGCCTCCTGTATAATTAGTTTTCTTTTTAGACATGTTTTTGAAGTTTTTTTTATAGCCATATAGGTTTGAAAGTGTAGGAGAGAGTTTCCATTCCGAAAATTTCGGAGCATTTTGTATTTCAAATATTTTGCCTTTTCACATTCCGTGTCCCGTCACGGCTGATTTTCGTTTTTGTTATAGGAAAGTGGCCCGAGTCTTCTCGCTGTGATACCCCGAGATAAGTAATAAAATCAAATAAACGCGTTGAAGCTATATGATAATCTATAGTAATGGCGCCATTGTAAGTTATGCAAGTAAAATTTTCCTTTTTGTCGTCAAAGAGATGCCCATTTATAATATGGATACCTTGTGAACAACACATATTAACTAAGCTTTTACCAAAACTATTATAAGTAAGATCTGTATGATTTCTAGTATTTTCAAAATGACTTCTCGACTTCAATTGGTCCCGGGTTCGATCCCCGACGGCGGCTCACATCCTTTCCGACTATTTGTCTCTCACCAATGGCTCGATAATCGTAGACCTATGTGAGATAGCAGCTGGAGGCTAGGAAGGGAAGTATTGGTAGTACTGGCGTGAGAAATACCAGGATTCCATTGTTAGGTGCTCCAGCCGCCGCGATATAACTGAAAGATTGTTGAAAGCGGCGTAAAACCCCATTCAAACAAACAAACAAATCGACTTCAATTCAAAATTTTGACCTGCAGCGACTTGTCATGGATGGCATAAAATCAATTGGCCAATTGCTGGTCTCGCCAACTTACTCCTTTGACCCCGCCACTTGACTCCAACTGGAATATCCGCTTCAATTTGAAACGGCGTTATTTTGCAAAATTTCTAGTCAGTACTAATGAAGTGAAATGATTGGCATTCGACCTAAACCCGTAACGACAACTTGAATCATCTGTAAATCCGATGTTTAAGTCGCCAAACCAATAAACCTGTTTCATACAAATGGCGACAAACGTCAGAGTTCGAAGCTGAATTCCGGGCTAACTGATGATTAGATTGGTCGATAGATTCTTTGATTAACACCCGCGATTATCTGAGAAAAATTTGGTAATTTAGAAGAAAAAAGCAGCACTCTTTATTTCTCCGTCAACAAATTTTAACCAAATATATAACAGAGCTGTCTGATTCTTTAAATGACCCAACTGCTATTACAAACGACAAAAATCTTCTCTTTCACATGTTTGAGTGGTATTTAACAAGTGACTTGTTGCCATCTATATTAAACGAAAAATGTAATCACAATATACGCCAAGCTCATTATATTAACATTATCCTCTGTCAAAAATATTGATTAAGTTCATTTTGATGTCCACGTGAATGTCCTTCTAATTGGACACGAAATCTTGGGTTATGTCATCGTTGCACATGAATTATTGGCCGTTACAATTGCAAATACATACTTATAAGGTGTATAGAAATATTGATATTTCAATAAATACCCTGTCATGTAAAAAAAGTTTTATGTAATTCATCGGCGTAGTGAAATTGTACGTAATTCGCTTGTGCACTTAACCAGAACGTTTTAAAAGCTTATCGGGGTTTTGCAAAGTGTCTGAAAGTTTAAAAAATACAATACAAGTGATGAATACCTCAACCAAATTTTCTATTCGGTGATGGATTGTCGTCATTCTTTAATCGGTTATTTATATATATATTTTTAATATTAGCCAGTTTTGGTCAAGCATCACGATAGAACCAATAAAGGGTGACGATTAGCTAACAGATACTTAATTTATCATAAAGAAGATAAATGATTTTTCGGCGTATTATTCTCTTTATCTTTTATTTACCTAACAACAAAATCTATTTTTCACGAGTGGCGGAGTCACCAATAGATTTGTAGCCTTAATTGCTCATGATATAAAGAATTATAGATCTTTAAAGAAAACAATCAAACGATTATTCTTATTCTTTAATTTATTAAAAAAATAACACTCACACACACCAAAACATTTTTTATAAAATATTTCATTGGATTTATGAAAAGCGCGTAATTAGCCTACATTTATTAATGATCTAATTTTAGTTTCGTCTATCAAGATAAAAACGCTTTTCATACTCCCACTAACAGATTTTGAGCACGCTATTACCGGGGGTAAAGTTTGAGTTCCGACGTTAGCCGCCATTTGGTTAAGTTTTTCTGTTGATTTGGCAACTTAAACGTCCTAATCACGCTTATTCGCGTTGTGCTAACGATGCTGCAAACCATCCATTTTAATTTTATATTTACATGGCTCTGGCTATAGCTTTTGCAAAATAACGGCGTTTGAAACCGTAGCGGAGTCAGTAGGCAGAGCCAGTGGTGTCAGTGGGCGAGGTAGCGCATAAGATTCCAAATCTTCAATCATTGGATACGATGGAATCGATCCTCGGTGGCGGCACATATCCTTTCCGACATTTGTCTTTCACCAATGGATTGTTAATCGTAAACCCAAGTGGGATAGCAGCTAAAGGCTGGGAAAAGATGTAGGGATAGTACTGATGAGAGAAATACCAGGAATCCAATTTTGGTGCTCCAGCCGCCGAGTTTGACTGAAATACTGGTAAAAGTCGCTTTCAATCCCGTTCAATCAACCATCAACAACTAAAATGTTTAATATGTAAAATGTATTAAAACAAACGAATCGGCCTTTATTTTCTTTGACAAATGTGCATAAACAAGTTGTTTATTTTGCCTTCTATACAATGATTTAAGAATAAGTAAAAACATGTATGTTTTAATGTTATACAATATCTATATGTTCCCTTCTTACTGGAAATAAAAACATCATACAGACCTTGTCAAGGGAACTGCTATTTTGAAAGGAATATTAAGTGTTTGTTTTCATGGAGGTATGAACACACTGTATGAATACGCAACCATTTACCTTACCATGTCAGCAAAGTAATTTAAGACAAAATATGGCATCTAACAGTAAAATCCTACATTTAGCACGGTTTGCTTTTCAGAAATAGATCAAATCAGGTTAAGTGAACTCAAGCATAATCTTTGGTTTTTGAACAAACCAATCATAAGTATTACCATATTGCTTACTTTCAAGTGTTAATGTATGAGTGCAAAAAAAAGTTACACTTACAGGAACTTTCAATAGTTTTGCTATGACATTTAATGATCAAAATATCGTTAAAACGTTTCGTTTAGTTTGCTTCTGTTAATTCTATCTGTGCGTTGTAAATATACTTCTTCCACAGAAAAAAATAATCAAAATAGGCTATCGAATTTGGCAACTATAACATAGTGATATCATAAGAAATATCACATTTCATCGATATTTCAGTAATAAGATAAAACTATATATTCCCCGCTTAAGAAAAAGATGTCGCAAGCCGTCGGAATGGCGGACATAAATTTTTCCAGCCGAAAAAAACAAAAAACAAAAAACTTCTCTTACCCCTGCAAGAAACCGTATAACTAATAATATAAATTTATCCGCATCCTGATTGGCTGAAAAATACGATTCGCAAAAAGTAAATGCAGATCTATTAAAACATGTACCTAACGGGAGTCGTTTATTTTATTAGCTAACAAAGCGTCAGCTTTGAAAGACAAAACTTTGAGGTCTTCTCAAAGTTGAACGAGTGCAAACTGCCACTCGAGGCTTAACCACTAAATCCATTAAATGCCTACGCCATAAAAAGTAATTCTTATGTATTTCAGGAATATTGCAAACTTTATTCAAATTGTAGAGCTCTCTCTAGAGAGAATGCTATTTAACCCATTTCACTCAAATCCGCTTTTTGAGCATCTAAAGAAAAAAAGCTTTAAAAAACATTGTGGACAATGAAGAAATTGCCTGTAACAAGCAATTTCTTCATTGTCAACAATAGTTTTAGACTCAACCAACTTTAAATAGTATTCTGCAACTTATTTCGATTTGAATCAGTCTAAGATATTGTCCTGTTGTCATGTGTTATCTCCTGTGTTACTTTAAAATTGTTTATCTATCATGCTAACCTTTGACAAAGAAGAATACTTTACAAAACCAGCTTTGTTAGCTTACAGTACTTTTAGGACTTTGATATAAAAAAAAGAAGTGATGAAACGTAAAAGCTTACAACGCCTCATTGCGGCTTACATATACTTAAATGTTCAAAGAAACAATTGAAAGCAATACATACAAACAAGTTCTCTACCAAAAGGCTAAGAATTTTTCTGTATTGATCAAGTATAGAAGTGATGAGATGAGACAGGCACTTATCAAAATATTTAGTTTGGATCGGTACCAAAGCAGAGTTGATTAAATAATCAATTGTATGGTGCTTAACGCAACTCTCAATAGTAATTTATTTATATCATGGCGGCTTGTTGATGCATCTAACATTGACTTGCTGTTGGTTTTGCGACTTAAACGTCGTTGTCAATTTCAAGGACGTTGCTATGGTCTCTTTTTAAATGATGTTTACAAATACCATTAATAATACAGAAACCCTTTCAAAAGCCTTAGTAACGTTAGACTTCACAAATTAAAAATTAAAATATTGTATTCAACTGTGTGCAGATTTGAATAGGTTGAAAACAAAAGCTGATAACTTTAGAGATTATGTTGAATACGAAAATTGATAACTTCAGAGATCCGAATTTGGCAAAGCTATCTCTACTGGTCAGTCGACCGAAAAGGAAAAAATATGCTCGTTTCCGATAGAATGTTTAATTTTGATTTCCAACCTTAATGTTCATTTTATACTCCTCTAAATTCTAAATTGTCAGTAAGCATTATATTTGCCTTGACAATGAAAGCCCCAGGTATGCCTCTCATAAACAAATAACAATTTCAGAAAATTTATTCTTCTCTTATCTAGAGCTCCACTATACAGCCTTTGTTTTTAAAATGTTTTCTGAAAACTGGTTGATATTGATTGTCAGAACCCGACGGTGTGCACCGGCGATAAGGTACCTGAGCTTTATATATTCAAAGTTCAAATTTTCTAACTTTTTAAAGTCTTTATATATTCAAAGTTCAAATTTTCTAACTTTTTAAAGTCAATAGAAAGAGTTATCTGGAAATAAGTGGATGAACAAATTGTATTTGTTGAAGCTATGCGAATTTAAGTGCCACAATTTAGTTGACTCGAGTGAAAAATTTCACAAGACACCATTACGTAATAATTACATGTAAATTAGCCCTTTCCGTATATACTGTATACACTGGCTTAAAGGTACAGGTATATTTGGGCGGCAGTTTGTGAGACCTATTTTAATATACACTATTTTTTTTAAAATAAATAATTATGCCGATTGCATCTTTCAACAATTACTCAGCCATTTCCTCCCCGAATCAGAAGGCTTATCTTAATGAAAACTAGCCGAATATTTTCTCAGATAAATTGTTTGAAAATTGGAAAGCCACGATTAACAATGCGCTACATTTGAAATTGCATGTTCGGGTATATATTTTTCAGTAAACAAAGGTGAAATTGTATTCCGTTTTGTTTACCCGTTACGTAAAAATGGCTTACTATTAACAACAGACCATTAGTTATCATACATGGCTAAGGATTTTTTTTGTATTTCGGTCTTGAGATATCGCTCACTCTCAACTTTCCGTACCTCCCGATTAAAGGGTCCCATTTTTTCCTTTTCAGCATAGATTACAGGATATCAAGATGTTGAAAAACTGGTTGATTTTCCTTGTTCACGGATTGATTGTTGAATCAGTACGAAATTCATACTTCAGATCTCAGCCACAAATCATACCAAAATACTGTCTGCACAATAATTTTACAATTCATGGGGTTAGCTTACTCTTTTGTGCGCTTTCTTGCGCGAGGAGTAATGGATGTCGAGTCGTGGCTTACAAACCAACAACTCAAACATGTATGGGCTGCCAGTATGCAATGGACTATAGCTACAGTGACTATGTAGACAACTACGATGTACCTGTCGAAATACCAGATGATAGCACTCTATATTCACGTAAGTTTATGCACACACCCTTCAGCCCAATTGCGAGACAACATAGATCCTAAATTTAAAACGGAATGACTGTGGGTATTTTCATTTTGTATTCAATATTTCAATGTAATTAACAAAACAATTTTGAACTTATTGATATATGCTCAAGAAAACTAGCCGCAGTTGCATTTTCGCAATAAAATCACCTTTTCGGACTAGATACCATATTTTTACGCCATCTTTATCAACAAGAACATCGTGGTGTATTTCCGTTTGTCAACCTTCACTTCTGCTATATTACCTTCAGCAAAACGCTAAAAGATATTAAACAATTAAAATAAATTCTGTTCTTCACGACTATACGTTCAATATTCTCTATACTCGACTATTCCTCTTTTTTATCTGTAAAACAGTTTAACTATTCCCATACAATGATGCTTTTCGACGCTCCTCAATAGAAAGTGTGTTAAAACATTGCGGAAATGATGAAATTGCTTGTGCCAAGCCATTTCTTCATTTTTAACAACAGGCAGATTCTGTATTTTATGACGTCACACTCCTCATACCCGACAACCCCTCGTTATATCTCTTTAAAACTTGATTAAATTATTTCATATTTCACGGCGATACATTCAATGACCATTTTACTTGGCGAAGCCTAGTTTTCATCTGTTAAATTTACTCATTTAATAAATTTTGTATTCCATGATTGCTCATTTGATATCGTCAATGCTTGGAGAAGTCTCGTTTTTATCTGTTTAAAGATGATTCATATAATAAATTCTGTTTATATCCTCTAGGTACATTATAAAATATGTTTATATACATGTCGTCAGTGAATGCTCAAAATATTCGTTTTTAGCTAGCAAAGCGTCAGCTTTGATAGCTTAAGTTAACAGACAAAATTTTGAGGGCGTCTCAAAGTTCAACGAGTGCGAACTGCTACTCGAGGCGTAACCTCCAAATCCGTTAAATGACTACGCCATAAATAGAAGTTCTTTTGAATTTCAGAAATATTGAAAACTCTGCACGCAAGTTCATCTCCTTGGTATTTTTTTTCACTTGATTGCATCGTGTTCAAAATGACTGATCAGAATTCATTTTCACAGTCATATCAGTAGGTTCCTTTCTGAATACTTTATGATGAACTATTTTTTAGTAGTTACAATGTATGCATATGTCTGCATAATTTGATGTCCATATTTTTATGCAAACTATCTAAATAAAAGACCACTCGCTTTTAGCAGCGAATTACTTGATTAGCATTTAATGGCGTGCATTTTCAAACGGCATTAATGATTCGCGGTAATGATAAATAGGCAAAAATCAACTACTATAATAAGGTCTTTTCGTCAAGATATATGTCGTAATATCATAATTAGAATATCAAATTCCTCTTCATAAAATACCGAATATAATAAATTAGCCATATAAAAAGATATAAAAACTCGGTATTTAGGTATTTTAGCCCCATTTGAGGAGACATTTGAAATCCCTGTTTTCCCGTTGGCCTTTCTCGTCACTCTTGTCGAATTTGTGGTTTAAAAACATATAATTTCCATTTTCAGCCGATTCATCAAGCTACAAGTACATCGGATGCTACGCTGACTGTATGATTGATTTAATTCGAGGGTCACCTTGCCCAAGACGAGCTTTGCCGCAACTTGTACGTCGCTCTACTCTGACGACTGATCTGTGCTTCGATATATGTCAGCGTTATGGAAGTCGGTACTTCGCAACAGCGGTATATTTTAGAAATGAAGAGAATATATTTTGTTTTCATTGAGGTTTGAACCGAAAATCTAAATGATTCCGCGAAACGATTTCATTCATTAGTGTGAAATAGTTTTAAGATTCGTATCTCAATATAAAAACCCAAAACATCAACAATTACATCAACAACATGATTCTCCTATAATTAATTAACATTATTTATAATTGACATTTCTTATAATTCAATGCAATCAAGCTAAAATGCGGATTAATATTTTCTGGGTCTACTTTGTGCTTAAGTTACAAAATAATTGCGTGCTAAACTTTTGGTATGGCCGCCGTCATAGCGCAGTTAGTAGCGCGTCGGACTGTCAATCTAGAGGTCCCGGGTTCGATCCCCGACGGCGGCACTCATCCTTTCCGACTTTTTGTCTCTCACCAATGGGTCGATAATCGTAGACCTATGTGGGATAGCAGCTGGGGGCTAGGAAAGGATGTAATGGTAGTACTGGTGTGAGAAATACCTGGATTCCATTGTTAGGTGCTCCAGCCGCCGCGATATAACTGAAAGATAGTTGAAAGCGGCGTAAAACCCAATTCAAAACAAAAAACAAACAAACTTAATACACAAGCAATAAAGCTTCTTTCTTGTAATTTTACTTTTCGTAATTGGTAGAAAATCCTAAAACCCTTTTGTAAGTTAAATAGAAAAAGGCAACCTTCTATTATACCAAAGTAATACATAAAAGAAATCAAAGTGCCGTACGCACTGTAATTTGTCGTCACTGAGAAATTGGACATGTCGTTGCATTCCGACTTTAGAATTAGGATAAAACAACTTTAATTTCCATAACTTTCACAACACGTTGGTTCTATCCTAGGGTATGATATTTCCGTGAATGTTAATTAGAACTAATATTATTTTAAACGAACGTAAGACCTCGATGCAACATGGGTACCAACAAAAAAGCAACTTTTTGTGAAAACTAAATTTTTAAAAATTCTCGATTGTTAAATAGTCATAGTTAGATCATCCCTGCAAGCTTTTTTTTATAAAGCCAAAACAGAAAAAGTATGGAAATATGATAACTTAAGTTTAAGACCAAATGCTGACAGCAGGTTCATGAAATTTCAAAACCCTCTCTTTTTCTGGGCAGAAATTAACAAGTTCCTAAACAGCGCAGATTATAAACAAAGGAAAAGGCAATTGATACTATTCTTTGGGCAAATTCTTTAGACAGCTTGAAAGCATAATAATCTAATTTGCTCTCCAGAAGAACTTTCAGTACTTTGATTAACTTATGGCTGGAAAATAATTGAGTGGCAGTATCATCTTTGTTTACACTTCGATATGATTGAAAGAAAGGGTTGGTTAGACGCGTTCATCACTAGCAGAAAATCCTTGAAGCATTCATCTTTTAAGCGTGTGACCGTCCAGTTTTGCTTTACTCCTTTTGATAATTCTTAACTTGTAAAACGAAATGATTGTTTTCTGTTTTTCCGTCAGAATATACGTCCAGTTGGGCTAAAGGCAGTTTTGGTAAATTGCATTGACACAATCTCGAATTTATGGTTATATAAATTGGTCTACGACCAATTAAAAATGAATTGAACATTGTTAGCAACTGACACGCCTTTTTAAATCAAGCCTATGATTTATTTGATGTACTCTATCTATCTGGACTCTTTCTTCTTTACTGTTTCCAAGTTTCATTCCTTATTTTTAGCTCACCTGAGCACGAAGTGCTCAAGGTGAGCTTTTGTGGTAGGGCAGATGTCCGTCGTCCGTGGCCCTTCGTGAGTGGTGCGTCGTCCGTCGTCGACATTTACTTTGTATGCTTTCTAGAGGCTACATTTTGCTCAATCAACCTGAAAATTCGTCAGAATGACTGTCTTGATCAAATCTCGAAAAAGTTCGAAATTGGGTCAACTGGGGTCATAAACTAGGTCACGGGTCAAATTTTAGAAAAACATTGTATGCACTCTGGAGGCCACATTTCTTGCTCGATCAACCTGAAATTAGTTCAGAATGATTGTCTTGGTGAAATCTTATACGACTTTAAAATTGGTTCAACTGGGGTCAAAAAACAATGTCACAGGGTCAAATCTTAGAAAAACCTTAAATGCACTCTAGAGGCCTCATTTTTTGTCCAATCGACCAGAAGTTTGGTCAGAATTTTGTCTTGATGAAATCTTGGAAAAATTTGAAATTCGGTCAACTAGGGTCAAAAACTAGGTCCCAGGGTCAAATCTTACAACCTTGTATGCACTCTAGAGGCCACATTTTTTGCCCGATCAACCTGGAATTAGGTCAGAATAATTGTCTTGGTGAAATCCTGTACGAGTCAAAAACTGGGTCAAATCGTGTGAAAACTAGGTCACAGGGTCAAATCTTAGAAAAACCTTGTATGCACTATAGAGGCCACATTTTACCTAATCGTCCTAAAATTTGGTCAGAATGATTGTATTGGTGAAATTTCGGACAAGAACATTACTAGGTCATTGGGTCAAATTTTAGAAAAACTTTGTATGCACTCTAGATGCCACATCTTGTAAACACCCGATCACACTGAAATTAGATTACCGTATTTTCAGGGTTGTAAGGAGGGGTTTTACTGTTGTTCTTTTTTTATACAGCCCCTTTTCATGTGATACTAGACAGATCAGGCCCATGTTGGAAAGAAACCATCCTAATGATGGTTCAATCATTCTGTGAAAATATGAACAGAATCCGGTCAAAACTGGACTTAATTGTGATACGAGGTTTTTAATATACAAACATGTATTTCTTAATGCTCCTTTTCCCATGGTTATTGACAGTTCAGACCCTATTTTGAAAAGAATGGTCTTGATGACCTTAAAATCATTCTGTGAAATTTTCAACAATATCCGATCAATGCTGTGGGCATCATTGCGTTTATCCTTTCCTGTTTTTTAAAATTTTAGACTGGTCAAAATTTAAAGAGATTGCAGACGACAATAAAATTTGTAGCAATTTGAAATGAAATCATCCTATGTGGTAGAAAAAAATTTTGGAAAAGGAGAAATTGCTTGTTACAAGCAAAGTCTTCTTTTTCCCCAATGTTTTTTCAAGTATAAAAACACAAGGATGTAAAAACCTTGGTTTGTACAAGAAAGGGTTAAAAGTGTTTTTTTTTTATTAAATTTTCGTACAGCACCCTTTCCCTTGTTACTTGGTGGATCTGACTCAATTCTTAAGGGAACTATACTAACAAAAGTATAATCCTTTTGTTTGAGTATGATGACATTCCGATGAACTCCGTCGACATGAAGGATTTCATAGTCAAATTTTCATAAAGCCCCTTTTCCTATGTTTCCCGATGGATCATACCGAATTTCGAAAGGATAGCTCCTTATGATGTTACAATCATTCTTTGAAAGTTTGAAGAGAAACCGATGATAACTGAACTCTAGAGTGTTAGTGAGGATTTTATATAGATTTTTAGCTCGGCTGTTTTCGGAGAAAACCCGGGGTATTGTGATCACCTTGGTGTCGAGTGCTTCGGCGTTGGCGTGACAAACTTTAACCTTGGTCATATTTCTGTTGTTATTGAAGATAACTTGGCATGTGTATTGACCATCACACGAGCTGTCCAGATTTTATGGGAGATAACTCTAAAAGCCTTTTTGTAGGAGTTTGGCCCCTTTTTCGTCTTAGAATTTTTGCATTATCCGGCACCTGCAGCCGAGCGTTGCACCCATGGGCGGTGCTCTTGTTTTATTTAATTTTCAAAAGGCCCCTTTTCCCGTGTTTCTTGATGGATCATACCCAATTTCAAAAGGAACGATTTTCATGATCTTTTTGAAATTTGAAGATAATCTGATGAAAACTGTTGACGGGAAAAAGCCATCGCTATAGCTCTTCTGGTCTTTGGCCAGTAGAGCTAAAAAATAAGTCTGGTCCGAATCGAGAGAAGCTGCAGGCGACAATTTTAAGCTTGGTCTTTTAATGAAAAATTAAGGAATTGATTATCACAAGCGATTTCTTCATTTTCCACAATAGTTTCCGAAGCTTTTATCTTGAAGGGCGTAAAAAAGAGGGATTGTGTTGGAATGGGAAGATATGCTGCGGACAAGAACTAGACACTCACTGACGCAAACCATCCATTTACACACACCCCAGCGGACACATTCACCAACTGACATTCACTACTCTTCCTGAGTAGAACTTTTGTTGGTTTGGCGACTTACATCACCGTTACTACAGCTTATTCAAGCCACATTTAATTCAAGGTAGCCTGACAGCCATTTTTTATGGCAATGTAATTGGCCATAATTTTTGCATTTGCTCCTGTTGGAGCTCTGTGGGCGGGGCCAGGAATCTGTTAATTGACGGAAGGACCGAGTGCATACTTTGGCATTGCTATTGGGGCACTACAAGAATTTGCAGGCCGAATAAGTATTCGCATATGGACAATTTGAGGGTTAACTGCGAGTTTTCATTAGCAGGGTTAAATGCAATAGTTTTCGAAATATCTCCAAATCCACTCGACAACTTTGAATTTTAAACTGGGTCAATTTGAAAGATCGTGGAAAAATTAACCCATTATCAGACAACAAAATTTTAGACTGTTCCAAATTGAAAGAACATACAGACGGCAGTGTCAAATCGGTAATTTTTTTTAAAAAGATCTTTGTCTTTCTGAGTAGAAAACATAGTTTAACATGAAGATATTGCTTGTTATAAGCTATTTCTTCATTTTGCAAAATGTTCTCCCAAGCTTTTTCGAAGTAGTATAGAAGTGGGATTGTATCATAACTGGTTAAAGTGATTAATAGTAAAATAGTAATTGTCCAATAGGGTGGGAAGCATTGTGAGAATTGGATGAATTCCTTTTGAACAACCCTTTCCATTGCTATTTTTCTGAAAATGGACAAATGTTAGAGAGCTAATGGCTTAAATTAACCTTTTTAGCTCACCTGAGCACAAGGTGCTCAAGATGAGCTTTTGTGAATCGGGATACTTTATAATAAAACATAGAACATTACAAAGACAGCCATAAGGCATACAGAAAAAGTATATACATAATAAAATGATACATGTATGCACATGCAACTATTACAAGATAAATATACAATGTCGAACAAACAAAACTACAAACAGTAAATAGGTAATGTGGACTAGACGAGGTTACAAAAAATAAATATTGTAATCCATCTTTCTTCGAAATTAATCACTATAATTAAATTGTCTATTTTGCTATGACCTTTTGTATATCTGTAATTTAATTTATAATAACTGTCTTCAGTAACAAGTCTTGTTAGGACAAGATAAGGTCACTCGTGCCACTTTACGTCATTAACTCAGGTGAGCACTGTTGGGCCAATGACCCTCTTGTTTTGTAAAGAATTGTCTAAACTCATACATGTGATTTATTAAGTTTGTATTTTGACGATGAACCACATTTGTTCAAGTAACAATGTTATATAAATATTCTGTTCTGTTATGTTCTTTGTTTTCAAATCAATCAGACGACTAAAGTCAACAATTTCCAGCAAATTATCCGGGCTTCGTCGGACATCCTTTATCATCTTTTACAATAACGGAAGCTAAGGTCTAAGATTTTTAAAAAGAACCTACATAATTGGAACGCCTTTGGCTCAGATGCTATAAATAACCGTACTTTATCTGAGACTGCATTTCAATTAGCTTAACCATTAAATGGTTTATCATTATTGCCTGTATGAATGCCTTTTAACGCCATCCTAGGAAAGGTCCAATGTTTGTTCTATTGAAGGTGGAGATTCATCTAGTACTTGTAACTGTTGACCTGGAATACTTTCAAAGTCTATGGAAAAGGTTTTAGAGAGAGTCATTTTTAAACATGTTTTGATTTCTTAAATGGCACGAGTTGTTTCACGTCATGTCACGTCATGTCAGACAGGAATGAACGCCGTCATAGCACTGTGGTAGTGCATCAGACAAAACAACCTACTTGTATAATAAGCGCTTTAGGCTAGAACATAGAGTTTCGTAAAGTCATTTTGGGGCGATGGGCCAAAGTATTGTAACCCTAGTTCGTTACAATATTTTTATATCTTTACTTTATATAATTAAACCCATATACTTGTACCCACAATACCCATAAAACCCCATTCAATCAGTCAATCAATCAATAATAAAAAAGGACCATTCCTTTCGAAATTTTGCCTGAAGTCAAGTATCGTGGAAATTGATTAATTGGTTGAATGGGGTTTAACACTACTTTTAAAAGTATTTTAGTCATATTGCGGCGGCTGGTGCACCTTACAATGGATTCCTGGTATTTCTCACACCTATACTACAATTATATCATTTCTTGGCCTCCAGCGGCTATCCCAACAAAGTTTAAGATTATCCACCAATTGGTGAGAGATTAATGTCGCAAAGGACATGTTCTGCCGCCAGGTTCGAAACCATGAAAACCAGTTATTGAAGCTATTAATTGCACCTTAACGGCGACGTATCATGGAAGTGGGCTTTATTTAAATTTGATTTAAAGATCCTCCAATAACACAATAAAGTCCGCAATTTTGATCTGATTTGTTCAAACTTTCACAGAATGACTTCACCATTATAAGGATCGTTACTTTGAAATTTGGAACAATCATTCAAGTAACTCGGGGCAATGAGCCACATGACAATTTCCTTAAAAATCTTGGTAATCACAGTTAAATTCACATTTTCTTTGTATTATCTTCTGACTTAAAAAAAACAACATTGTACCAACATAAGGATTGCTCCTTTCGAAATTTGGTCCGATCCGCCAAGCCACTCGGAAGAAAGGCCTGTGAAAATTTCATTTAAAACCCTTTCTTAACACAATTAATTCCACAATTTTCACCGGATTCTCTTTAAACTTTCACAAATTGATTGTGCCATCATGACAATCTTTTATCTCGATATGGACCTGTTTCGTCCTGTATCACGGGAAAGGGTGCCTTATGAAAATTCCATTTAAAAAATCCTTGTAACACAATAGAGTCCACAGTTTTCATCGGATTCTCTTTAAACTTTCACAGAATGATTGTACCATTATTACAATCTTTGATTTTGATATTTGACCTGTTTCGTCCGGTATCGCGGGAAAGGAAGCCTTATGAAAATTCCATTTAAAAAAGCTTTGTCCACAGTTTTCATCTGATTCTCGTCAAACTCCAACACGATTATTGAACCATCATTGCGATTATTTATCGGATTCTCGTCAAACTTTTAAGCATGATGAGCCGCCTTCATAGCGCAGTCGGTATCGCGTCAGACACTTAATGTTCAATCATGGGATGTCATGGGTTCAATCCTCGGTTGCGGCGCATATTCTTTCCGACATTTGTCTCTCACCAATGGGTGGATAATCGTAAACCTAAATGGGATTGCAGCTGGAGGCTATGAAAGGGTGTAGTGGTAAGACCGGTGTGAGAAGTACTAGGAATCCATTGTTAGGTGCTTGAATAAGCTGTAGTTAGGGCGTTTAAATCGCCAAACCAACAAAAAGGTTAACAAAAAATGGCGGCAAAAGTTAGAGTTGAAAACTCAGGTCGAGCTGAATAAATGGTTTGATTGGTCGGTTGATTCCTTGATTGACAGCCGCATTTGGTCAATTGGGCCTTATCTATTAATATGACTTGACAAGGAGCCATATGAAAATTATATTAGATGAATTTCTTATCCATAATTTTCATCGAATTTGGTTCAAGCTGTCACAGAATGACTGTATAATCCTAATGATTGATTCTTATTAAAATAGGTAAGATCAACAAAATATCACGGAAAGAGGGACTTATGAGAACTTGATTAAAATAATATTCTTAACACAATAAAGTTCAATTCTTTAAAGGTTTCTAATCAAAGATGCAATGGGTCATAAGGAAAGTTTCTTTCAGAAATGAATTTGATCTTTTAGAAAGCAAGTGAAAGCGGGCTTTGTGGATTATCTCTCAAAACAATCTCGTTTACGGGATAGAGTCATGCATTATTTTCGGATTCAGATGAAAATATATCAGGATGATTGTAGAGTCATAAGGACACTTCCTTTTGGAAATGGAGCGGGTCTGTCATCAGATACGGGAAAGGGGAGTTCAAGCTTTACCAAAAACCTAATCACACTTATGTATGAATCCGCTTCGGTTCATACCTCCATGCAAACACAAAAATTTCTCTTCGTTTTTTATCATTTAATATCATCGAGCGAAAAAAAAAAAAAAAAAACGTTACAACTGTTGTTATCTTTTGGGGCTATTTTGTTTTGAAGCTTACAAAATGGATGCGTGCTCAAAAGTTTGTTCATGGAGTTATGCATAATTTTTTCGAGCAATCAGAACGCCCGTTTCAGATGGACGAAAATGAAAATTTAATTATTCTCAGTTAGGCGAAAAGTCGGGACTATTTCATATTCTCCTGAAACTTTCAAATGAAGGTTGCTGTGTTATAAGGAAGCCATCTTTCCGAAATCAAGTTAATCTGCCCGAAATATCGAGAACGGGTTAACATTTTTTTATATGAACCTTGTTCCACTGTATGATATGTATTCCCGTCGTCCTCTTTGATAGTTTGCCTCGTACAATATACTCTATCTGACAAGTTTTGACTTTTATGCTCTAACTTTTCATTTGATCGACTGACCCTACCTGTTGTTTATTTTTTTCAGGGTGGTGATTACTGTCTTTGCGGACTGGTTTACGACAAAATTGGCCCTACAGACAGATGTAATATGCTCTGCAAGGGAAATTACAGTCAAACGTGTGGAGGATATTATGCAAATAGTGTATACGAGATATTACATGGGGAATAACTAGCACTATTATCAGCAACACGATATTTCAAACTGTTACATGTAGAAAATATTGAGTATTACCAATCGTCATGCTGAGACCGGAATATTCCTATTTTGGCAGGAAGTAGGGACAAGGATCAATCTGCACACAAGTGCAGTCTGATCTTCGTACACACCACCTGTTTGCCCCTTAAAGTCAAATTTGTTTTAATTTATGATTTCCAAGAAAAGACCAAAAAACTATTACTTTGAGAGCTTTCAGTCCTTTGATTTTCATTCACTTCTAAAAAAATTGTTTAATTCGGCATGACAATGGTTAACTTCGAAAATGATAAAATAATTCATGAGATTACACAGTCGCTATAGACACCAAAGCGACGCACTTTAAGTACCACTCCTACTTAGATCGTATGTCCCACCCTATGATTCCGTTTTGCCTCTCCCATTAACACCAACAGGAAGTTTTTCTTCAATCTAAAGATGCGTTATTTTTCAAATTTTATGGCAATTAGCATTTAATAAAAAATAAAATGGTTGGTCGATGACCTAAACGTCGTAACTACAGTTAGAATAGGTTCTAGTTGTGATCTTTGTGTCAAGAAACAATAAAAAACGAACCAGATAAATATTTGTCAATCTCGGAGTTCAAAGCTTAAAGAGTTTCCGTTAAAAATGAAGATGATATCGAAACACCTCCTACAAAATGGGCGAGAAAAAGCGACGGCAACTACACAAAAGTTTATATACAATGACGTCGTTCTAAGGCCGGTATCTTGTGGCTTACCATCACCTCCTATTGTGACGGTAAATCATCACAATTCGTTGATTCGAAATAAGAGAAATTCTCTTTTGTCAAAATTGTCGATCATGTTTCTTTTGATGTCTACGTGATACACACGAAGTTTATCCAAATTGAATCAAAACATCGCTAGACATGAAATATAGGCTGGGTCGATGACCAGCAGAATTATCATGCGTTAAGAAAATGTATTATATTTTAATAAAAAGGGGGTACTATGTTACGAAAGCTATACATCGGCTTGTAAGTACTTTGACTTGCGGAGGAAACTTTTGATGTTTTACGAGTAGAATATGTAATTTTCCTTCGCATCGAGAAGCTAATACAAATTGTTGTATCGCAATCGTAACGTGATATTCCATTTATTATATACCTTTTTTCATATAAAATAAATTCGATGAAATGATAAAAAATATTCTGATAACATTTATTTGTATTATGACGTTTGTATTATGTCGTTTATAATACAAAATTGTATTATGTCGTTTATTTGCATTATGTCGTTTATTTGTATTATGTCGTTTATTTGTATTATGTCGTTTATATGTCGTTTATATGTCGTTTATGTCGTTCATTTGTATTATGTCCTTTATTTGTACCTTTGTACTATGTAGTTTATTAGTATTATGTCGTTTATATTGTGCCGTTTATATGTATGTTGTTTATTTGTATTATGTCGCTGTCCGTCGTCAACATTCCTTTTAACACCTTATCCTCCTAACATTAATTCGACCAAATTTAGCAGGAATGTTTCTTGGGTGACCCTTTCAAAATTGGTTTTTGTTCGCAAAAGAAATGGAAGTTGAAGAGTCGGGCTCATAAGACTTACGGAAATCGTCGAATTATTGTTTAGAAACGATCCTCCTCTTAAACCATTCGTCTACTTTGGACTAATTTTGGCAGGAATGTTCTTTTGGTGACCTTTTTAGAAAAAAAAACATGAAAGACTGTTTCACAAAAACTGATTTTGTAATAAGACAAAACACTAGCATTCATAAAAACACTGAGGTATAATCTTCCAGAGCAAAAGGTTGCTGGCAAAACTTGCCACCGACTTAGATAGCTTTGAAAATTTTATATCATTAGTCGCGACCAACATAAAGAGTGGAAAGGTCTGATGAAACTGTAATATCGGCTGTTTAGGACAATTTAGAGTTGCAGTCGGTTTATGATATCTTTGATGGTTTAGAAAAAGAAATAACTTTCTCTGTAAGCTTAAAAAGGTCATAAGTTAAGCGGTTGAGCAACTCATTATGCATACAGGAGAGCATAAGTCGTCTTTTAGACGAGCCAGACGTTCCCTTCTGCCGTTAAAAGATGAAGGTTTGTCGAGGTTATTCGATGTAATTAAACGAGATCCGAATAAGGTAAAGAATCAAGTATCCACTAATGAAAAAAAAAAAAAAAAAAAAAAAATAACAACAGCAAAAACTAAACGAATCGTACACGTCGTCGATTAACGTCTCAATTATGAATCTGGAAAAAAATGCATGGTAAGTTCCCTTACGACAGGAAACTTTGAATCCTTAGAGCTTTCACTGAATCAATGACTTGTCGATAATTCATTTTTTCAGTTCCGTCCATCAAAAACGATCTGATTTGTAAAAAACCAATGACTCAATGAATAAAATTTGAGCATGCAGCTATTGTGTATGCTTGCGCACAAAATAATTCCATAAAAAGTATCAATTTCTTAACATTTTTTTTTCGATCGATGCCATTGAATAATACGAAGTGAGAAGCATGTTTTTTTTGTTTTCATGGAAGTATGAAACGGAAAACCTATCCTCTTCGCGTATTCATAAAGGGTTTTTTCCTCTCACAAGCCCATGAAAACAAAAAGAAAATATTCTTTTCATCTCGTAATTGAATAAGGTTATTTCTTAATTACACTCGATTAGTTAAATGGACTCATTATCGAAGTCATCCTTCTTATCTTGGTTGCATGTTTACATTGCGCTTGTTGTGGCGTTATTAATTATTATTTGGTGATGTTTTGTCTGTCAAAGATGTAATTGGCTTTATAAAATGTTATGTACAATATGTTTTGTCTGTCAAAGATGTAATTGGCTTTATAAAATGTTATGTACAATGTGTTTGTCTGTCAAAGATTTAACTGGCTTTATAAAATGTTATGTACAGTGTGGGGTTTTTTTGTCGGACGAAGATTTAACTGGCTGTTTAACAATTTGTTTTGATTGTGTAAGATGTAACTGGCTTTATAAAATATTTTGTACAATATGTTTTGTCTGCCGAAGATTTCACTGGCTCAATAAAATGTTATGTACAATTTGTTTTTATTGTCAAAGATGTAATTGGCTTTATAAAATGTTATGTACAATGTACTTGTATATTACTTTTCCCTTTAGTCTATTTTAGGAAAATCTGGTCTGCTTGAATGAAAGAATACTGCGGAATATCCTGGAGTCTTGTACATTAGAAAATAGTAGGCATTTGAAAATTGTAACTTTGAGAAAATTGATCAATCGCTGGCCCCGCCAATTCACTCCCTAGGACCCGCCCATTAACTGCGACAGGAAGTTTCGCTTCGATTTTTAACAGCTTTATTTCGCAGAATTTATGGCCAGTAGCATGTAAAAAAAGTAAATTGGGTGGTTTGCGACATGAAGGTCGTAACCAACAACAAAAAAAAAAATAGAAAAAAAATGGCGGCCGATGTTGGAGTTGAAAACTCAGGTCCGGATGGAATAAATGGTTTGATTGGTAATTCGATTTCCTTGATTGACAGTCGCGGTTGGTCAATTCTAGACTAATCTATGGCCATATTTAAAGAGAAACTTGCATCTTGGTTTACAAGTTTAAGTTACTTTAGTTTAGTACACTAAATTTAATCATTCATCAGATTAAAAGGGGAATATTGTGTTAGTGGTTTACAATTTATTTGAATTATTTTGGACCAGGAACTAAAAACTATAGTTGATATTTTATAAAGTATTGAACATCTAAGGTATTGTCACTATTGTCAATTTTTAATAGATATGATTTTTAGGAATCGTGTTACTTGTAATATTGTTGCTGGCTTCTTTTCTATCTTAGCTTATGTCACCATTATCAATTATTATTAGAAAATATTTTTAATGAATCTTGTTTCTTGTAATTTTGTTGCTGGCTTTAGGTAATATCCGAAGTTAACCAGTCTAAATTGTGTAAAACGAGAAAGGGGTAATATACCAAGCACAAATTTGACAATCATGTCACAGCTTTGGAGGAAAATGATTCAGACACGGGACAGTTAAAGGAACCAATTCTTTTAGAAATCCGCTTGCAGAGATGGACTGACCCTATACAAGTCCCATGTCCTGAATATTTTTTCATTCGGGGATCTGTATGCGGACTTCCGGACTCTAGGCAGTTATAATTCGGAGACCATCATCAGCAACAATCGCTCGTCGTACAGACCTTTAACCAACACACAAAAGGCAGGTGTACCAAGCCTTGCAAAAAGTCGTCGATGTCATCCTACAAGAAAACATGGAATACAACTTTTAGCATCAAGCATTTGTTAATGTAATCTTATAACATTTACAATTAAAAAAGGCATAGCTATGAATTCATAGTTTCTCCCTTATTTGACTCTTCAGAAAGAAGCTTGGGGAAAAATTGAAGTTGAAGAAACTGCTTGTATCTAGCATTATTCCATGAACATGCTGTCGTTGTCTAATGCTTCTTTCATTTTGGGGCAGTCTAAATAATGTGTGCGTCCAAAATGTAATTTAAACACACATATAGCTTATATTATCATAAAATTAAATACAGATCATCAAGTGTTTCAACGTCTAAGAATCGACATACGAAATAAAGTTTTATACAGTCTTCAAATACTGTTAGTCACAACCATGAAGAGTAAACAATTAAACAATGGCTAACAAATAAGTACAATTTAAAGTCAACTTCAATACATTCCAGGCAATCATTAATGTCAATTACTAATCAATCAATAAAAAACTTTTTAGTTCATATTTTGTAATCAGAAATCAAACACAATTAATAATTGGTTATAGTTTAATTGACCATTCACAAATACAAATATGATAACCTGTATTAAATGTAGCAATTTATTATCTTTCAATACATAATTTAACTTCAATTTGCATTACATCTTCTTTCAACTTTTCCTCTGTTCTGTAGTCTACATCTCTCCCGCTAGAATCGAAAATAAATAAAGAATGAAAAATATGATGATAGACCTGTTTTCCCATGAGAAAAGATGGGTACGAGTTGATTTCATATTTTTCACTTTGGTTACGAGTTGACCAAATTACAAACACACTAGTTCTCTGTGAATTTGCTGCGAATTTTTCTGAATTGATCCATCATAGACATGAGCTGAGACAGACACTTATCAGAATGTAGAGTTTTGATCGGTACGGAAGCAGAGTTGATTTAATAACTAATTGTATGGTGTTTAAAGCAACTCTCAATAGTAATTCATTTATATTAAGGCGGCGTGTGGGTGCATCTAACATTGGATTTCTGTTGGTTTGGCGACTTAAACGTCGTTGTCAGTTTAACGACGATACTTAAAGAACTATTTTATGTTATGGTTTCTTTTAAATGACGTTTACAAATACGTTAAATAATACAGATACCCTTTCAAAAGTTTCAAAATTTAAGAATTGAAATAATATGAGAAAGGCAAAGCCTTGGAACGATCGCAGTCTGTAATAGTTGACAGTTAAAACTTCCAAAAAGAATTCGAACTCCATCATGCTTTATCAACTGAAATGGTATTGGTTGCTTTCTTAATTACAATAACGATTTTTTTCTGTCTTTTTATTCTACAAGTTATTTTCCTTATATTAATTATTAAATTTCAATCGCTTCGAATTTACCTATTTCATAAAATTGGAAAGAATAAAGTAATTGGTATCCAAAACAATGACTGTGGAACCAAGAGACCATATTAAATGGGCTATGTTGATGTTGTTTTAATTATTACTCAAATACTCATTAATTTGTATATGTATTAAACAAACATATCAAAACAAATTTGACGTTTCAGGGGAGGAAATAAGTAGTGATATGCGAATAAGGAAACCTCCAGATAGTCAAGAGACTATTTCTAGTTACATATAGACAAACTCGACCCATTTAAATAGGCTTTGTGTACGAGCTCTGCACGTTGTAAAACAAACAAACAAACAAACAAACAAAAAAAAAACTAAACAAAAAAACAGGAAGTAATCCAGGGACATGTTCGACCCGTCAAATACTTTACCTTGTGCTGTGACCTTGATATTTAAACTAAGCCAAAATTTGTCTCAATCTTGGCGTTAGCCAAATAGTTTTCTTCAAATAGCACAACTACCTACAATGGAGGACATTTCCAATGGGACTTTGAGTTATGATCTTAACCTTAGAGCTATCGAAAAATTAATTGATTGAATAAGGCTTAACGCCGCTTTTAATAGTATTTCAGTCAAATCGCGGTGACTGGCGCACCTAGCAATGGATTCCTGGTATTTCTAGTACCAGTACCACCACTGCATCCTTTCCTAGCCTCCAGCTGCTATACCACTTAGGTTTACGATTATCCACTCATTGATGAGAGACAAATGTCGGAAAGGATACGTGCCGAACCCATGACATCCCATGATTGAAGATTAGGGGTCTGACTAGCTACCTACGTGCCAACCCATGACATCCCATGATTGAAGATTACGGGTCTGACTAGCTACCTACTGCGCTATGACGGCGGCTTAAATTATTTGTAATGGCACATCTACTCATAATGGCGAACAATTGTGCCAGGTTATCTTAAAATCCATATATAAATGTAGTAATGCACATACACATCTTTTGATTGTTACAACTATGTATTACTGACTGTAAGCGGGCTCGACAAAAAACCTTCATGAAAGGACTACTCAGTCTTATTATATGACGTCTTCTAACTTTGAGGTTAAAGTTTTAATCTTTTAAATTCATTCAATATTCAGCAGTGAAAAACTGTCTCTAAAGCGCTCACCCCAGTCGATGACCGCAGAACTAATCAAAGCGCCAATGACAGAATTTCAGTCAAAAAATCATTTAAGAACCATATCTGAAATAAGAAATCAGAAGTGAGAACACATTTTTACAAAGAAACAGAATTACGTGCTCCTGCTTGAAGATATGGATAAGAACATATTGGTCCAATATGACCTTGTTTTTGACCCCATATGATCTAATGTAAATTCTGTCAAAGAATAAATGGACACAAAAGTTCTGTTTCTGAACAAATATATAGACATTTGAGACAAAAATAAGGCCTCTAGAGCATTTTTTCTGAGATTTGACCATGTGACCTAGTTTTTGATCCAATGTTTCCCAATATTAAACTTGACCAAGATACTAGGAAGACAAAGATTCTGACCATTAGAAATTTGAGCCATAAATTTGGCCTTTAGATTGCATACAAGTTTTTTTAAAAGATTTGACCTAGTGGCCTAGTTTTTTTACGTTCTGTAACCCAATATCAAACTTGACCAAACAAGCATTCTGATTAAATGTCAAGAAATTTAAGCCAAAAACGTAGCCTCTCGAGTGACAAAAGGTTTAAAAAGATTTAACCGTGTGACCTAGTTTTTGACCCCTAGTGTTCAAATATCAATCCTGATGATAATTCGGACCAAATATAAATACATTTCAGCCAAAAATGTGGCCTCTAGAATGAATACAAGGTTTTATAAAAGATTTGACCGAGTGGCCTAGTTTTTGACCCCACATGACCCAATATCTAACATCACTGAGTTTTCATAAGGACAAACATTCTGCCGAAATATCAACACATTTGAGTCATAAATGTGGCATCTAGGGTACAAACAAGATTTTTAAATGATTTGACCTAGGTACCTAGTTTTGGACCCTTTATGACCAAATGTCGAACTTGACCGAGATTCCATGATGACAAATATTCTGACCAGATATCAAGATATTTGAACTGAAACTGTGGCCTCTAGAGTGCACACAGGGTTTTTCTAAGAGTAAAAAATGTAAAACCCAATAAGTTGTTTACAAATATTATGTGAAATCCCCCCCCATCAATCTCGATATGGAATTTGAATTAAGAAAAAACAAACAGACATACAGATGGGCTGACACAATTTTGGACTGGAGTAGCCTCACCCTCTCTAAAGCAAGGCATGAACAAATTGAATAGTTTTAACACTTGACATGCTGAATCCGGAATATTTCGGTTTTGACAGATGTTGTAGACCAAGATCAGCCTGCTGATATGTCCAGTTTGATCTTGGCCTTACACCTCCTGCTTGTACACTTCCTGCTAGTGTTGTATATGAAATTAATGTTTTAAAGAAGTATGGATTTTTTAACAAGTTCTATCAGTGCTTTCAGCCATTTGATTTTACAGCATTTCAGATAGGTTATTTATACGGCATGACAAGGATTAAAGGAAAAAGAATTCTCCCATTAACCAATTTCTATCCATCGTTCCAAATATGAGCAATGATCTCATAAATAGGCTTGAAGAAAGTGTAAATGTTTAGTTTTTAATTGGTCGTAGACCAATTTATATAACCATAAATTCGAGATTGTGTCGCTGCAATTTACCAAAACTGCCTTTAGCCCAACTGGACGTATATTCTGACGGGAAAACAGAAAAAATCATTTCATTTTACAAGTTAAGAATTATTACAAGGAGTAAAGGAAAACTGGACGGTCACACGCTTTGAAGATGCATGCTTCAAGGATTTTCCGCTAGTGATGAACGCGTCTAACCAACCCTTTCTTTCAATCATATCAAGGTGTAAACAAAGATGATACTACCACTCAATTATTTTCCAGCCATAAGTTAATCAAAATACTGAAAGTTCTTTTGGAGAGCAAATCTGATTATTATGCTTTCAAGCTGTCTAAAGAATTCGCCCAAATAATAGTATCAATTGTTTTTTTCCTTTGTTTATAATCAGCGCTGTTTAGGAACTTGTTAATTTCTGCCCAGAAAAAAGAAGGTTTTGAAATTTCATGAACCGTGTCAGCATTTGCTCTTAAACTTAAGTTATCATATTTTCATAATTTTTCTGTTTTGGCTTTATACATTATAAGAACAAGCTTGCAGGGATGATCTAACCATGACTATATAACAATCGAGAAATTTTTAAAAATTTAGATTTCACAAAAAGTTGCTTATTTGTCTGTACCCATGTTGCATCAAGGTCTTACGTTCGTGTAAAATAATATTAGTTCTAATTAAAATTCACGGAACTATCATACACTAGGATAGAATCTACGTGTTGTGAAAGCAATAGAAATTAAAGTTGTTTGACCCTAATTCTAAAGTCGGAATGCAACGATATGTCCAATTTCTCAGTGACGACCAATTACAGTGCGTACGGCTCTTTGATTTAATAAGTTTTTGCAGATGTTTACGTTGACAATGTTGGATGACCCCAACCTTTGTATCTGCTGATGCATATCAATTTATTGTATCACTAAGTAAAACTAGTATTAATGCAATCCTGGTACAAAATTATGGCAACTAAGACATTATTCAATCACTTTTATTAGCAGTCATATTAATTATCAAATATGAAATCCTGGTGCCAACTATTTTCATTGCAATTAGGCCAGTGGCAGTCAATTTCATTCATTCTCTTGATTTCAAATGATTTATTTCATTCAATAAGGTATCTGATTTTTTTCCCATTTCAAATAATGTTGGACCACCAGACAATTTGTCCCTTAATGCACCAACTATTTATAACGACTGGGAAGGGAATCGAACCCTCATACATTATTTTGAATAAGGAGACGCATTTTTATGACCCTAATTGACTGAATATTTAGCAACATCAGTTTAATCCATTTTGAACTAACTAAAAGTGATTGATTTATGTAAAAAGAAATATATATAACACTTATGCCGTTTTAAACAGTCTTCCATATATATAATGAAATCAAGATTTCGGAATTTTAGAATGTTGATAACTCCGAACCATGGCATCATGTATGCTGGATGACCCGCCCTTTAGGAAATGGTTAAGAGATAAGGATAAGTAATTACTAGATAAGTATGGAGAGTATTCAAGTCACAGGACATCCACACTTAACAGCAAGATCTAAAAAGATATTCACTTGTCAAAGGGTCAAGTTATAAAAATGACAAAGGGGTCCTTGAGGACATGGTGAGCAGCTTTTTAGACAACCTTGGCAGGATTTTAATCTTCCCGCAAAGTCGGGCTCTATGAACTCGAGTGTTTATAACTTTGCATCATAAGGGTCATTGCCTAACTTATTAATGCAGAATTCTGCTCTTTGAAGCCGTGAAGTATTAAAGTTCAGTAAAACTTAGTGGTAATAAGAAAAATTGCTCAGTCACAGTTTCTCCTTTCTTAAGAATGATTTCTACTTATTTTAAATTTAGCTGACTTTGAAATGTTTCTGCTGCACCTTATTTCAGCTTAGACTAGTTGTCCTCTTATAATGTGTTCAGATTTAGGGGGCCAGCACCTTCTTTCAACTCCGACCAGTCTAAAATTTCTGATGTGGTAATGTATTTTAAATATTAAAACACAAGAGAATTTTAGACTGGTCCAAATGTTAAGAGGCTCCAGACGAAATTATTAAAAAATAAGTGCCAGATGATGCATAAAACAGTATGAGAAAAGATCAAAAGAAATTGCTTCTTACAATCAATTTCTTCTTTCCTCACAATGTTTGAACCGTTTATTTTCTACATAGCATAAAATGTTGAATTGTGTGGCAATGGTTTAAACAATGTTTGATAGAGTGAATGATTATCACTGCATTTCAGTTATATTGTTACAGCTGGAGCACCTAACCAAGGATTCCTGGTATCTCTCGATCCCCATGATTAGGAATCCTACACTCTACCAACTGTGGCAGGGCACAGCCTGATTGGCTGAATCTTGATACATTCAATTCAAAGCCCTGAGGTTAAATGTTGCTTGTTAGAAAAGGGTTGAAGAAAGTGAAGACAGTAACGTTTAGCCAATAAAAACCTTAAAACCCCTGGTCTTTTAGGGAAGAAAACATTTTAATGAGCCTGTTCTTTATTATTTCATGAATACTTTCAAACCTTCAACGGTATCCAAAAGCAGCAATTTGTGGGATTGATTATGGGTTAACTCATTATAACGTTTTGATGCTGTCTGATGCCCTTAAGAAGTACAACCATGGAGAACTTTCCTGTAAAAGGAGAAATTGATTATAAAAGCAATTTCTCATTTTCACACAGATTCTGACTTCTAAGAAACAAAACAAGCAAAGCCCGCCTTGGTTACAAGTAAGGTCTGAAACTGAAAAGGGCTGAGAAAGGGCTTACCGTCAACTCATTCCTAAGTCCAGTGCTGGTCACCCCACCCATTCGTACATCCTATGTCAATACCTATTGTGGATATTTTTCAAAATCTATTTAAAAGATGAAGAAAATATTTTTGTGTTCATGGAGGTATGAACCGAAAAAACTAATCACACTGTATGAATACGCGAGGCTTAACTACTAAATCTGTTGAATGCCTACGCCATAAAAAGTAGGTCTTATGTATGTCAGGAATATCACGAGTTTTTCTGCATATTTTTTTTCTTTTAAGGAAGTAGTTGTTGAGAACTAGACTGACATAGGAGCTAGTTTTTGGAAAAAAAATCGGCCGATGTTGTTTAATAGATTTATGTATTGTACATGTACGTGTAACCTATAGGCGGTCTCCTTAAAATTTAGGTCACCTTATTTGGATGAAAGTAATTCAGGTATTAAGAGAATTGGATAAAAAATAAAATTATTGATTATTCAGTATCTTTGATGGTAAATTCTATCAATGGTGGATAAAATAATGATACTATGATTTATTTCGAGCACCTGTTTTGATAGCATGAGAGTGGTAAACAACATGACGTAATAATAGATCACATGTCCAACCAAATGTCTAGCCGCCAAACTTAGGAATCTTTTATAAACTGAAAAAAAAGATAAATACAATTGGTATCCTTACCATTTTGATAGAATTTGTTCATAGTATCATAGTACGTATGAAATTGATCAGTTAATAGACGCTTAACACAAAACATACAATATTACACTTTGCAACAAAGCGCAAAGAACCAGCAGATTATCAGAAAGAGGGCTACGATATCGCAGCTATGGATTCGTGAGTAACTGTCACGCCTAATGGGGTGTCCGTCGTATTCCAATGACTTCCGGTTATATACTAGAGATCATTAGACAGAGATTATCTTGACTGCGATTTTTACACCGATCGTCTAGGGGTTTCCTTTGCCTTTTTAGGGTGATAAATCTAGAATAGTTTTCAAAAAATGTGAGATTTTATGATTCTAGTATATTGAACAAAAGATTAGATAATAAAATCATCATGGTAGAAACCCAGTATTTTTGCTTTCTGGAATACTCTATTTTCAAATATTTAACCCATTACCAGCCAACAATCTATTTAAAAATAGGCCAAATCTAAAGATGTGGCAGAAGACAAATTTTAACAAGATGTGTTTGTGAAACACAATGCCCCCGCAACAGGACTACCCGTTAGGCTTTGGTATGTGAACTTGACACTTTCACATGACCTTGACATGAGGAGATGATGTATCATCATGCCGAATATGAGCATTGTATCTTGAATAGGCTGGTAGTAGTTGGCAATGTTAATTGTTGTGGTTAAGTTTTGCAGACAGACAGACCGAAAGACGGACAGACGGACAACGGTAAAACATCTTTCGATGCGGGGACATATAAATGTTGATTATTCTTTATTTACTTATTTATTCATTTGTCATTTGGGGTAAAAAATATTGTGGATAATGAAGAAATGTGCTGCGTGGGAATTGGTTAAATCATGGTTCCTGGTGATAAATTTAAGTTTACTCAAATTTAATTAGTATTTGTAGTTCTCAACAAATGATTTGGAGGAATTGATCAGAAAAGCTAGTTTAACCCATGTCCACATGACAAAACTTTAGTTTTCATGCCCAAATTTAAAGAAATTGCAGGGCGAGAATTTGTAGTTAATGTTATTTTACAAATCTTTGTCTTTTGTGGAAGACAATATTGTGGATAATTAAGAAATCCTACATTTTCCCTGATATTTTCCAATGCATATTTCTTGAGAAGAATTTTTTTTAGATATAGATGGTTATTCTTTGCCACTGTAGGCTATATGACAGTCTTATGTAAATAAACAAGCACCAACCAAAAGAACATAGAATTACACTTGTTACATATAATATTCCGTGTGTGTGTTTAAATTCAATAAAATATATATTGCATACAGGTGTCTACGCCTATTGCAATTTGAAAGTAAAATATGCCTCACACTATGATGCTTTAAATGAAGCGTTTTATCAAAACCATTCAAATAAGTACCCACGACATAGGATTGCTTTGAGAAATGAGGATTTTTGAATTCTGTTACCCCATGTTATCTAGATCTCTGTTTAAGTCGAGTAAAATGAAATTACTAAAGGATTTGTTATAAGAAAATGTATTGATATGTTGTTTTACATCTCGGAATACCTTGCACCTATGGATCCCCCCTTTTGGACTCTCTCAAGACCGTCTGTATAATCACTGGAGCTTTGCGACTGTAATTAGGGAGACCCCCTCCATTGATCATATAATGATTCATTACAGGAACTAGTTTCTTTTAATATAATTAACTCAGCTTTACCGTGAAACCCGTCATTTGCAACAAGTTAAAATCATGTTTATTGTTCTGCTTAGATATTGCTCTCTGCAATAAAGATGATATTTCTAGTATGAACATTGATTAGCATGAAACTATGGGATAAAGAATTTAACTGAAGTAGGATATGAATATTGTACAGTAAAGTCACAAATTTAGAGCCTAAATTGAAATCTGTTCTTTGGCCTGCGACCTAGGCTTTGTCCAATTTCATATCATCCAACTGTTTGCAGATCAGAAAAGGTTGAATACAAAAGCGGATAACTTCAAAGAATAGGTTGAATACAAAAAGCTATCTCTAATGGTCAGTGGACCGAAAAGGAAATAAAATGCTTGTTTCCGATATAATGGGTAATTTTGTTTTCCAACTTGAATGTTCATTTACACTTCTCTAAATTCTGAATTGTCTGTAAGCATTTTATATTTACTGACATTAAAAAGTCCCAGATAAGGCTCTCATAAAAGATTAACAATTTCAGAAAATTTATTCTTCTCTTATCTAGAGCTTCATTAAACTGTCGTTGTTAATCAATTTTCTATGAAAACTTGTTGATATTGATTGTCAGAACCCGACGGTGTGCACTGACAAAAAGGTACGTGTGCTTTATATATTCAAAGTTAATTTTTTTTAACTTTTTAAAGTCAGTATAAAGAGTTATCTGGAAATTTGTGGATAAACAAATTTAAAATGTACATGTTGAAGCCATGCGAATTTAGGTGCTAAAATTTAGTTGACTAGAGTGAAAAAATTCACAAGACACCATTACGCAATAATTACGCATAAGCTCTTTCCGTATATACTGTGCGTGTCGTGCCCAATCTTGAGAATGCCCATTCTTAAGAATGGATACATTGTTAAATGAAGGTTTTTGCCCATTCATGCAAAGGCTTGATTTTGATACGAAAACAGGTCTATTCGATGAAATTTTTGTAAGAAAATATTGATTTTAGAACTCTTTATTTGTATGTGAAACGTAGTATTTACCACAATAAAACGATATTGTAAATAATACTCCGATACGGCTTCACTACAGTCGTTCGACATAACTTTCGGTGAACAAATAGTCTTTTTTGAAATTTCGTCCCATTGTTTTTGCGATATAAAATATCATGATATTTTTATAAGATCTAATATTAAGTAATGCTATTCTGGAAGCTACATCAATCTTGCGTCCGTTAGAAAACATGGTCACGGAACACAGTCATTCCTTAGGAAATGACGACGTCACTATGACTGTTTCTGCCATCTTCTGTCAGCGTGCAAAGCCGTCTTTTGATTGAAAATACGTCCTATTAGACCTACGATGACATTAATAAATGTATTAAGTTATTCAACGAATGGTAACTGTGACAATTCGAAGTTATACGCCTAACCGAAAACGGTAGCAGCTTGATAAAAGGAACACCGCTTTTAACCAATTACTAGATAAATTTCAGATTTGTAAAAAATAGATATAAGATACAAAGTTTTATTTTATCGGGTTCAGATTTAACAAAATTTGCATTAGCGATGTTACTAAATCATGTAGATAGGATTTGTATAATTTAAAAGTTTCTAAAACCATGTTTCTGAGTCTTCTAACTTTAAGTGTTTCATAACACTTAGTTGTCTAGATGTTTTTTTTTTAAATAATTGAAACATGTGATTTCAAATTCAGTTGAAAGTCAATAGTGACTCCCAAAACTTTGACCTCTTCTTCACATTTTCACCGGGTAAAGAAAATGAAAATTGCATGTTTTATTTTATTTTTGACCCATGGCAATAGATTAAAAATTTTCGGGGCTGGCTTGCATTTGGTTACTGTAACCATTTTATAAGAACAGGACTTTCACTTTCTAAAACTGATTTAACTTCAATTAAATCATCGCTTGCATAAGAGATAGTGTTATCATCAGCATAGATATAAAGGCTACTTTTTTCAATAAAACAAAATATGTCATTTAATAAAATGTCGAAGAGAACAGTTTCTAATATAGGTCCCTGTGGCACACCTTTGTGAATAGATTCAAAATCACTCTTAAATGACTAAGTTCAACACATTGATTTCTATTTGTTTAATAAGAGGAGATAAAGTAAGTGATGATATTGTATATCCATTATGTTTTTGTTTTGCTAAAAGTCAGTCATGTGAAAGACAATCAAAATCTTTTGATAAATCCATAAGAACAGCCGCGAGATAGTAATTTTTATCCAGAACCTGTTTCCATTCTTCAACAATTCGTAAGAGTGTTGTTTGGCAGTCATATCTTGATCTAAAAGCTGATAGAAATGAATAAAGCGTAGATTGAAATAGGCTGACAATTGGGGGTTAATTGCTTTCTCAAAATTTAAACATGACTGATAAAATTTTTACTGGAGATAGTTTTGTGTAGTGTACTATTTTTCTTATGGAGAGGAGTAACTTTGGCAATTCTAAGACTATCATAGAACCGAAAGAATTAAGCTGCAGAAAATGTTGCAAAGACTACTCAAATTGGAAATGAGCGTCAGATAAGGTAGAAGCATTTGACAAAAAGGAGAAATTAGTTGTTACAAGCGATTTGCTCCATTTTCCTCAAAATTTTCCTAAATTATATTTCTTCAGAGCGGTAAGTGAAATTTTGTCGTAATCGGTTATAAAAAGAGTAAAAATGTGATGCTTAATCACTTACAATATCGTGTAAACTAATCTACTTAAGTAACCACCCCCTTATAAAAGGGCGATTTTGATGACTACATTAACATTTAAGCATGTTTTATTCGGTATAATGGAAAAAAAGGGTGATTACATGAGTACATGTAGTTATCATTTCCTCAAGAAATTTTCTCATATCATATATATTTTCAATAAAATCATGAGATATTGCGCTGTATTTAAGACCTGCAGAGTAGTCAGAAATTTTATTCTAGCCTCTTTTCCCGTCACTTTCCACTTAATGCAAAGATATTTAATAAGGAATATCATCAACACCAAGCCGCCGTCATAGCGCAGTTGGTAGCGCGTCGGACTGTCAATCTAGAGGTCCCGGGTTCGATTTCATCAACACCATACAAACATTTTCTGCAAGTTTGAATAAGAATTTACAACTAGAGGTGCTTGAGCACCAGTGTCGCTCTACAGGCCTGAGTAAACTGATAAGGTTTTCAGGAATTCAATATGAATTGTTTATTTGAATTGGATTTAACGCCACTTTTAACAATATTTCAGTAATATCGCGACGGCTAGAGGACATAACCATGGATTCCTAGTATTTCTCACATCCACACAAACACTATATCCTTTATGAGCCACCGCTTGCTAATCCCACTAAGGTTTATTGATTGAAGAAATCTGATAAATGGTCTACAAAGGACAATTCCTGTTAAATTTTGGATTAAAGAAGTCGACTTTTATCTGAGAAAGAAAAATTCAAAGTTTAACACTACATACAATAGTAAGTATTCTTTTAAATAATAAAAGGCTCATCCCCGTGAAATAACATTGAAATCAATTAACTAGTTTCTGAGAAAAAGTTTCTATAAAGTCTTCACAATATCTAGAAATTAACCCGCCAATAAACCCATTACAAGATGACAAAGTTTAAGACTAGTGAGTGAAGAGTTGCAGACGACAATTTGAATCCTATAAAATTTTAGACTTTTTATCTTTCTTAATCGAAAACATTGTGGAACGTGAAGAAATTTCTTCTTTCGATCAAATTGATTCATTTTACACAATGTTTTTCAATTGTCTTTATAGAGGAGAGTAAAAAGTGCCATTATGCGGGAATCGGTTAAAGCCACGATTTTTATCTGATAAAAATTCTGTTAAGGAATCTGAATAGAGGTCACCCAAGGTTCATTTCTGTAAAATTTGGTTGAAATCTCTCTACTGGTTTCAGAGATTTTTTAAGCTTTCAACATATATAGGAAATTAGCCCCACCCATTTAAGCAATGTACTTCATCCGTTGAAAAATCTTTGAAGGAATCTGATAAAATGTCACCGGTGGATTATTTCTGTGATTTGGTTGAATTCAGTTCAGTACTCTCTAGTGACAGAATTTTTAAAGTAAAACTTACGAACAAACAGACTACCGGACGCACAACAGACACCAAGCCATGACAATAACCCATGGCTTTCGGCCAGTGGAGCTAAAATTGTGATCTTTGGTGCTGTACCAATGAATTAGTCATTAAAGCCACTTTTCCAGTGATAATGGATGTAATCTTACTACGTTTTATAGCGATCAATCATACATCAAACATTTCGAGTAGGCTTGAGCCAAAATATTAGAAGTTAGTGACCTGTAGAGTGGAACAAGGAAGTTTCCCCTGATGTAGGCAGAATGGAACCATAATTAATGAAAATCATCCTCAGTACAATACAAACATTTTTCAAAACATGTTTTAGAAGGATTTACCTCGAATTGCGATAGTAGAGCAGTAGCCTTTAAATGATCATTATGACAATTTTCCCCTTGATATTGGACGCAGTGTCTCCATATTAAATTAAGATCATCAACAGTACAATAAAAGTGCAGTATGTCTAAGTAGGATTGCACAAAAATTGTGACCCTTGGTAACACTGAATAGACACTGGACGACAAACACCATACAACCAGAGGACGACACGCACATTCAACAATAAAAAAAAGCCCACCATGACCACCCTGTTGTGAGGTGAGCTAATAAAACCGAACTCGGTTAACTTAGTTGGTAACGCACTTTGCTCCTGAATCCGAAGGCATGAGATTGAACCACAGATCAGCTATTTTCATTTTCAACATGTGTCATTGCATGTGTGACTAGTTTGTCTATCTCCAATGTCCAGATGAAAAGTAACATTAGATGGTAGCTACTTGAATGTTGTTGTTATGGTATGGAAGACAACAGTAAGCCATGTAAGGTGCATCAGTTGCCAAGCTATAACTGAGATAGAGTTGAAAAAAGCATTGAACTACAAACAAATAAAAAAGACAGACAGTCATTAAATATTTCGCAAGCAAATATAATATAAGCTTTGATAACTGGCCAAATGCAAATATATGTAGCGCATAAGATTCCTAATTTTCGATTACGGGATGTCATGGGTTCGATCGCCGGCGGCGGCACATACCCTTCCGACATTTGTCTCTCACCGACGGTTGGTAATCGTAAACCTAAGTGGAATAGTAGCTGGAGGCTATGAAATGAAATTGTTTTACTTGAGGTGCATCCAAACGTGACATTGTGCAGGAATAGTTTAACAAAACAAGAATACAATAGTGACTGGTCTTACAAGAGGAAAAACCTTGAAAGAGTTAAAAAGTCTCAAACTAGTGAGACTGCGAAAAATGTGCAGGCAGAGCAGGATTTGAACTTTCACTTTTGGATACTGTTTGTATTGACATCACTATGGTTCACATTCCACACACACTAAACCACGATAATCAATTCCCTAAACAGATGAGAGAAAAGACAAAATGTTAAAAGATCTAAATCATAAGGACACATTATTGAGAATCATGATGGTAAATTTTAATCATTTTCAATCAACACTAGGCACACGTTATGAGCAGTTGCTAACATTAGAAATTAGACAATTGTTCATTTCAAGGGCAGATAATTGATGAAGAACTGAGTTTATCGGTTTAATGCATCACCAGAGACTGTGCAGATTAATTTCGTGAAGTAACAACTTCTTTTGATTGAAACTGTCGGAGGAATTGGACAAACAAGAAATATGGTGATTTATTATCCCCCGCCGGATATAGTTATGGTCTCCGTCCGTTATTCCGACATTCAGTCCCTCCGTCATTCCGTCACTAAGCTTGTCCGGAGCATATCTCCTAAAGAATAAATGCTTAATCTAACTGGCTTCAGTGTACCATCAAGCTTTTGCGGCGGGGGATGACCATGTCCGCCATGGCTCTTATGTCAATTCAAGGGCAGACAATTCAAGAAGGACTGGAGTGATTCGGATTTCAGAGGTCTTATGAACAACTAGATATATCATAGAGATACATTGTAGCAAGTTTCAGTCCATTCCCGTTGATACTGTTGGAGGAGTTGCAACACATAAAACTTAGTGATTTTTCTTCATTTAAATGACCGATGATTCAACAACGACTATAGTGATTTGAATTTCAAAGGTCTTATGCAACACTAGACATCATAGAGATATATGCGCACACATGAAATATAGTGATTTCTTTTTAATTCAAGGGCAGATTATTCAAGAACGACTAGACGAATTTCAATTTCAAATGTCTTATGCACATTAGACATCATAGAGACACATTTTGGCAAGTTTAAGTTTGTTCCCATTAATACTTTAGGAGGAGTTGTGCATCTATGAAATATAGTGATTTTGTAATTCAAGGGCAGATAATTCAAGAACGACTAGAGTGACATAGATTTCAAAAGTCTTTTGCACATTAGAAATCCTAGGGAATCATTGTGGCAAGTTTCAGTTCATTCCTATAGATAGTGTAGGAGGAGTTGCACACACAAAAATTACAAACGGACAGACGAACAGACAGACGGACGACCGGGGCCATATCATAATGCAGCCCTTTGGGCGTATAAAGGCAAAAAAAGCAAAGAATTTCCTCTCAGAGCTAGCCTGTTCAGTTGGACAATCAACCAATATCTGGTTTTCCCACAATATTTTCCATCACATTAGATGATTTCACTTCAAATTGCATCAAACTTTGATTGTTAATTCTTTATGGTAACTGGTAGAAGGTGATCAGGCACTAATGCACACCAAATTACCAAGCCTTGGGAGGAGAGGACTTTTAAAGACTTTTTCTTCTGGTTGCCATGGCAACCAGAGTTCTTAATTTAGACCAAATCTTTAAATTATGTTGAAAGAGCATCCCCTATAGCTCATTTTTGTGAAGTTTGGTAGAAGTCCGGTTGAACTCTGACGGTTAGTTTAGCCTGCATTGATCAAAAGGTAATCATTTATGAGGCAACAATTTGGATGCAAAATGTTTAAGACATAGAATCTTTTGTTTTGGGAGGACAATTTTGAAGATTCCATTTGAATCTGTTTATGAAATAAAGAGAAACTCTACATATGGTTTATTTTGTTATCTGAGTAAATTAATTTAGGAACTTAAGCTTCTGAATACAAAATTCACAGGCGCTTATTACTTCTGTTTCTGGAGATTTTATTTCTAAAGAAATCCTTCTGAAAAATGTGCACACAATTCCACCTTTTGACGCCCCAAGAAGTTTTGGAAAACATTGTAAACAATGTTACAAGCAATTTCTTCAATGGCCACTATGTTTTCTGCTCTAAAAGCTGAAGATTTTCTAAATTGCATCAATTTTAAATTATCATTTGCAATTTTTTTAAATTTGGAAAAGTCTGAAAGGTTGTTGTGTGGTAATAGATTAATTTCTCCATGTAAGATGACAATATAGGGCTTATGTTCAAAATCTTCAACATTGAAGTTTTTTGGCCGAGTTTCTGCATGCAAAATTTGAAAGATATGGGCCATGATTTTTTTTAAAGATTTTCTTATCTTTATGAAAAACTAGGAACCCACTTCACAAGGCTCGTGTTCATCTACAAGTAATAACTTTAAAGGGTTTGGTACAATAACATTCAGACGATTCTACATGAATAAACTGAATGCTCATATGTCTTTTTGATTAGGAAAGAGAAGTAATCCTGTCTAATTATTTCATGAAAAAGCATGAACTCACAACATAGGGCTTACGTTGATCAAAAATCAAAAATCTTTTTTTTTGTTTTTTTTGTTGAGTATCGTCATTTGATTCTGCATTCAAAATTTGAAAGCTCTATGTCTCTCATGATTTAATTGAAAGAAAATGTTTTTGAAAAATATAGTAAACCACGACAAAGGGCTGAATTTCATTACAGAAATATAAGAAAGCTTTTTTGTAGACTTCCTTAGGTCGATTCTGTATACAAAATATGCAAGGGATGAGAATAATTTCAAAGAATTCTAGGTTAAATATAGCAACCGACTATAAAGGGCTTCCTTGCCGCCATCAAAGCGTAGTAGGTAACGCATCAGACTCACAATCTTCAAACATAGGGAGTCATAGGTTTGATCTCCGGCGGCAGCACATATCCTTTCCGACATTTGTCTCTCACCAATGGATGGATAATTCTAATCCTGATGGTGTAGCAGCTGGAATCTAGGAAAGAATGCAGTGGTAGTACTGGTGTGACAATAACAGGAATCCATTGTTAGGTGCTCCTGTCGCCGAGATATGACTGAAATGATGTGGAAAGTTACGTTAAACAACATCCAATGAATAAATCAGTCATTGTTTTCATAGGAAAAAATTTAAAGTGTTTTGGTGGTGATCATAATGAGATGATAGATGCAATTTTGAAAGCCTTTCCCAATGTTGTGAGGAAAATATTTCTAAAGATTTCCCCATTTATCTGTTTGTAAATTAGAAGGAACCCATAACATAGGACTTACTAAGATCTTGGAATTACATTTTAGGGTATATTGGTAGAGTATTATAAGGGGATATCACATGCAAAATTCGGAAACTCGAAGCTTTGTGGTTTTGGAGAAGATATTTAAAGATTACCCTCCTTATCTATGCAAAATAAAGAAACCCACAATACAGCGCATTAGTTGTTATCAGAATAATGATTTTATCTATTTTGATAGAGCATAGGATAGTATTACATACAAAATTTTAAATATCTAGGCCTTATACATCTAGTTCAAGGGAGAAGATTTTAAAAAAAAATCTTTATCTCTATGTAAAATTGAGGAAATAATTACATAGGAATTATTTGGATCTTAGAATAACAAATTGAATATTTTTTTGTAGAGTATCATTAGGTATTTTGCAAATTTGAAAGCATAATGCCTTTTATGTTTTTTCAGGGGGAGATTTTTTAGGGATTCCTTTCTATATCTCTATGTACAATCTGAGAACCAATCTCTAAGAGCTGAAGTTGATCTAGTGATAAAGATTTGAAGTATTTTGGCAGCGTACCATAAGACAATGTCAAATGGAAAATATGAAAGCTTCATACCTTAATGTTTGGAAGCAGAAGATGTTATTTTTTTCTTCTAGTTGCTATAGCAACCAAAGATCTTCATTGATTCCAATTCTTTTGAGTATGATGAAAGAGCATTACCTTAGGATCATTTCTGTGAAGTTTTCTTAAAATCTGATTGTTACTTTAGGCGAAGAAGATTTCTTTGAAATTGTGAGCAGATTGACAGTCAGACAGATGACAAACACCGATTGATCACAATACCTCACCTTGAGCACTTCCTATTCAGGTGACCTAAAATCAAATCACGTAAATGAAATGGACCATCATTCAGCATAGACTCAATCAACTGAATACAGTGTAGAAGTATGAAAATTCTTTGTAGTTATAAAAACTAGAAATGTTGCAAAGAAGACTAATACCCCCCACCAGTACTTTGTCACTCAAGTAGCTTACCTTTGACCTTGGACGAAAAACAATAGGACATCTCCTTGTGTCATGTACAACATGCATAAAAAGCTTGAAGGTCCTAGATGGAATGGATTATGAGTTAGAGTATAGAAACGTTTTTCACTAAAGGTTCACTTGTAACTTTGACTTTTGATCTATGTTACCCAAAAATCTTAAAAGCACCCCCTTGGTTCGTTTCAGGTCAAATGGCGTATGAGTTAGAGAACGGAAACGGCTTTCAATCAAAGTTCGATTAAGACCTTGAGCTTTGACCTAACTGACACAAAACATTAAGCCACTCCCTTTGACCGTTGGCAACAATTGTATTGTATGAAAGTTGTAGGTCAATGGGTGCTTGGGCTTGAGCACAGGAACGAAAATATCTACAGACGGACAGACAGATATGGTGAAACCAATTTATTCCTCTTTACTTCATATGTTTTAGGTTATAATACACTAGAAAGTTATTCAGATATGCATTGTGTAGCCCGTCTAAAATTTGACCTTGAGCTGTGACCTTGACCTTTGAGCTTTCTGAAAATTCAATCCAAATGGCACATCTACTCTTAGTGTTAAAATATGTGCTAATTCATTTTAAATCCAGCCAAAAATGGATGAGATATACTCTAGACAAGCTCAATTTGAATGCTTGGCCTTGAGCTGTGACCTTTACCTACAAGAATCTGGAATTCCTTTTCAATGGCACATCTACCACATGATTGAGTACCATTATTATGAAATCGATACATAAAATTTGGGAATTATTGCAAGGACAAATTAAGACGGAAGACTTTAGTTTGACAACATGCGATCTTATTCCAAATAGAGACATTAAACATGGCCGATCACAATATCTCACCTCGCACTTTGAGCTCAGGTGAGCTAAACCCTAATGAAAAAGATCAAACGGTACATGTTGCTGGCCATTATTGAAATTATTTGCGTTGTTCTAAAATTGTGATTGTAGAATGAAATTTATGCTACCCTATATAATTGATTTTAAATTTTTAATTAAGTGCACCTTATGACTTCACATATTCATGCACTGTAAAACCCTGCTAAATTTATTCAACAACACTGGTCAAACTGTGGGTAAAGTGTGGGCCATTATTCCTGATATTCCTGTTCGGCAGAAGGTATATTTAAAGATCAGCATGGACAAAAAAAGTATCTGATCTTAGTCTATACAACCTGCATGTCCCTTTCAAGCCAGACTTGATTACAAAAGAAATATTGATCCTCAAATAGTGCTTGTAGTGCTTATAGCTATATATGCCTATTCAAAAGAAGAATTTCATTCAGCATGACAGTTTTCGCTTTTCACTAAATTTTGCAGATTGATTTTCCTGCCTTACTATATGATTGTTTTTGATAAACCAATCGTGATTAACTTCTCGCTGGGTCAGGTCTATAATGATTATAATTTAGAACTCCAGGATTACCCCTTTAAGCATGACAGATCACATACATATGAACTATGATGCGTTATTAGTAAAAATACTTTTGAAATCTAGATCATGAAATTAACACCAGAAACAAAAGACAAACTTGTAAGTACAGATAGATAAATCATGCCAAGTAACGTAGAATTCAATTAATATTATTACAGAAAATGTTGCTATAAAGATTGTTATAGAGCAATTTCATCATGGTCCACAATGTTTTCTACACAAAAAGGCAAAGTTCTTATTAACCTGAAAAAGTTGTCTGCAACATCTTTAGATTTGGACATAACCATAGTTTTGTAATGCGGTAATAAGTCAAGGAACATTTCTACCTAATTCAATTGAAATTCTCACAGTTGTACAGGAGCTGATGCAATTGTAAAAATCCATATTTAATTTTATGTAGGCCACATTCCTCTGTAGCTCTGTCTCTAAAAAATGACTGATGATTTTAGCAATTTTGAAAGACAACAAGGTACATAAACAAGGTACTTATGCTTCATATACAACAAATCAAGGCTCTACCCCCAGTGAGTCAGGAAGGGAAGGGTTTTTATAAGCTCTACTGGCCGAAGGCCACTAGAGCTATAGTGATGGCTTTTTCCCGTCCGGCGTCCGTGCGTCCGTCCGTTAAACTTTTCCTTGTTTACGCGATAAAGTCCTCAGTTTTCATCGGATTCTCTTCAAACTTTCACAGAATGATTGTACCATCATAGAGATCGTTCCTTTCGAAATTGGGTCAGATCCGTCAAGAAACACGGGAAAAGGGGCCTAATTAAAACTTAATTTAACTTTTCCTTGTTTACGCGATAGAGTCCACAGTTTTCATCGGATTCTCTTCAAACTTTCTCAGAATGATTGTACCATTATAAGGATCGTTCATTTCGAAATGGGTATGATCCGTCAAGAAACACGGGAAAAGGGGCCTTATGAAAATTTGATTGAAAAATCCTCATTTAGGCGATAGAGTCCAAAGTTCTCATCAGATTCTCTTCAAACTTTCACAGAATGATTGTACCAACATAAGGATCGTTCCTTTCGAAAATGGGTATGAACCGTCAAGAAACACGGGAAAAGGGGCCTTATGAAAATTTAATTTAAAATTCAATTAAAAATCCTCGTTTACGCGATAAAGTCAGCAGTTCTCATCGGATTCTCTTCGAACTTTCTCAGAATGATTGTACATTCATAAGGATCGTTCCTTTCGAAAATGGGTATGATCCGTCAAGAAACACGGGAAAAGGGGCCTTATGAAAATTTAATTAATAAATCCTCGTTTACGCGATAAAGTCCACAGTTTTCATCGGATTCTCTTAAAACTTCCACAGAATGATTGTACCATCATAAGGATCGTTCCTTTCGAAATTGGTATGATCCGTCAAAAAACACGGGAAAAGGGGCCTTATGAAAATTTAATTAAAAATGCTCTTTTACGCGATAAAGTCGACTGTTTCATCGGGTTCTCTTCAAACTTTCACAGAATGATTGTACCATCATAAGGATCGTTCCTTTCGAAAATGGATATGATCCGTCAAAAAACATGGGAATAGGGGCCTTATGAAAATTCAATTTAAAACTCCATTAAAAATCCTTGTTTACGCGATAGAGTCCACAGTTTTCATCGGATTCTCTTCAAACTTTCTCAGAATGATTGTTCCATCATAAGGATCGTTCCTTTCGAAAATGGGTCTGATCTGTCAAGAAACATTGGAAAAGGGGCCTTATGAAAAATCTATTAAAAAAATCCTCGTTAACACTCTAAAGTCCACAGTTTTCATCAGATTGTATATAAACTTTCACAGAATGATTGTACCATCATAAGGATTGTTCCTTTGGGAATTTGGTCAGATCCATCAGGAAACATGGGAAACGGGGCCTTATGAAAATTTAATGGAAAAATCTTTTAAGCAAAACTCTTTATCACTCTGGAGTCAATAGTTTTCATAGGATTCCCTTCAAACTTTCACAGAATGATTGTACTATTATAAGGATTGTTCCTTTCGAAATTTGGTATGATCTGCAAGAAACACAAGAAAAAGGGCCCTTATGAAAATTTTTATAAAAAATCTCATTAATAATCTAGAACCAACAATTTTCAACGGATCATCTTCAAACTGTCACAGAATGATTGTACCATCATAAGGATTGTTCCTTTCGGAATCGGATATGATTCCTCAAGAAACATAGGAAAAGGGACCTTATTAAAATTTAATTCAAAGATCTTTGTTAACACTCTAGAGTCCACAGTTTTTATCTGATTGACTACAAACTTTCACAGAATGATTGTACCATCATAAGAATTTTTCCTTTCAAAATTTGGTATGATCAGTCAAGGACCACGGGAAAAAGAGACCCGATAAAAACTGGATTGAAAAAGTCCTCATAAACACAATAGAGTCCATAGTTTTCAACAAATTCTCTGCAAACATACCTAGAATGATTATTACATTAAATGGATTGTTCCTTTCGGAAGTAGGTTTGATCCATCAAGTTTCATGGGAAAAGGGTCCCTATCAAAATTTGATAAAAAAATATTAGTTAACACATAATGGCCCTAGATTTCACCTAATTGACTTCAAACTTTCACATAATGATTGTACCATCATAAGTATTGTTCTTCTCAAATTGGGTCTGATCCATTGAGAAACATAGGAAAAGGGGCCTTAGGAAAATTCAATTAAAAAAATCTTAATTAATGCTTGTAAGTCCTCAGATGAGATGGGGTTGTCTTTATACTCAAACAGAATAATTATACTTTTGTAAGAAGAGTTCCCTTTGGAATTTGTTCAGATACGCCAAGTAACATGGGAAAAGGGACTATATGAAAATTCAATTAATAAAACCCTGTTAACACAATGAAGCCCACAGCTTTGATCAGATTTTGTTGAAACTTTCACAGAATGATTGGAAGGTCATAACTATCATTCTTTTCATAACAGGGTTTGAACTGTCAAGAAACACAGGAAAAGGGGCCTTATAAAAATTTCATTTATAAATCCTTATTACCAAGTCCAGAGCTTTCATCGGATTTTCTTCAAACATTCACAGAATAATTGTACAATAATAATGATTGATGATGTTTGCATTAGACCTGATCCGTCAAATATCACAGGAAAAGGAGCATTATGAAATTTAATTTTAAAATCATTATACCACAATAAAGTCAACAGTTTTCATCAAATTCTGTTAAAACTTTCACATATTGATTATTTCATCATGAGGATTCTTTCTTTTCAAATTAGGCGTGATCTGTCTAGTATCATTTGAAAAGGGGCCTTTTGAGAATTTAATCCATAATCCTTGTAACCAAGTCCATTGGATTCTATTCAAACCTTCACAGAATCATTGTACAATAATCACGATTGTTGATGCTGACATGTGACCTGATCCTTCAAGTAATACTGGAAAAGGAGCCTTATGAAAATTTTATTTTAAAAATTTTACACCAAGATAAAGTCTGCAGGTTTCATCAGATTCTGTTCAAACTTTCACAGTATGTTTGTACCATCATAAGGATTTTTTCTTTCAAAATTGGGCCTGATCTGTCTAGTATCATAGGAAAAGGGGCTGTATGAAAAATTATTACCAAATCCTCATAAACAAAACAATACCCTCAGTCTTTATCAGAATCTCTTCAAACTTTAATAGAATGATTGTACCATCATTTTGATTGTTCCTTTGTAAATTAGGTCTGATTGGTTAAGTGACACAAGAAAAGGGACCTTATAAAAATTTTATTACAAAACATCATTATTACAATAAAGTCCTCAGTCTTTATCATTTTCTTTAAACTATCATTAGGATTGTTCCTTTGTACATTGGGTCTGATTTGTTAAGTTTCACGGAAAAAGGGCCCTTATGAAAATTTTGTTATAAAAATTCTTGACACAATTCAGTCCACTGTTTTCATTGATTCTCTTTAACTTTTAAAGAATGATTGTACCTTCATTAGAATTGTTCCTTTTGAAATTTGGTTTGTTCTGTAAAGTATCATGAGAAAATGGGCCCTCTGAAGATTTCATTATAAATTCATTAACACAATAAATTCCACAGATTAAACAGATTGATTGTACCATCATTCCAATTGTTGATTTTGACAGTGGATCTGACTATGGCAAGTGTCACATAAAAAGGGGCCTTATGAAAAACTCTCTTAAATATTCTGGTTAACACAATGATGTCCATTGATTTCACCAGATTCACTTCAAAATTTCACAGAATTATTGTACAAATACTTAAATGGTTCTTTTCAGAACTGGGTACAACCCATCAAGTATCATGTAAAAAGGGGCCATATGATTTTTTTTAAATATTCTAGTAAACATAATGAATTCCCAATATTTCATCGGATTCACTTTTAACTTTCACAGAATGATAAAACGACCAGTAAAATATCATGGGAAAAGGGGCCTTATGTGAACTTGTATTTAATATCTTTGTTAACACAATAAAGTCAACAGTTTTATTGGATTCTCTTCAAAGATGCATGGAATAATTGTGGCATTCAAAACGCAGGAAAAGGGGCCTTATCATTCAAAACATTCTTGTGTATGTGATGAAGATCACAATCATTATCAAATTGTCTTTTTAATTTCACAGGACAATTGTCGGATTGTAAGGAAAGTTCCTTTTGGAAGGAAAAGGGGCCTTTTTGATTTTCATTCAAAACAATCCTGTTTATGTGATTAAGTCCACAATTATTGTCATATTCTGATGAAATATTCACAGAATGATTGTAGGGTCAGAAGGTAACTTTCTTTTGGAAATCGAGTGGATCCGTCATGAAACATGGGGAAAAGGGCCTTGGAGATTGTTGCTTAAAATGATAAAGGGGATAAAGCCCTTTTTTTCTTTATGCATTCTTCTTTGAGCAATTAACTTCCTAAAATATCAGATTTCTTTAACGGATGACTTGATAACCAGTAGAGCTTCTCAGGCCCTCATGGGCCTCTTGTTTCACTTTTGTTAAAAGGGTAACTAGTTTCCAGCCTTTTGGCTAGTTTGAAAGATGACTTAATGAGGAAACTTTTCTGCCAAATTTGATTGAAATCAGCTCAGCACTTTGGGAGAAAGTTTCATTGAAATTTGTTTGTTTTTTTATTCTTGCATAAGCCGAATTCTCTTGAGGATAATGATTTCAGCGATTTTGGAAATAGGTCATTGTACTGCTGCTTCAAAGAAATTATCAAAGCTCCAATGGTTAGGGAGAAAAACAAGAGGTCAATAAGGGCCTGAGATGCTCTTCTGGTTATCAAGTTTTCCGTTAAAGAAATCTTATATTTAAGGCAGTTAATTGCTTAAAGAAGAATCCTAAAAAATAACAAATTGGAATTTATCCCCTTATTATTTTGAGAAACAATCCTCAAGGCCCCTTTTCCCGTGTTTCATGACGGATCAACTCCTTTTCCAAAAGGAAGTTTCCTTGTGACCCTACAATCATCCTGTGAAATTTTAATAATTTTGGACTTTATTACATAAACAGGATTGTTTTGAGTGAAATTTCATAAGGCCCGTTTTCCTGTTTTTTTTGTTTTTTTTTTTTTGATGGGTCCACTTAATTAGTTGTCCTGTAAAACTTAAAGGTCAATCCGATCATAATTTTGAACAACATCACATCAACAAGAATGGTTTAAAGGATAATCTGTAAGGACCCTTTTCCTGTGTTTCCAATGCCACAATTGTTCCATGCATCTTTGAACAGAATTCGATAAAAACTGTTGACTTTATTGTGTTGACAAATAGATTTCAATCAAGTTCTATTAAGGCCCCTTTTCCCGTGATATTTTACAGTTGGTTTAATCATTCTGTGAAAATTTAAAATCGGGACTTCATTATGTTTACTTGAAAATTTAAAAAAAAAAACAACAGGATATGACCCCTTTTCTTATGAAACTTGGCGGATCGTACCCAATTCGGAAAAGGACCATCCTCGTGATTGTACAATCATTCTGGAAAATTTTAAAGTTAATCCGGTGAAATCTAGGGACATCATTGTATTAACTAATATACTTAAGGAAGTTTGTCACAAGGCCCCTTTTCATGTGATATTTGCCGTATCAGATCCACTGTCCAAATCAACAGTTGTAATGATGGTACAATCAATCTGTTTAATCTGTGGAATTTATTTTGTTAATGAGTTTATAGTGAATTTTTCATTGGGCCCCTTTTCCAAAGATACTTTAAAGAACAAACCAAATTTCACAAGGAACAATTCTAATGAAGGCACACTCATACTGTGGAGGTTAAAAGAGAATCATTGAAAACAGTGGACTGAATTGTGTCAAGGAATTTTTGTAATAACATTTCTCTAAGGCCCCTTTTTCTCGCGACACTTAAAAAAATCAGATCAAATTTACAGAGGAACAATCCTATAGTTTGAAGAAAACGATAAAGACTGAGGACTTTATTGTGATAATGACGTTTTTGTGATAAAAATGCATGGGGCCTCTTTTCTTGTGTCACTTAACCAGTAAGAACCAATTTAAATACAAATGAACAATAAAAAATTAAATCGGGTTTTAGCTTGAAGCGACTGAGGACATTCATGTGTCAGTGAGGATTTGGTAATTATTTGTCATACAGCCCCTTTTCCTGTGATATTAGACATTTTAGTAAGAAACAATCCAAATGATGGTACAAGCATTCTCTGAAAGTTTGAACAGAATCCGATGAAAACTATAAACTGAAAACTCTATACTTAATTATGTTGACGAGTATTTTTTAATGAAATTATTGTAATGCCCCTTTTTACATGATACTTGACGGATAAGACAGAATTTGTAAAGGAATAATCCTATTGATGGTACAATCATTTTGAAAAACAATTGAAAGAATCTGATGAAAACTTTTTACTTTATTTTGGTCCAAGGATTTTAAAATGAATTTTCATAAGGCAAATTTTCCTGTGATGCTTGATAGATCAGGTCCTAATGTCAACATTAAGGATCGGTATTATGGTGCAATAGTTCTATGAAAGTTTGAAGAAAATCCGATGAAAGCTCTGGACTTTGTAACAAGGTTTTAAAATGAAATTTTCGTAAGGCCCCTTTCCCGTGTTTCTTCAAAAGGATCCTTGCAATAGTATAAGGGTTCTGTGAGATTATAAAGGCAATCCGATGAAATCTGTGGATTTCATTTCATTAACTTTTTCCTTTTAAATTACTTTTTCATGAATCCCCTTTTCCTGTGTTTGACGGGTCAGACAAAAATTCGAAAAGAACAATCCTTAAGATAGTACAATCATTCTGTGAAAGTTTGAAGAGAATTCGATAAAAACTACAGATGAAAACTAAAGACTCTAGAGTGATACTTGACGACTGGACCCAATTCCGAAAAGAACGATTCTTATGATGGTACAATCATTCTGACAAAATTTGAACAGATACCGATGATTACTGTGGAGTCTAGTGGTTTAACAAGGATTTTAATTGATTTTTCAGTCGAATTTTCATAACGCCCATTTTCCTGTGTTTCTTGACTGATTTGACCGAATTTCGAAAGAATCGATCTTTATTGTGGTATAATGATTTTGAGAAAGTTTGAAGAGAAACCGACGAAAACTGTGGCTCTGGTGTTTAAAGGAGTATTTTTGATATATTTTCAATCAAAATTTCAGCAGGGCCCTTTTCCCATGTTTCTTAACAGATCTGACCCAATTTCGAAAATAACGATCCTTATGATGGTACAAACATTATGTGAAAGTTTGAAGTAAATTCTATGGAAACTGTGGACTCTAATGTATGAATAAGGAATTTTATTGATTTTTAAATCAAGTTTTCCTGAGTCCCCTTTTCCGTGTTTCTTTACGGATCTAACATAATTTCGTAAGAAACGATCCTTATGACGATTCAATCATTCTGTAAAAGTTTGAAGAGAATCCGATGGAAACTGTGGAATCCAGTGCGTAAACGACGATTTATCAAGTAAATTTTAATTATGCCTCTTTTCCGTGTGTCTGAACGGATTTGACCCAATTTCGAAAGGAAAGATTCTTATGATAGTACAATCATTCTGAGAAAGTTTAAAAAGAATCCGATGAAAACTGTGAACTCTATCGCGTAAACAAGGAAAGTTAACGGACGGACGGACGAGGGACGGGAAAAGCCACCGCTAAAGTTCCTCTAGCTTTCGGCCAGTAGAGCTAAAAAGATGTTACAGTGGCAACAAGAGTAAACAGGCCCCCTTAAAAGCATTTCTGCCAACTTTGGTTGAAATTGGCCTTGTAGTTTTTAAGGAGATATTATTGTATAATGCTGTATTGTTTGTCCCATCCACCTGGGGTGCAAGGGCCCCTGATGCTCTTTGGCCATGAAAACCAGAGTTTTCATCAGATTCCTTTGAGAGGACCACCTAAAGATTGATTGATTGAATCGGGTTTAATGCCGCTTTTAAAAGTAATTCAGTCATATCGCGGCGGTTGGATCACCTAAAAATGGATTCCTAGTATTTCTAACACCAGCACTACCACTACATCCTTTCCTAGCCCCTAGCTGCTATCCCACATAGGTCCACAAGTGTCGGAAAGGATATGTGACCACCTAAAAAACAATCCTGCCAAATTTGGTTTAGATAGGCCCGTAGGGTGCGAAAAGATGCCATTTAAAGAAATTGTTGTCGGGCTATCACTATGGCTTACTTCATGCACAGGTGTGCTAAAAAGTGTAAAGAGCATGCATTCTTGATCTCCCAGTCACCCTCAAGCTTTGCAGTCAGACATTTGCCAAGCAATCTTCCCCATTTGCTGAAGGGGGTGTCATAATAAAGTCAAATTTAAATCAATTCATTCCAATATCACAAAATCCTCTGTTTTGCTGAAAGAGTTGTAACTGTGGAAAACTTTTTCCAAAAGGGACGTATTACTTGATGCTGTTAATTATTCAATTTATCCCATTTTTCTACTTAATATGAATTATGTTTTAGTTTTATTAACTTTAAAATTATTTTCAGCAACTTTTTTAGATTAAAACAATGGAAAAAAACATCCTTTTTAATAAAAATGTCTTAAAACATTGCATGTTCATCATTGGCTTTGGTCCCACCGTAATTTCTCTGAATTTCTCCTTTTTTCAATACTTGCAGGAATGCGGTACCAAGTAACTGGATGTAAACATTTGTGATAAAGTCTTAAAATGTATGAATTTCATTTCTGGAATACTTTGGAACATTTAGAAAAGAAAGGACATATTTGAGACATGCCTCATTCTGTCTTTAAGATTGGAAATTTTGAAAAACAATAACAATGTTTTGTTTATGAAACTTATTCCCGCGCAATCCTGCTTTTTACACCCATTAAGGAAAATGAAGAAATTGATTCTTACAGACATTTACTTTATTCGTAACGCCGGTATTTAATACTCCGAAAGACATTGATTATTAAAAATTTTAATCGGCTGCAAATTATTCAATTTTGTTATCTGAAATGGATTACTATGTCAAATTCATTAGATAATAATTCGTTTGTTTGTTTATTTGAATGGGTTTTTACGCCGCTTTCAACAATCTTTCAGTTATAGCGCGGCGGCTGGAGCACCTAACAATGGAATCCTGGTATTTCTTACACCAGTACTACCGTTACATCCTTTCCTAGCTTCCAGCTGCTATTCCACATAGGTCTACGATTATCGACCCATAGGTGAGAGACATGAAGTCGGAAAGGATGAGTGCCGCCGTCGGGGATCGAACCCGGGACCTCTAGATTGACAGTCTGACGCGCTACCAACTGCGCTATGACGGCGGCTATCATAAAGCCAAAATTTTGATGGAAGTGAAAATGGATTTCTTCCGATAATTGAGACAATTGTTTTGGGAAATATTTTGAAAATAGAGTTATACTTTTTTCCTCATCAAATACTTCTGCAATGTTCATACCTAGGCATGGTGCATTATCTGACTTTATTTCTATTAACTCGACTTATTATACTCCCCAAAACTATGTTTGGGGGTATATAGGAGTCATTTTGTCGGTCCGTCGGTCGGTCCGTCGGTCTGTCCGTCCGTTTGTCTGTAACTTTTTCGTGTCCGCTCAATTTCTCGGCAACCGTTGGACGGATTTGATTCAAACTTCGCTGATATAATCAGTATCAAGCAGAGATTTGCATATTCCATTTTGGTAACGGTCTGTTGATCTTTGACGGAGTTATTGCCTTTTGGTGAAAATTCGTGTCCGCTCGATTTCTCAGCAACCAATGGACGGATTTGATTCAAATTTCACAGAAAGACTCGGTATAAGTCAGACATGTGCATATCCTATTTGGTTATGGTCCATTTATGTTTGACTGAGTTATGGCCCTTTAATTAAAAAGTCTGTTTTTTGTTATGGCCCTTTGGCGGATAAGACTTGTATATTGACAAACGTTGTTTTAAAAGGACTACACCGAGATTTTTGACTTGTAACAAGAAAATCATCAGTATCGCTTTCATGTTCAATCCCTTGTTTGGAGGACTGTTATAGGATTGTTACAGGTCTGATGTGTTATTATTGATTTAATCTTGTAAATAACGACATAATAAGGCGAAATTATTTAGTAAATAAGTAGAAACCGGAAGTTGATATGTTTACATTCTAATTTTCAAAAACTCTTACTTTCGTTATGCATCTATTTGATTTTTATTGAGTAAAAGCAGTAAAACCCAAAATAATCGCGTTTGCTTGATGCCTACGACCCCCCCCCCCCTTAATCGCTCTAGAATGTTTTAAGCACTAGGCGGCGTGATTATTGTGATTGATGTAAAAATGCATTTGCGACCAGTTCATATTTTTAAACATTGACTCTCTATGGTCACATGACTACCACATGTCACTTGAGATCACGTGATTACCAAACACGGGACGGCGAATCACAAAAACAAATTACTGCGCTGATTATTACCTGTACAAGCTGTAGTTACGACGTTTGGAACTCCAGCCAACCATTCTATTTTTTGTTACATACTACCGGACATAAATTTTGCAAAATAACGCCGATTAAAATTGAAGCATGACTTCCACATGAGTCAGTGGGCGGGGCCAGCGATTGGTCAATTGGTATATTGTTTTATTTTACACTTTCCTGTAGAATCTCTGATTTTTATGTCCTTGTGATTTTATAACTGAGAAACAATTCGGGAAAAGAAGAACTCTTTTTACTCTGTAGGTTAGTTATTTTTCGAATTGCAATCACTTTTCATTGTTGTCTACAACTTCTTTGAATTTGGACAAAGAAAGTCTTAAATTTGGAAAAACGGGAAAGAGTTAAGCCATTTTGTTTGAATTAAGTTTGATGCCACTCTGAATATTCTATCAGTTATCACAGCAAAATTCACTTATTCATCTACTTCATCCGTACCACTGGTACTTGGCTTGAGCTCTGAAATGTCTTGCCCATGGACAAACCAACGTGACCAGTGGTGCAGCTGGAATTCAAACCCATAATTCTTGACTTCTTGCTGATTTCATATCTGCAGACCTTACCATTAACCCATGCAGGACCTATTTGAAAAATTGTTTTTCTTCACCACGGTTCGATGGTTCCAACTCATAGGTGTGGAATGCACATGCCCAGCTTGTCTGACATGACATGCTTTGCTGTTTATTGACGAGAAAATTTTTTAAGGCAACTTGTCGAAGGACAAGATAATACCAGGGTTTATCTTGGAATGGTACAAACAGATCTGAAAGATAACTCGATCGGTTTTTATTGGTACATTATAATTATTTTATAGTGAAGGGTGTAAAACATTGATTTAAGTGAAGAAAATAGCATTTTCTTCATTAACAACAACTTTTTATCTAAATCTATCTCTTCACCTTTTAGGGGACAAGTTTGAATTCATGCAAAGTAGAATGTCTTACTTGCCTGTAGAAAAGTAGAGCAAGTCTGTATTTCCACACAACTGTCCGATGTATTATGATGGGTCAAAGCATGTAGTTTGATTTAATTCCTTGTTGCAAAGATTTCATTTTGGTTAATTGTATCTTACTCAATGTCAATTTCAACATTTATTCAGTTATAATGCAGCAACTGGTCACCTAGCCATGGTTTCCTGTCATTCTTCTCAACAGTACAACCAGGACATTCAATGTAATTGGCTACCAAATGCTCGTCTAATCAGGGAAACTACTTAAAATCAAACATGTTTCATATTTGGGAGAGAGAAAAAGGACAATGTCACAATGACTATTGTCAAATGTCATATAAAGTTGTAGCTTAGCCGGGGTTAGAACCCAAACCTGTGTTACAAACTGAGCTAACTCGATTCTAAAATCCATTTCATTTGGCATGTGCTCTTGAACCTATTCTAACTGAACTCCACATTTTGATGCGTTAAAAAAGAGTATTGAAAACATTGTAACAAATTGCCTTGGATAATGCCTATTAAAACATAACGTTTGGTGACATAGCGCAGTTAGCAGCACATACCATTTCTAATTGAGAGGTTTCGGGTTATATCCGGCTCGGACGAAAATTTTGCCCCCCACAAATGGGTAGATAAACAAAAACCTTAGTCTAATGAGCAGCTCGAGGCTCAGAAAGGATGTTGTTGTTGCACTAGCGTGAGAAATACCAGGAATCTAAAGGTAGGTGTTCTTGTATCAATGAAAAGACTGGAATACTATTGAAAGTGGCTTGATTGTAAGCCAAGCAAACAAAGTATAAGGGAAAGTCAGTTCAATAAATGAATGTTGTGATTGTTTATCTTCGGTCCAGACAATAATTAAGTGACGGTATGACTAATTGTAATGTAGTTGTGTAGTTCAATTGATTTGGTGAAGGAAACATGATGTTTGGATGGTCTTTATCCTCATTTTTCAAATCATTATTTTTCATTTCAATTTGATTAAAACATAAGCTGAGAATTTTGAATTTAATCAAACTGCTGAAACTCAAACTGCTCAAAACACACAATCAAATTATTTCCGTTCTTTTCAAAATCATTCAAAAGACTTTTCAAATTCATTTATCTCGTCAATTTCATAATCTTCCTTAACTGCAGAACCCGGGTCCATGGTTGGACCCGGGTTGACCTACACAGATGTTATACTCTACTTCAATGGCATTGTAGTTTCCATAATTTTCCTTAACTGCAGAAATCCATAGTTGGATACACATAGGCATTCTACTCTACCCCTCGGGCCATGGCTGAATCCATTGCAAAATGGCAAAATTTTCGACTACACTGTACTGAAAGATGTTGCAAATGACAATTCATTTAGTTATTGAAATCTTGGATTTTTTTCAAATTAAAAGGTATAAAACATCGTGGAAATCGAAGAAGTTGTTTTTGCCAGCAATTTCTTCATTTTACACAATGTTTTCCAAATTAGTTTTCTTGAGGGGCGTCAAAAACATCATTGTGTGGGATTGTGTTAAATCCCTATATGGTGCAATAGGACAATGTCACTACATTAAAAAGTAAAACGCAACAGTTCTAGAATTAAAACCATTCCTTGTATAAAAGCCCTTGACTCTTTTCTGTTTTTCAAAATATTAGACTTGTCCAAATTCTAAGAAATTACAGAAGACAATTAAAAAATAATTCAATTTAAATGCAATCAACCTACAAGTAGAAAATATTGTAGAAAATGAGAAATAACTTGTTACAAACAATTTCGTCTTTTCCCGCAATGTTGTCTCAAGAATTAAATCGCAGAAACGTAAAACCTGGTTGTTACACTATAGGAAAGGATTTAAGTGTTCAATAAAGCGTACAAATCTAGCGATAGATAGAATACGTCCACCCAACATAAACGGTATGAAATACTGCAGGTACGATCTGACGGATCCTATGATTTGATCGATATAGTTCCTTACGTTATTTTTGAAAAGTTCATTAACCTTGACTCTTTAAGTATTTAGAATCCAGTTTTGAACTGAAACTTGTAAAATCTTGTTTATTTACCACGGGATGCAAGCTTCTCCGAATTTGGTTGAAAAGTACGACAAAATTGTGCTTTGAAGAACTAAAAGTTTTTCGCATTGTGTATGTCAACCCGCACTGTTGAATATACCATTTATTTAGTAATTGGTTAAGAAATCAAATGATTGAAGACTGGTTGATCGATTCAAAATTATATTATAAGATTTTGATCGATCAAATGATTGACGACTGGTTGATCGATTCATATATATATTGATAGATATTGAACGAAAAATCATATACAGTCCTTATTGTCCATTCTGTGTCTGCCCGTTCTTAAGAATGTGTTATGCTGTAAAACTTTCTGTTTATTTTAAAGCCAGATTAACTTATAGATTATTGCACTTGTGAAAGTTATGCATATTATGAAAGTTAATCTTAATCTGTTTATTTCATTCATTTTTTAGATGCTTGTAAGGATTGAAAGAATGTTATAAATTTATATAAAATGTATTTGATCATACTGAGATATCTAAGACGGGGCGTAAATTATAATATAAGGGATAAAACACAAAAGACACCGACGTCAGATCATTTTGATCTGCCGAAAGATCTGCTTGAAAGGAAGCTAAACAAGAGGTAGTAGAACTCATATGTGCCAATTGTGCAAACTACAGACCTGCCATTGTTTGGTTTCTGTGTCTTTAGCTTAAGATTTTCATTGGATCAGAATGATCAGCTTTGTATTTGATCGGCTGAATATCTGTAACTTAACAGGTATATTTGACCGAAATTCTGTAATTAAAAAAAGGAAGATTACATTCTGAAGGAGTACCTTGATAGTATAACTTTACTTTGGAGGGCCAGAGGCTATATGTGTAACAAGCTTGAGATCAAGCGATTTTTAGTGTAAATTCTATTGTTTTGTCATTGGAGATCCAATATTTGTGTTTCTGTCGCGTGAAAATTAAAATCTTTGAAACTTAGTGTATTCTTTCGTGACATTCTCAAAAAAGCAAAAACTACGACAGAAAAAATGGCCAAATTCTAAAAGCGAGTCACAACATATACACTGGCTAAATGGTACGTGTAATGTGGACAGAAGTTCACTATTTTATTCAAATCGATAATTTAACGCAAGATGCCGAAAGCGTCTGTCAAAAATTTCTTCATCCATTTCCACCCCAAATCAGAGGCTAATCCTCATGAAACCTAGCCGATTAATCTTTTAGATGAAGCTTGTTCAAAATTGTTTGAAAATTGGAAATCCACAAATAACACTAAGCATCATTTAAAATTGCATGTTGGGGTACATTTCTTTTCAGCAAACAAATGTATTCCGCTTTGTTTTACCATTATATGAAAAGGGCTTACTATTAACAACTGACCATTTATTAATATATATGTCTGAGACAGGTTTATTGCTGGTCGCGGACTCTCACCATGGTCGAACTTTTCATACCTCCCGTTTAAAAGGCCCACTTTTTTTTCTTTTTCAGCTTAGACTACGGGATATCAAGATGGTGAAAAACTGGTTGATTTTCCTTATTCACGGAATAATTGTTGAATCAGCTCGGAATTCTTACTTCAGCTCTCAGCCCAAAATCACACCAAAATACTGTCTGCACAATAATTTTACAATTCATGGGGTTAGCTTACTCTTTTGTGCGCTTTTTTGCGCGAGGAGTAATGGATGTCGAGTCGTGGCTTACAAACCAACAACACAAACATGTATGGGCTGTCAGTATGCAATGAACAATAACTACAGTCAGCATGGCTTTGATGACGACTACGATGTGCCTGTCGAGATACCAGCTGACAGCATCCTATATTCACGTAAGTCTATGCACACCCTTAAGCCCGATTGCGAGACAACATAGTTCCTAAATTTAAAACGAAATGACTGGGTATTTTCAATTTGTATTCAATATTGCAATGTAATTAACAAAACAAATTCGAACATGGTGCTATATGCTGAAGAAACTAGTCGAAGTTGCATTTTTGCGATAAAGTCACTTTTTCGGACTAAATACCATATTTAGACGTCAAAGAACAACGTGGGGTATACATGGCGTCAGCAGAAGGTCGATGGCCGAAATATTCGTTTTTAGTTAGCAAGGTGTCAGCTTTGATAGCTTAAGCTAACAGACAAATTTTAGGTCGTCTCACAGTTCAACGAGTGCAAATTGCCACTGCAGGCTTAACCTCTAAATCCGTTAAATGCTTACGCCATAAAAAGTAGTTCTTATGCATTTTAGGAATATTGAAAACTCTGCTCACAAGTTCATCCCCAGGGTATTTTTACCTCACTTGAGCGCTTCGTGTTCAAAATGACTCTGATCAGAAACTTTAAAAAGAAATTGCAGACGAAATTGTAAAATTGTCGAAAATTCTAAAACATTTATCTCTTTAGATAAAAAACAATGTGGAAAGTGAAGAAATTTGCTTTTCAACAACTATTCGCTTGAGGGGCGTGAAAAGGAGGGGTGTGTGGGAATGGTAACTATAACGTCATTTCTTGATCTTGACAACGTTTTACAAAGAAGATTACTGAACAAGACAATGTTTTGCTAGCTTACAGTACTTTTCAGTGCTTTGATTTATTGAATTGCCTGAACATTTCAAAATATGCCTGACCTTTGGCTGGGAAGTAAAATAAACAACCAAAAGAACAAAAACAGTCTATCCAACTATTTAGTCAAAGTAATTTAAATATGAAATCAAATATCAGAAAACAGGCTTTAATTGATATTGACTATAAGATTTTATATTTGATTGATTGAATGGGGCTTAACGCCACTTTTAACAGATTTTTTCAGTCATATCGCGGAGGCTAGGGCACCTAACAATGGATTCCTGGTATTTCTCCCACTAGTATTACCACTACACCTTTTCCTAGCATCCAGCTGCTATCCCACTTAGGTTTACGATTATCCACATATATCGACATTTTCGAAGTTTCCTTTGTTAATACTTTATGGTGAAATACTTTTTAGTTACGATATATGCATATGTCTGCAAATTTGATGTTCATATTTTTATGCAAGCTATCGGAATAAATGACCAGTTGTTTTTAGCAGCAAATCACTTGAATAGCATTTGATGGTGTCAATTTTCTAACTGCATTTTATGATTCAAGGAAATGATCAATGGACAAAAGTCAACTACTAAAAGTAGGTCGATTCGTCAAGATATATGTGGTCGTATCATAAATAGAATATCAACTTCGCGTTCATTGAATACTGAATACAATAAATTCGCCATTGAAAAAAAGAGATAAAAACTCGGTATTTTGGTAGTATAGCCCCATATCTGAAGACATTTGAAATCCCTTTTTCCTGTTGGCATTTCTCGTCACTCTAAGAGAATTTGTGGTTTAGAAACATATAATTTCCATTTTCAGCCGATTCATCAAGCTACAAGTACATCGGATGCTACGCTGACTGTATGACTGATTTTACTGAAGGGTCACCTTGCCTTAAACGAGCTTTGCCGCAATTCACACCAGGCTCTTCTCTGACGACTGATCAGTGCTTCGATATTTGTCAGCAGTATGGAAGTCGGTACTTCGGAACTCAGGTATATTTTAGAAATGAAGAGAAATTGTTTTCATTTAGGTACGAACCGAAAAACTAAATAATAACGCGAAACGATTTCATTTATCAGTGTGAAATAGTATTCATTTTTTATTTAGGTACGAACCGAAAAACTAAATAATAACGCGAAACGATTTCATTTATCAGTGTGAAATAGGTTCCTATCTCAATAAAAAAAAAACAAAAACAAGAGGGCCAGAATGGCTCTAAAATCGCTCACCTGACTATTGTAAGATGATTCAAAATTTAGCCAACACTTTTGAAAAGGGTCACCCAAGGAATATTCATGTAAATTCAGTTGAAATTACCCCATTGTTACTGAAGAATCGTTTAAAAATTTCAAAGTAAAAAACTGCCCCGCCCTGCCTAGCCCATATTTTGGCGTGAATCAAACTTCTGCGACAGGGTCACCAAAAGATGCCAAGTTTGGTTGAAATTGGCACAATGATTACTGAGAAGAAGATATTTAAAGATTTCTAAATAGAAAACTGCCCAAACCTGCCACGCCCATATTTGGGCGTCAATCAAATTTCATGAACAACTTTTGAAAAGGGTCACCCAGAAACATTCATGCCAAGTTTTGTTAAAATTGGCCCGATGATTACTGAGGAGAAATATTTAAAGATTTCTAAAAAAAAACAAAACTTCCAGGCCCATATTTGGGCGTCAATTAATTTTCCATAACACGACTTGAAAAGGGTCACCCAAGGAACATTCATGCCAAGTTTGGTTGACATTGGCCCAATGTTTATTGAGGAAAAGATGTTTAAAGACTTCTAAGTCAAAAAACTGCCCCACCCTGCCTCGCCCTTATTTGGGCATTAATCAAAAATCTAGAACAACTTTTGAAAAGGGTCACCAAAGGAACATTCATGCCAAGTTTGGTTGAAATTGGCCCAATGGCTACTGAGGAGATGTTTAAAGATTTCAAAGTCAAAAACTGCCACGCCCTGCCACTCCCATATTTAGGCGTGAATCAAATTCTGCATACTACTTTTGAAAAGGGTCACCCAAGAAACATTCATGCCAAGTTTGGTTGCAATTGGCCCAATGGTTACTGAGGAAAAGATGTTCAAAGATTTCAATGTAAAAAAAACTGCCCCACCCTGCCACGTCCATATTTGGGCATAATTCAAAATTCCACGAATTTTTTTTTAAAAAAAGGTCACCCAAGGAACATGCATGCCAAGTTTGGTTGAAATTGGCCCAATGGTTACTGAGGAGAAGATGTTTAAAGATTTCAAAGACAAAAGCTGCAACGCCCTGCCACGCCCATATTTGGGCATTAATCAAAATTCAACGAACAACTTTAGAAAAGGGTCACCCAAGGAACATTCATACCAAATTTGGTTGAAATTGGCCAAATAGTTACTGAGGAACAGATGTTTAAAGTTTTTAAAGTAAAAAAACGCAACGCCCATATTTGGGTGTTAAACAAAAGTCTGCAAACAACTTTAGAAATGGGTCACCCAAGGAACATTCATGCCAAGTTTGGTTGACATTGGCCCAATTGTTGCTGAGGAGAAGATGTTTAAAGATTTCAAAGTAAAACATCCCCACCCTGACACGACCATATTTGGGCATAAATCAAAATTCCACGAACAACTTTTGAGAAGGGTCACCCAAGAAACATTCATGCCAAGTTTGGTTGAAATCGGTCGAATGGTCACTGAGGAGAAGATGTTTAAAGATTTCAAAGTAAAAAACTGCCACACTCTGCAACGCCCTTATTTGGGCATTAATCAAAAATCTAGAACAACTTTTGAAAAGGGTCACCCAAAGACATTCCTACCAAGTTTGGTTGAAATTGGCCCATTGGTTACTGAGGAGAAGATGTTTAAAGATTTCAAAGTCAAAAACTGCCACGCCCTGCCACGCCCGTATTAGGGGGTCAATCAAAAATCCGCAAACATCTTTGAGAAGGGTCACCCAAGGAACATTCCTACCAAGTTTGGTTGAAATCCGCCCAGTGGTTACTGAGGAGAAGATGTATAAAAAAATGATGACGCCTTCCGAAGCACGACGCACGACGCACAACGCACGACGCACTACGGACAAAAGGTGATACCAAAAGCTCACCTTGAGCTTTTGTTTGTTTGAATGGGATTTTACGCCGCTTTCAACATCTTTCAGTTATATCGCGGTGGCTGGAGCACCTAACAATGGCATCCTGGTGTTTCTCACACCAGTACTACCATTACATCCTTTCCTAGCCTCCAGCTGCTATTCCACATAGGTCTACGATTATCGACCAGTTGGTATAAGAGACAAATAGTCGGAAAGGATGAGTGCCGCTGTCGGGGATCGAACCCGGGACCTCTAGATTGACAGTCCGACGCGCTACCAACTAAGCTATGACGGCGACTCTCACCTTGAGCACATCAACAACAACAATATCAACAATATCATTCTCTTATGATTAATTAACATTATGTATATATATTTTACATTTAATGCGATCAAGCAAAAAATGCGGATACTAGTTTTGAGTAACATTTTTTGTGGATCTACTTTGTACTCAACTATACAAACAAGACGGCGAGAATGGCCCTAAAATCGCTCACCTGACTAATGTAAGATTAATAAAAAAAATTGAAAGAACACAGGCATCCTTGACCTTGAGCTTTGACATTGAGGTTATCTGAGAAATTCTTTTAAATGGCAAATCTACTCACAATTGAGATAAATGGGGACATTTTATTATTGCAACCAAAAATTTCCCTCACAAATATGGACTAAGGCACATACACCAACTTGTCATAGAGACAACTTTGTCTTGCTCACTACACGTAGGCTTGACAAAATGAAAGTAATAATAATCTTAAAAGTAGTCCTGTTTGCTAAGCACTGGAGATCAGTTGTTGTTTCTCACTAGTTATCCATCTCACTTGTGCATACCAATTGTATTTTGCCCATTAGTGGCAGGCAAAAGGTACTTGTCACAATGATTGTGCCAAATGTCCGGTGAAATATGACCAAGTCGTTTTTAACAATTTTTCAGTTATATTATCGAGCATTTATCAACTGATTCCTGGTATTTCTCGCACCAGTATTACCATTACATCCTTTCCTAGCCTCCAGCTGCCATCTAATTTAAGTTTAGGATCATCTACCCATGGGGAGACAAAATGCGGTAAAGGATATGTGCTGCTGCCAAGATTCAAAACCACGATACCCAGGGTTCCCACAATTTTCTGCTTGCATTGAAATTTTTCTAAATTTCAAGACTTCTTTTTCATTGACAAAAATTAAAGGATTATTATGACACCGATTGTTGGATCCTCGAGACCTCATTTTATTGATGTCAAACTAAAACCCTAAACTTTGTTCAGAAAACTAAAATAATATAAAAAATGGATAAATTTGATTGCTTCTAGACGTGTAGATTGTCAATATCATGATAATGATAATTAATTTCAATGTCTATTTACCCAGAGTTCTCTTTTTCATTGAATTGAATTGGAGGCCATTTATTACTTTCGTATCCAAATTCAATTCATGTCCGGTTACTGGTACACTTAAAGGGCAAATCCATAGGGGTAACATAATTCAAATTTTTAAATTCCATTAATAAACATGTGCATTGATACTCATTGATTTTTCTTGAGATTGTTTCAAAAACACTTTATTGGAGTTTTTATTTTTACCTTTTCATTTTTACGGCATCGCTTATGTCCCTTACCTATTGGATACATATGCTTAACTCCCCTGAATTGTGACGTCATAGTAGAAGTTTATTAAAAATGGACGTAGAGTATGACAGCGATTTGAGCGATATTCCCGAAGAAGAAATGGATGTTTCTGGTACTTTAAGGCCATATGTGTACGAACCAGTTTGAAGGGCAATTGCTACGGAATCGGAGGATAGTGATGATTATATTCTTCGTCTTCTTTTTGCCCCGATTTTGACGATAATGTTCCTGAGGTGTCAACATGGTGAGTGATCAATATTTGCGGCGAATATTGCCCTTTATAAACATTAGAATCGTAAAAAATTTAACTTACTCCCTTTTTGAACGTTTGAATCTGACTTGAACAACGAATTTAAATGAAGATTCCAATGAAGTGACGTTTGCGAGTGAGACCCCTTTTGAATTATCCCTGGACTATTAACACTGTAACAAAAACTCCTCTGAATTTTCTTCTACCAAAAATTTACGATCAAACATCTCGTTTGTAAATTTAAGACGAGAATAAGAAATTATGTGCATGACATTCCCATTCTTATTGTCCAAATAGTGCATTAGATGATTATCTGGCTGTCATAAGAAACTTTCAGTCTGTAGCTATCTACTAGGTGCAAAGTAAAGTCTGATCGGACAGGATAATATGCAAATGTCTAACACTGGCTCAAATGGTTTTGGTTGCTTGAATCAGTACTACATTGTCCAATGTTTGCAAACAGTTCTTGGTATATGGTTTACAATTGTGCCCCCATCAGAAAAGTTACAGTAACGTTTGTTTACTCTCTGTAAATTCGGACAGTAAATCATTCTCAAATATGAAAATTATAATAAATAATTCAATTTCACAGGTGCCAGTGCATGATTTGTGTGAATATGCCAACTGTGACAGAATCCAAGTGCTGCAAGACAACAAACAGTATAGATGGGAAGGATGAGGCAGGATTGACACGCATAACAGATCACATTGCATTCCGGGTGAATTGTCTGAACATTCATGTATTAGGAGTTACCTACTATGACCATTCGTTACAGCAGGCCCACTTGAGGAAAACCAAAGAATTCATGAGTAAGTAAAATATTGTTTTGTTATAGTGCTAAATTATTTTTCATAAATGACCTACATTGTTTATAACCCTTTCCTGTTTTCTAAAAATTTAGACCCGTCCAATTTCAAAGAACTTGCAGACGAAAATTCAAAGTGGATTCTAGTTGAAAGTAAGCATTCAGTGGGATTTGAAATATTGTGGAAAAAGAAGAAACTGCTTGATATAAGCAATTTCTTCTCTTTCTACAATGTTTCTTATTCATAAATTTACAGGGATGTAAAATCAGGGATTGAACAGAAAAGGGGTTAAGGCAAGGAAATTTACCCCATTACCACACAATCCAATGTTCTGACATACTGAAGCAATGTAGTTTGCAAAAAAATAGTGGGAAAAGGAGTAATTGCTTGTAACATGCAATTTGTCCTTATACAAAGTTTACTATCCCATTCAACACTTAAACTCTTAAAATTCAGTGATTTACGGTAATTGTCAGCTGTCAAAGAATTTTTTTTACGATCAATTTATTCATTTAGACCAAAAGTGAACTTTGGACTGCAATTTTGGACATCTTTTAGGCATTTTTCTTGGTTTGTGGACCTTGACATTGTAACTGCAGCTAATTCAGTCTGTAGTTACAATTTAGATCACCAACCAACCATCTTGAAAACACTGTAGAAAAAGAAGAAAATGCTTGTTACTTGATTCTGTCGTATGTAAGACAAAGCCTGTAAAGATCATCAACTTTATATTGTCATCTGCTACTTTTTGAATTTGGACCATTCCCAACTCTGTTGTCTATCATTAAGTTAAACATCACCAAAAAAATGTTGGTTTAAAAGCTAAGATCTCTTTACATTTTTTTATTCTAGGCTACACAGACACCTGGCCTCTAGACGATTGTGAAAGGAGCGAGGAAAGTGATTCCTTCACATGTGGTGACTGCTATCAGAGACATGATTCCCTCTGTGGACTATTGAAAGAAAGAAATTCTGGTTGTCAACCTTTCAATTCTTTAAATCCATTATAAACCATTTTATGATACACCTCAAGAAATAGCTTTGATTAAAATTGTTGAAAATTTGGAAATTTCTTGTTGCAACCAATTTCTTCATTTCCCACAATGTTTTCTGCGAAGGAAATGTTTTCTGTCATGTTATAAAAAAATTAAGATTAATTCATACGTGACATAAATTATGACCTTTTCTAGTATCATCTTAGCTTATTTCCAAAGTCATAGTAAGTTGCAATAGAATAATAAGGACTTTAACAAGGAGTTATACAGTCCTTGATATAAACATAGATCACGGGTGAAAATCAAGGGTGCCATATACATCACTAGTTTGTCTAACATGAAAGGATGGGATATGCATATATTATGTTATCATTTCCTGTATTGTTTAAAACACTAATTAAGACATGACCATGGCCTAAGTTTACCCTTTACCAAGCAATCAGTAGCTTGTCTTTCCGCTAGTGACTATTGTGATCTTTGAAAAAAATTGAACTTAATGATAGCCACTATTTTCTGTTCAATTATCTGTACCTCCTTTTAACTCATTACAACTAAATCCTCTATTTTTACTCACAGTAGGAGAAAAATGTGACAAATATTGGGGGAAAAGGAGAAATTGCTTGTGACTAGCAATAGCAAATTTTCTCAAATTTTTGAAGCCTATTTACAATAATTATTCAATTTTGGCACAAATTAAGTTGTCACCTGCAACCTCTTTCAATAAAAAAACCACTTTTTTTAATTTGATCGTAAAATTTTTTGCCCAGTAATAACTCATTCATACGCAATCCTGTCCGTCTAAGCCCAACTTAAAAAAAAATTCAAAAAAGATTGTGGAAAATGAAGAAATCGCTTGGTACAAGCAATTTCGTCATTATCCACAATGTTTTCTACAAAGGCAAGCAAACGAAAATCAGGAGCATTAGTTGATACCTTACGATCTATTGTACTGGAGAAATATTGAAGGATCCTAATGGAATCTCTAGCCTGGAATTGCTGGGGTCCCTTCCAATTTTAAGGGATCCCGGAACACTGTAAGGGTCGACCCCTTAATGTGTCTAAATGGATTTTTTTTGGTAATAAAAAAAAAAGGAAATACCTTCTAACAACCATGTAAAAGGAACATTTTGAAAATTTGTTGGAATTCTAGATAAACAGTATGTTTATGAGGGAAACATGTTCATATCAATAATAAACACAGGTCTAAGTAGTTGATAACAGCAATTAAATTCAAAGCACCTCTCAATTTGGACTAGTCTAAAATTATGTCATTTTGGAATGGGATCAATGAAAAATGAGAGTATGACTAGAGGAGAAAATGGTGAGAATAAGGGGAAATGACTTATAATTATTTATTTCTCATTTTGCCACACAGTTTTCGTGAATATGTCAAAATTGACCAATGGCTGGCCCGCCCTTTACTTCACAGTCTCCGCTCATGAACTCCAACAGGAAGTTCCGCTTTGATTTTTAACAGCGTTCTTTTGCAAAATTTATGCCAAGTAACATGTAACAAAAAAGTAAAATGGTTGATTGATGACCTAAACGTGGTAACTACAGCTTGAAAAGGCTGTAGTTACAATGTTTAAGCCGCCAAATCAAAAATAATAAAAAATAAAGGTAAACAAAAATGGCAACCAATGTCGGAGTTGATAAGCTCAGGTCAGGGCTGAATGAATTATTTGATAGGTCGGTATACTCCTCTATTTAAAGTCTCGTTTGGTCAATATATTGGAAGGACAATATCCGAGATGAACAAAATGGGAACCCTTTCAGTTCTGCTGTCTCACGAAAAATCGGTCCATAATGTGATTCGTTCATTGTTTATATAATCCCAACCCCCACAAAATATGGCCGAGATATCAATTTGTTCTTCCTCGAAATTGCCCTAGCTGATGGTCGGCATGTCGGTTCTTCTTCCCGTCGGTTCTCCGAGATCAAGATTGTTGGCACGGCGTCAGGTTTCAATCGGAGTCGAAAGTTCTTAAAAACAACGTCATTTGCTAGTTTTGGGCTGATCAAAAACTTGAAATTAAAGTGTCTCACACAAAGCTTTGCATGACTCGGTGGCTCAAAATTTGTCACTGCTGTCCGCTATGAATTCACAACTTTTTTCTTTTAAAATCAATCGGAAACGTAAAAATGCTGATCCTCTGAGTCCCCGATTCAACATAACAACCGTAAGCGGCACAGATCGTCATTATTCTCCTTTAAAATCGATTTTTTACGTATTATCGCCTGTATTTAGTACAGCAACCATTGGACATGTAAAACAGATAGCTTCTACTATGACGTCACAAATGCAGGGGAGATAAGCGGTTTGGGAATGTACAGGGGAAGTAAGCGATGCGCTGTTTTGGGGCAGTATTAAATCTTGACATTTCGAATTGGTTTTTGTACATGTGCACGGTCTGCAATCGCGAAAATATTGTTTGTGTGTTAAATTAACACCATATACTTGAAAAATAATGAATGAAAAGACAATATAAAAATTTCTTTGAATTTGACCTTTAAGGTGTTGCTTTGGTTTTACTCCTAAATATTTGCTTTCTTTATTCTAACCATATATGTTAAGTAAAATTGGACACTTACCCCCATTCTTAGCTGAAAATTAAGTACCATGCTTGTAATTTTAGTGAAACAAATACCAATTTCTCTTTCTCGACAGACATTGTGACGTGATAATGCATCCCCATGTAATTTACAACGTGATAAAACCTACTGGCGGGGGGATACTTGTCAACTGTTTGGAACATGTACTATAATTGGGTCTTGCATCTTTCATCAAATTGATTTGTCTTTTTCCTAGTTTTTCGTGTGTTTTTTAAAGATATCACTAAACCAAGACTTTTTTCTTTTTTTCGGTAGCCTGGGAACCCTGGACACACCATGATTATAAATTGGTTGTCTGACGCATTCATAACTGGCTATGGTGGCAGCCCTGTTGAACTCACAGACATAACAGCATGGCAATAGCCCCATTGGCCATTGTCAGTGAGATTCATGCCCAGTTTGATTTAAATTAGTCAAATGGTTTCGGAGGATAATTTTAAAGTCAAAAACAGCCAGGCCCATATTTGGGCTTCATTCAAAATTTCACAACCTAATATTGAAAAAGGTCGCCCAAGGAACAATCATGCCAAGTTTAGTTGAAATTGGCCCAATGCTTACCGAGGAGAAAATGTTTAAAATTTCAAAGTCAAAATACCCCACCCTGTCACGCCGATATTTGGGCATCAATCAAATTGCTGCGAACAACTTTTGAGAAGAGTCACCCAAGGAATATTCATGCCAAGTTTGGTTGAAATTGGCCCAATGGTTACCGAGGAGAAAATGATTAAAAATTTCTAAATGAAAAATTACCCCACCCTGCCACGCCCGTATTTGAGTATCATTCAAAATTTTGCCAACATCTTTTGAAAAGGGTCACCCAAGGATTATTCATTTCACGTTTTGTAAAATTGGCCCAATGATTACTAAGGAGATGTTTAAAAAATTTAAAGTAAAAAAACTGCCCCGCCCTGCCACGCCCATTTTTGGGCGTCGATCAAATTTCAATTTTTGAAAAGCGTCACCCAAGCAACATTCATGCCAAGTTTTATTGAAATAGCCAAATGATTACTGAGGAGAAAATGTTTATAGATTTCTAAATAAAAAACGGCCATGCCCATATTTGGGCGTCAATCAAATATCACAATTACGATTTGAAAAGGGTCGCCCAAGGAACATTCATGCCAAGTTTGGTTGAAATTGGCCCAATGGTAAATGAGGAAAAGATGTTTAAAGATTTCAAAGTCAAAAACTGCATGACCCTGCCACGCCCATATTTGAGCATAAATCAAAATTCCACGAACAACTTTTGTAAAGGGTCACCCAAGGAACATTCATGCTAAGTTTGGTTGAAATTGGCCCAATGGCTACTGAGGAGAAGATGTTTTAAGATTTCAGAGTCAAAAACTGTCACGCCCTGCCATGCCCTCATTTGGGCATCAATCAAAATGCCGCAAACAACTTTTTAAAAGAGTCGACCAAGGAACATTCCTCCCAAGTTTGGTTGAAATTGGTTACTGAAGAGAAAATGTTTAAAGATTTCAAATTCAAAAACTGCCACGCCCTGCCACGCCAATATCTGGGGGTCAATCAAAATTCCGCCAACAAGTTATGAAAAGTGTCACCCAAGGAACATTCCTACCAAGTTTGGTTGAAATTGGCCCAGTGGTTTCTGAGGAGAAGATGTTTAAAGAATTGTTGACGCCTTCCGACGCACGACGAACGACGGTCAAAAGGTGATACCAAAATCTCACCTTGACCACGTTGTGCTCAGGTGAGCTAAGAACGCTGTCTAGCGTCTAGGAACCGAGAGCCATGCTGTCGTTACCGTTGCTTTTTTTAATTTCTATTGACGTATTCTTCTCTAGAACCTTTCGACATATGGTTGACAGGTCCAAAATTGAGGTGAAGGAGGTTCCAGACGACTTTTAAAACACATGCCCGTTGAAAAATAAACGCAATGTAGGACTTTATTAGCATTATTATTTTACCAAATTTATATAGAGCAATTTTCATGTTAAGAGCGTTCAAAAGCGATTTACAAAGAATATACGATGATTATATAAATCAAAATATTAAGACATAGATTTAAAAGTGGTCTGATAAAGTCACCATATGTAACAATATCGAAAGATATAAAAAGAGAAAAAAAAACTATTCATATTACATCGATTGGGAAACAAGTTATTCAAAATTAGATTAATCCCTCTCGATTCTGCTACCTGGAAAATGCACCAGTACTCGCGCCGAAAGTGTGGGCAATGTTAGACCCAAGATCGATAGCCGCTCCCGAGAAACGAACTCGGGACCTCTTGATCGGGTAGCCGGCGCTCTACCTCTCCACCACGGACACCACTAAAAAGAGTTATTTGCTAAAAGATTAAAAAGAAAACTCCTTGTGTAATCAGTTTCATGTTAACTCAATTACCGAACTTTCTATGTCACTAACTAACCTTTGTTTTTGTTAAAAACAGAGTCATTAACTACTCCTGGGGAAGGCGAATAATATCTTAAATGCTCGCTTCCATTGTCCGATTTATGGTGTGTTTAGTCTAAAAAATAGAATATAAGTGTTTCTCTACAATTTTTAGAAATATGATCTTTGCAATCATAAAAACTTGGAACAACTCCAAATAATAAAAATAGGGAAAGTGTAAGTAAAGAAATATTAATAAATTTATTGAATCCGGAAGGAATACTGTTAGATTCTGAATTCCGCACGAGGGAGTAATGATTAAACCATATGAAAAATTAGACAAAGAAAACGTTACTACAGTAAAGAGAAAAGTTCAGGCAATTAAGGGCATTGGTCAAAGTATTGGGCCGTTTCCATAGCGCAGTGGTAACGATAAGGACTCTTAGTCACGGGGTCACGGGTTCATTCTCCGGCCGCGGCGAATATCCTTTCTGACATTTGTCTCACCAATGGGTAAATATTCGTAAAGTTGGATGATTAGCTTGAGGCTCGGCGAGGATGTATTGGTAGTACTGGCGTAAGAAATACCAGAAATCTAAGATTAGGTATTTCAGCAGCCCCGACAAGACTGAAATACTGTTATAAATGGCGGCGTTAAACCCAAATCAATCAACCAATCAAAGTTTCGGCCACTAGGAAACAAATCGGTTTCTTCATTAGAGAAAGTAAGACCTTACTTAATACATAAGCACAATAAAGCTTCATTCTAGCAATTTTATTTTTTGGCAGAAAATCCTAAAACCCCCTTACTTCCAAAAACGTCATTAAATGAACCCCATTATTAAATTCGATTTCAGGTGGTAAATTCTAAAGAAAAAGCCAACCTTCAATTATACAAAAAAGAAATCAAAGTACTGAAAGTCCAGTAAGCTAGCAAAGCATGATTTCGTTAAGTATTTTTTATCAAAGGTTATCATTACAAGTGGGATTTAGAAAACCAATGCCTTGTACGGTAGAAAACAGTGTTGACAATGAGGAAATTGCTTGTTACAAGCTAACTAACCTTGTTACAAGCAATTTCTTCATTGTCTACAATATTTTCAAAACTAATTTCTTGGGATGCTTCAAAAGCGCGATTGAATGGGATTGTGTTAAATACCATGCTCTTGAAGGAGTTGTCTACTATTTGAATTAAGCTAATTCATGAGACCATAAAAAAGTAGTGGCAGAGTTTGCAATATTCTTGAAATAAGAACTACTTTTATGGTGTAGGCATTCGATGGATTTAGTGGTTAAGCCTCCATCGGCAGTTTTCACTCGATTGAACTCTGAGAAGACCTCAAAACTTTGTCTGTTAACTTAAGCTATCAAAGCTGACGCTTTGCTAGCTAAAAATGAATTAAACATTGTTAGCAACTGACATGCCTATGATGATTTATTACAGCTTTTGATGTACTCTATCCATTAGGACTCTTTCTTCTTCATTATTTCCTTATTTTATTCCTTATCTTGTTGTAAAACATCTGTCCAAACTCATACATGTGATTTATTATGTTTGTTTTTCGACGATGACCAACATGTGTTCAAGTCACAAGGTTAAATAAATATACTGTTTTGTTATGTTTTTTGTTTTCAAATCAGTCAGTTGTCGACGACTAAAGTCAACAATTTTCAGCAAACCATCCAGGCTTCGTCAGAAATCCTTTATCATCATTTACGATTACGGCGCTAAGTTTTTATTTTTCTTTTTTTAAATCTACGTAATTGGAACAGATACTATTAATAACCGTACTTAATCTGAGACTGCATTTAGATTAGCTTGACCAATAAATGGTTTATCATTATTGCCTGTATGAATGCCTTTTACCGCTATCCTTGGAAATGTCCAATGTTTATTCTATTAAAAATGGAGATTCATCTAGTACCTGTTACTGTTGACCTGGATCACTTTCAAGGTCTGGAAAAGGTTTTAGAGAGAGTCATTTTGTTCTGATTTCTTAAAGCGTACAAGTTGTTTCACGTCATGTCAGACAGGAATGAACGCCATCATAGCACTGTGGTAGTGCATCAGACAAAACAACCTACTTGTATAATAAGTGCTTTTGGCGAGAACATAGAGTTTCGTATAGTCTTTTGGGTCGATGGGGCCAAATCATTGCAACCCTAGTTCGTTACAATGCTTTGGTATCTTTCCTTTATATCATTTAACCCATAAACTCATATACTTTTAATGACCATTATTTCTTAAATACATTATTAACTACATGTCATCTCAGATTTTGAAAATCTTTAGAAAAAAGATTTGTTTCTTTGAATGTGTTGAACACCATTTTAAGCAGTCTTGCAGTCATATCGCGGCGGATGGAGCATAAAAAAATGATTTCTTTATCACCCATTGGTAGGAGACTACTGTCGGAAAGAATATCTGCGGCGACCGGGGTTCGAACGCTGGACCCCATTATTCGGAGTCTGATGCGCTACCAACTTGAATATCACAGTGGCCTCTTTAGGAAAAGAACAAAATTAGCTTTGCTTTTTTTCGAAAACCTTTGAATTGTTTTTCGAGAACATAACATATTGAACAACAAATTTCATTAATAAAAAATCTTTAAACTAAACACATCCCTGTTTGACGCTATGCTTCAGGAATATGTTCTTGCAGCTTTCCTTCAACTCCGATAGTTTGGCACCTGTCACTTAGGTAGCTACCTATCCAATCGAAAGTTTGGCTGACACATAATCATGTTGGCTAGCAAGTCAAACTAGAAAAGTTTCTCTGATCATCCCATGCCTTAAGAATGTCATTTTCAACTTTGAAAAATTTTGGGTGATATTAACGATAAGCGAGCCGATAAGGTTCATCTAACTGATTATCAACGAGATACGTTTGGTACGTAGATCAACGATATTTTCTAAAAAAGAAAGTTGGAGATAGCCTTGTAGTTGTTGAATTAATTCTAGGTTAGGCCTCTTAAGAAGGTAGCGCATCATAGCCCTTTTGAAGGATGCGAATATTTTACTTGGTTTACAGGGACACACTGATATTTGTTACCGAAGGAATAAAATTTGCTCAGACATGGTTATAAAACATTAGTTGGAATTGGCACCAATTTATAAGATTTGTTTAGAGAACAACTTATTATTTTCTTTACTTCTTCTTGGGAAGCTGTTTAAAGATTGACACTTTTGAAAAGTGAAATTTAGCTCTACTGGCCGAAGGGCAGAACAGCTATGGCGCGTTTTCTGACCGGCGTCCTTGCGTCCGTCAGTTATTCAGTCCAGTCGCCAGTCCTTTTGCCAGTTAACTTACCCTTGTTTACATTCTCGTGTCAACAGTTTTTATCGGATTCTCTTCAAACTTTCAAAAATGAAAGCACCATTATAAGGATCGTTCTATCCGCCAAGAAATATGGGATAAGAGCCATATGATGGTTTAACAAAAAATTCCTCGTTAAAATGCTAGTCCAAAGTTTCAATCAGATTCTCTTCAAACTTTCACAGAATGATTTTACAATCGTAAGGATTGCTCCTGCCGAAATTGGACCTGGTTTGTTCACTTTTACGGGAAAAAGGCCTTTTGAAAAGTTCATGAGTTATCCTCGTTAACGTAGTAAAGTCCACAGTTTTCATCAGATTCTCTTAACCAATTCCCACTCAATCCCTCCTTTTTTACGCCCCTCAACGAAAAAGCTTATGAAAACATTGTGGAAAATGAAGAAATTGCTTGGATCAAGAAATTTCTTCATTATCCACTATGCTTTCTATCCAAAAAGACGAAAAAATCTAAAATTCCATCAACTTGAAATTGTCGTCTGCAGCTCCTCTCAATTTGGACTGGTCTAAAATTCCACTGTGTTGGAATGGGTTAAAAAAGGGTCTATTCCTTAAGAAATTTTGTCAAATCCGTCAAGTATCATTGGAATTGATTATTTGGTTGAATGGGGTTTAACACTACTTTTAATAGTATTACGGTCATATCGTGGCTGCTGGAGCACCTAACAACGGATATCTGGTATTTTTCACACCAGTACAATAACTATATCATTCCTACCCTCCAGCTGCTATCCCACTTAGGTTTTCGATTATCCACCACATTCTCGTCAAACTTCAACATGATGATTGTACCATCATAACGATTATTCATCGGATTCCCGTCGAACTGTAACATGATGATTGTACCATCATTCCGATTATTCCTTTTGAAAAGTTAGTTATTTGTGTCTTGGGATAAGGAGTTGTATGAAAAGAATACAATAAATGCCATGTTTACACAATAAAGTTTCCATCAGATTCTGTTGAAAGTTCTACAGAATGTTTGTACCATCATTAGGATTGTTCATTTACAAAATTGGTTCTGATCTATCAAGTATCACAGGAAAAGGGTTTATATTTAAATTTTTTTCACAAAATCCTCGTTAATACATGAAAGTCTTCAGTGGTTATCAGGTTATCTCCAAACTTTATTAGAATGATTGTGCCATCATTTTGGACGAACCTTGCAAAACTTGGGTGTGATCTATTCAGTTTCACAGGAAAAGAGGCCTCATGATTTTTTGTTATAAAATCGTCGTTCAATAACGTCCACAGTCTCTTAAACATTTTAGAATTATTGCACCATCATCAGGAGTGTTCCTTTGTAAAATGACCAATTGCTAGTCTCACCCTCTTATACATTTGTCCACGCCTACAGACTCCAACAGGAAGTCCCGCTTTATGGCCAGTGATATGCAGCAAAAAGGTAGAGTAGTTGGATGGCGACCTAAACGTCGTAAATACAGCTTGAATAAGCTGTAGTTAGGGCGTTTAAATAGCCAAACCAACAAAAAGGTTAACAAAAACGGCGGCAAAGGTTGAAGTTGAAAAGTCGGGTCGGGCTGAATAAATGGTTTGATTGGTCGGGTGATTCCTTGATTGACAGCCGCATTTGGTCCATAGGGCATGCTCTCTTAAGTTTGACTGGACAAGAAGCCATATGAAAATTTATATTACGTGTATTTCTTATCAATACAGTATTGTCAGTTTTCAAAGAATTCGGGTCAAGCTTTCACAGAATGACTGTATAATCCTAATGATTTATTCTTATGAAAATAGGTAAGATCAACAAAATAGCACGGGAAAGGGGACTTATGAGAACTTGATTGAATTATTGTTGTTAAAACAACAATAAAGTTCAATCTAACAGATGCTCATCAAAGATGCAATGGGTCATAAGGACAGTTTCTTTCAGAAATGAATTGGATCTATCAGAAAACACGGGAAAAGGGGTTTTGTGGATTTTCTCTAAAAACTATCTAGTTTACGTGATAGAGTCATGCATTATTTTCGGATTCAGATGAAAATATATAAGGATGATTGTATAGTCATTAGGACACTTCCTTTTGGAAATGGAGTGGATCCGTCATTACATACGGGAAAAGGAGTCTTCAGGCTTTTCACTCAAATCATTTAAGAAATGAAGAGAATATTTTTTTGTTTGTATGGAAGTAATAATACTGTATGAATTCCCGAAGCGGATTCATACATTAGTGTGATTAGGTTTTTCGGTTTATACCTTCATGAAAACAAAATAAAATATATATTTATAATTTAATATCATCGAGCGAAAAAAGCAAAAACTGTACAATTTTTGATATCTTTTTGTATGCGACTATTTTGTTCGGAAGCATACAAAATGGCTGCGTGCTCAAAATTTTGTTCATGGAGTTATGAATAATTTTTTCGGCCAATCAGAACGCCCGTTTTAGATGGACGAAACTGAAAATTAAATTCTTCTCAGAAAGGCGATAAAGTCGGTACTTCATATTCTCCTGAAACTTTCAAAGGAAAGTTGCTGTGTTATAAGGAAGCCATCTCTCCGAATTCAATTTAATCTGCCTGAAAACTCGAGAACGGGTTAACTTTTTTAATATGAACCTTGTTCCACTGTATGATATGTATTCCCGTCGTTCTCTTTGATAGGTTGCCTCGTACAATATGCTCTATCTGACAAGTTGTGACTCTAATGCTCTAACGTTTCATTTCATCGACTGTACTTACCTAAGGTTTATTTCTTCCAGGGTGGTTCTTACTGTCTTTGCGGACTGGTTTACGACAAAATTGGCCCTACAGACAGATGTAATATGCTCTGCAAGGGAAATAAAAGTCAAACGTGTGGAGGACCTTATGCAAATAGTGTATACGAGATCTTACTTCGGGACTAACTAGAACTAATATGAGGTACAGAGACTGCACATGGTATTTCCAACAGATACTTTGTAGAAGATATTTAGTATAAACTTCAAAACTAATAAACAATTCATGAGTTTAAAAAGTCACTATGGACACTATAGAACGTTAAGTGTCACTCCTACTTTGATCGCAGTCCCGCCCTATGACTTCTTTTGGCTCCTCCCATTAATTCCAATTAGAACCTCTACTAAATCGGCGTTATTTTGCAAAATTCATGGCAAATAGCATGTTATTGAAAATTACATGGTTGGCTGGAGACCTAAACGCCGTAATACTGGCCAGTCTTCGAGTTCAAAACTAATTGATTGATTAAATGGTGTTTAACGCCGCTTTTAAAAGTAGTTTAGTCACATCGCGGCGGCTGGAGTATCAAATAATGTATTCCTGGTATTCCTCACACCAGTACTACCACAACATCCTTTCCTAGCCTCCAGCTGCTATGCCACTTAGGTTTACGATTATACACCCATTGGTGAGAGACAAAAGTTCAAAGTTAAAAGAGTGTCCGTTCAAAACGATAATGAAATAAAAAGGTAATATCAAATAAGAAGAAAATACAAAATGTTGTATCGCAATCTTAACGTGACACTCCATTCCTTACCCGTTTTCTTATCCAAAAAATTTTATGATATGATAAAAATCATTCTGATTACGTTAATTTGTATTATGTCGCTTAATTGTGTTATATCGTCTATTTGTATTATGTCGTTTATTTGTATTATGTCATGTATGTTATGTCGTTTATTTGTATTATGTCGTGTATGTTATGTCGTTTATTTGTATTATGTCGTTTATATTTTGTCGTTTTTTGTATTATGTCGTTTATTTGTATTATGTCGTTTATATTATGTCGTTTATATTATGTCGTTTATTTGTATTATGTTGTTTATTTGTATAATGTCGTTTATTTGTATTATGTCGTCGTCCGTCGTCAACATCTCTTTTAACACCCTCTCCTCCTAAACTATATTTAGACCAAACTTAGCAGGAATGTTTCTTGGGTAACCCTTTCAAAATTCGTTGACATTTTGATTCCCAAAAAAATTTGTACGCGGAAGAGTCGGGCTTTTAAGACTTAAAGAAATCGTAGAACAATTCTTTAGAGGCGATCCTCCTCCTAAACCATTCTACTTATTTGGATAAAATTTTCAGGAATCTTCCTTTTGTGACCTTTTGAGAAAAAATGCATGAAAGACTGTTTCGCAAAAACTGATTTTGTAATTAGACACAGCACAAGTATTCATTAAAACACTGGATTATCGTCTGCAAGAGTAAAAAGTGCTGGCTTAACTTGTAACGGACTTTGATAGCTTTGAAAATTTTATATCTTTAGTCGAGACCAACATAAAGAGTGGAAAGGTCTGATGAGACAGTAATATCGGCTACTTAGGACATTATAGAGTTGTCGTCGGTTTATGATATCTTTGATGGTTTAGAATAAGAAATAGCTTCCTCTGTAACCTTGATAATAACTTAAATCATGCTGTTGAGCAACTCATTATACATACAGGCAAACATAAATCGTCTTTTAAACGAGCCAGACGTTCTCTCTGCCGTTTATAGGTGAAGGTTTGTCGAGGTTATTCGATACAATTAAACGAGATCCGAATCAGGTAAAGAATCAAGTATCCATTCATGCGAAAAATAACAACAACAACATCAACAACAACAACAACAAAAAGAATCGTACACGTCGTCGACTTAAGTCTGTCAGCCATTTATGAATCTGTAAAAAATTGCATGATAAGTTCCCCGACGACAGGAAACTTTGAATCCTTAGAGCTTTAACTGAATCAATGACATGTTAATAATTTAATCATTAGTTTCGTCTATCGAAAACGATCTGATTTGGAAAAAATACATGCCTCCCTGAACAAAATTTTGAGCACGCGGCTATTGTGTATGCTTGCGCACAAAATAATTCCATTAAAAAGTATCACGTTTGTAAGATAATTGTTTTTTCGATCAATGCCATTAAGTAATAAAAAATGAGAAGCATATTTTTTGTGGAGGTATGAAACGGAAAACCTAATCATACTGTTGTATGAAACCTCTTCGCGTATTCATACAGTGTTTTTCGTTTCAAAACTCCATGAACAAAATAAAATAGTATATTCATCTCTTAATTGAATAAGGTTATTTCTTAACTACACTCGATTAGTGAAATGGATCTAATATCGAAATCACCATTCTCGTATTGATTTTATGTTAACCATGTGCTTGTTGTTAAGGTAAAAATTATTATTGGGTGATGTTTTGTCTGCCAAAGATGTAAGAGGCTTTATTAAATGTTATGTACAATGTGTTTTTCTGTCAAAAATATAACTGGCTTTATAAAATGTTATGTGCAATGTGTTTGTCAATCAAAGATTTAACTGGCTTTATAAAATGTTATGTACGATGTGTTTGTCTGTCAGAGATGTATATGGCTTTATAAAATGTTATGTACAAGGTGTTTGTCTGTCAAAGATGTAACTGGATTTATAAAATTTAATGTGCAATGTGTTTTGTCTGTCAAAGATGTAAGTGAATTTACAAATGTTATGTACATTGTGTTTTGTCCTGCAAAGATGTAGATGTAACTGGCTTTATAAAATGCTATGTACAATGCACATATACATTGGTTTTCCCTTAAGTCCATTTTAGGACTAGCTGGTCTGCTTGAAATAAAGAATATGGAATATTCTGGAGTCTTGATCATAAGAAAGGTAATAGAAAATTGACCAATCGCTGGCCCCACCCACAGACTCCCTAGGCCCCGCCCATTAACTCCGACAGGAAATTCCGCTTCGATTTTTAACAGCGTTATTTCGTAGTATTTACGGCCGGCAAGTTGCTTGTAACAAAAACGAAAATGGTTGGTTTGCGACCTGAAGGTCGTAACAACAGCTTAAAATAAGCTGTTATTACGACGTTTAAGTCGCCAAACCAACAAAAAATGGCGGCCGAGGTTGGAGTTGAAAACTCAGGTCCAGGTGGAATAAATGATTTGATTAGTCGTTTAATTTCTTGATTGACAGTCGCGACTGGTCAATTAAAGAGTAATCTATGACAATATTTAAAAGGAACCTTACATCTTGTTTCACTAATTAAAAGTACTTTAGTTTAGTTCACTATACTGAATCAATGTCAGATTAAAAGGGGATTATTGTGTTAGTGGTTTATACTTGATTTGGATTATTTTGGACCAGGAAATAAAATCTATAGTACTTTTTTATAAAGGATTTAACATCTAAGGTATTGTCACTTTTGTGAATTATTAATAGATATTAATTTAAAGCAATCGTGATACTTGTAAATTTTGTTGCTGGCTTCTTTACTATCTAAGGTATTGTCACTTTTGTCAATTATTATTAGATATTATTTTTGATAAATCTTATTACTTGTAAATTTTGTTGCTGGCTTCTTTACTATCTAAGATATTGTAACTATTGTCAATTATTATTAGATATTGTTTTTGATAAATCTTATTACTTGTAAATTTTGTTGCTGGCTTCTTTTTCTAGTTACACTATGTTGGTAACAGATATATACAACAAAACTTTTACAGTTTACAATTTATGCACTGTCGATGTTTTGGCAAGCGCCTTCTTTACAAGTACATAATAAAAACAAACGTGCTTTCACACACGTTATAGAACAGGGAAATTTACGGAAAAAGATTAAATATCTTTAGAATATTTGGGCGACAAATTGTTTGCGTAAAGTGTATTTATAAGAAAACGGTGGCGTCCTACAGATGGCAAATCTGGCGGAAAGTTACTACCCAGAGGCGTCTGCCATTTAACCCATTATCAGACGGTAAAATATTAGACTTGTCCAAATTGAAAGGAGTGGCAGACGACGATTTAAATTTTATGAATTTTTACATTTTTTAAATTTTCTGGGCTGAAAAACGTTGTGCAAAATGAAGAGATTACTTGTTACAAGCAATTTCTCCGTTTTAAACATTGTTTGCCCGATTGTTCTATTGAGAGGCGTCAAAATCCGTCATTGCGTGGGAATAGGTTTCGACAACCCCACAATCCGGAGAGATCGTAACCGCAGCTGCTTTGGAGAGATTCTACCTTGTAGATAAGAACTACCTTGTAGATAAGAACAAACATGTGCTAATGAAAAAATCACAATTTTTATGCCCCTATCAGTAACACACACATACACACGTACACATTCACACACACACACACACACACATATATATATATATATAGTGAATAAAAGAGTGAACAATTCTGGGAATTACCTAAGCCAGGTGTTTTCTTGGACATCGTGTTCCGATTGATGCCCGCCGTTACATAGGTTACATAGCTAAAGACACTGGCCTCATAACAGCTGATCTATTGTGTGCCGGAAACCTTTTTGTGCCGATCCGTATAGGTATAAGAGCATCGGGCGATAGTTCTCAAAGTGGTCAAGATTCAGCATTTACAGATCGATGGGTCAGCGCAAAACAGTTATTACTGCCTATAAACATATAGGCAGTTACAACTGTTTCGCGCTGATCTATCGAGATAAAACCAATGAGCCACCGGCGCTGTCCCAATACGCCGTCCCCAAGATTGATTGAAGTTCTGGCTAAGTTTAACCCTTTTCATGCTGAACCCGGAATATTCCGGTTTTGGTAGGAGGTGTAGACTAAGATCAGACTGCACTTATGTGCAGGCTGATCTTAGTCTACAACTCCTGCTTTTACTTGTCCTATCAGAGTTGTTTGTGAAGCAGATTTCTTAAGAAAGTTGATTTTTGAACAACAACTTCTATCAGTGCTTTCAGTCCTTTGATTTTACAGCGATTCAGTAAGGTAATTTATACAGCATGACAAGTGTTAATATCATATCCTCCCTCTAAGGAAGGAAAAGCCGTTTAGACAACAAATCATTAATTCAGTCGCTAAAGCAACCAAGAGCCTTCTTAATATAAATACTCAAAACGAGGGCATGATTGAAGTTCTTTGGAAAGAATAGTTTGTGTTTATCTTGTCGATTTCAACTCCTGTTTGTTTACATGTTAACGTCGCTTTGAATCGAATGTAACCGATTCTTCGCCGAAAATGTTGGCTTATCTTCAACATTGATTGTAATTATGGCTATAATATGCACAGGTTCTTATTACTAAACTTTACGGACGATTTTGTTTATTTCCGTGACCGAGCTAGTAGTTTGAATGACTAGCGAAAGTTAAAACGTCATCACTGTAGTCAACATTTTATGTAAAACTAACATTAACTTGTGGTGGGTCACAATTTACCCCTTGTCATGCTGAACCCGGAATATTTCTTTTTGGCAGTAGGTATAGTCAAAGATCAGCCTGCACATATGTGCAGTCTGATCTTAGTCTACACCACCTGCTTGTCCCTTTAGAGCCAGAGTTGTTCACAAGGTAAAACTTCAAAACAGATATCAACATAAAATAAGTACTAACAGTCTTTTCAGCCCATCGATTTTAATGCAATTCTGTGTAGGATTTTAATTCAGCATAACAAGTGTTAAAATATCAAAACTTCAGTTACAAATTGCAGGTTTACCATATAGTATTATTTCATCAATTATAATTTTGTAGTGTGTTTCAGGGGAAGCCATGGCTTTAAGCTCAATTCAAAATACAGACTATGCTCTGATGTTTTATGACTCTTGTATTTTAAGAATGTGGATTTATCTTTGTTCGGTTAAATACAACAAAAACCTTAATATCTTTCTTGTTCGTTTATTGTTTAAATAAGAGATAATTGCAACAAAAAAGCATAGAGACACCTTGACCATTCAGACGAAACATGTAGAATTATCACCGTTCTTCTATCGTTTTACTATTTATATTGAAAACATACTTCGATTGTATTACTCCACAAGGAAACACCGTGGGTAACTCCTAAAACCCCTTGTACCCTAAAGTAATCCTAAATAATCATGATAAAAATATAAAATCAAAGTGTCGTACGCACTGTAATTGGTCGTCACTGAGAAATTGGACATATCGTTGCATTCCGACTTTAAAATTAGGGTCAAACAACTTTAATTTCTTTTACTTTCACAACACGTAGGTTCTATCCTAGTGTACGATATTTCCGTGAATGTTAATTAGAACTGATATTATTTTACACGAACGTAAGACCTTGATGCAACATGGGTACCGACAAATAAGCAACTTTTTGTGAAAACTAGATTTTTAAAAATTCTCGATTGTTATATAGTCATGGTTAGATCATCCCTGCAAGCTTTTTCTATAAAGCCAAAGAAGAAAAATTATGGAAATATGATATCTAAAGTTTAAGAGCAAATGCTGACAGCAGGTTCATGAAATTTCAAAACCTTCCTTTTTCTGGACAGAAATTAAAAAGTTCCTAAACAGCGCTGATTATAAACAAAGGAAAGTACAATTGATACTATTATTAGGGCGAATTCTTTCGACAGCTTGAAAGCATAATAATCGGATTTGCTCTCCAGAAGAACTTTCAGTATTTTGATTAACTTATGGCTGGAAAATAGTTGAGTGACAGTATCATCTTTGTTAACACCTCGATATGATTGAAAGAAAGGGTTGGTTAGACGCGTTCATCAATAGCGGAAAATCCTTGAAGCATGCATCTTTAAAGCGTGGGACCGTCCAGTTTTCCTTTACTCCTTTTGATAATTCTTATGTTGTAAAATGAAATGATTTTTTTCCCGTCAAAATATACGTCCAGTTGGGCTAAAGGCAGTTTTGGTAAATTGCAGCGACACAATCTCGAGTTTATGGTTATATAAATTGGTCTACGATTAATTAAATTAAAGTGCCGTACGCACTGTAATTGGTCGTCATTGAGAAATTGGACATATCGTTGCATTCCGACTTTAGAACTATAGTAAAACAACTTTAATTTCTATTTCTTTCACAACACGTAGGTTCTATCCTAGTGTACGATATTTCCGTGAATATTAATTAGAACTGATATTATTTTACACGAACGTATGACCTTGATGCAACATGGGTACCGACAAATTAGCAACTTTTTGTGAAAACTAGATTTTTAAAAATTCTCGATTGTTATATAGTCATGATTAGATCATCCCTGCAAGCTTTTTCTATAAAGCCAAGGCAGAAAAATTATGGAAATATGATAACTTAAGTTTAAGAGCAAATGGCGACAGCAGGTTCATGAAATTTCAAAACCCTCTCTTTTTCTGGGCTGAAATTAACTATTCCTAAACAGCGCTGATTATAAACAAAGGAAAAATCAATTGATACTACTCTTTGGGCGAATTATCTAGACAGCTTGAAAGCATAATAATCAAATTTGCTCTCCAGCAGAACTTTCAGTACTTTGATTAACTAAGGGCTGAAAAATAATTGAGTGACAGTATCATCTATGTTTACACCTCGATATGATTGAAAGAAAGGGTTAGTTAGACGCATTCATCCTTGAAGTATGCATCTTTAAAGCGTGTGACCTTCCAGTTTTCCTTTACTCCTTTGTTATTTTTTAAATTGTAAAATGAAATGATTTTTGTTCTGTTTTCCCGTCAGAATATACGTCCAGTTGTGCTAAAGGCAGTTTTGGTAAATTGCAGCGACGCAATCTCGAGTTTATGGTTATATTAATTGGTCTACGAGGTTACTTTGATCTAAATGTTTGTAAATGTAGGTTATAGATAGTGGCCTAAAGTATATTCAATTGACCTCGCCCATCGGCTCAAACAGGGATTTCTGCTTCGATTTTAACCGGAGTTATATTGCAAAGTTTATGGCAAGTAGCCTGTAGCATGAAACAAAAAGGGAAAAAAGCTGTAGTCACGTTAATGTCACCAAAACCAATAGATTATGTTTACAAAAATGGTGGAAATTGTTGGAGATCAAACCTCATTTCTTGTCTCAATGAATGATTTCATTGGTTGAGTGGTTGAATCACAGCCGCGATTGTAGACTACTACTGCACTTTGTGCAAGGGAATGGTTCTTACGTAGAAGTATTTTTAGAGAGCGGGACCAAAGACTTCGATTGTCTTGAATATCCTGTAAATGTACGAATTATCCCGGGGCCCTAAGATCGACGATAAAGGTAGACTGAAACTATTGTCGCCTTGTAAATTAAGAGGGTTGTTAAAATCGATAGGGGTACCCGTCGACGATAAAGGCTGTTGTCCTTAGATACAGTATATGTTACACCCAAATTATTTTCGTTCCTGACAATACAGAGTTCAAATATCTTAAGATACGGATATCTTTTATAAGAAATGTTTCTATATAGTATTGCCAACTTGAATAAGGTAATCTAAGATGTCGACAAGAAATTAATGAAATGAAAATTCGTTGGTGTAATCGTGCGCATTCGCCAGAGCTTAGGAAGACGATAATATTAGAAAGAGGGCCATTGGCCTTGGAGCGCTCACCATAGATAAAGTCTCTCAGCCTTCTGAGTCACAAGGAGTATACTTTTACAGAGTTTAGCTCACCGTTGAGCTATTGTGATCGCCCAATGTCTGGCGACCGGTGTCGTCGTCGTGCGTCTGCAATGATTTCTTCAAACATCTTCACCTCCTGGGCCAGATCGGCAATCTTGACGGAACTTGGAAGGAATGTTCCTTAGGTGAAGTTTTTCCAAAATTGTTCAAATAATTTAAAGTCACCCCTAACTCTTGTTGCTAGGGCAACAAGAGGGGGGAATGATTAGCTTTTAAAACCTTCTTCTCTGAAACAAGACGATCGAGACCTTTGGTATTTTGTATGCAGCACCGTAGGATATGTAACAAGTTTGTTCAAATAATGCCCCTTGGGTCATATTTTGGCTCCGTCTGGGCACACCGAATTTTTATTGAAACAAAGAAAGAAAACTTTGAAAATCTTCTTCTCTGCAAAAAGAAAGTCTAGATAATTGATATTTGGTATGCATAATCTCATAGGGGACCTCTAGCAAGGGTGTTCATTTGATGCCCCTTGGGTCATTTTTTTGGGGTTTGACCGGGCGTATAACCTATACAAAGTTTGTTCTTGTGATACTATTTGGATCATATTTGACTCCGCCGGGGCACACCCTATTTAATAATTGTTCGAAAGAAGTCAATCTATTGAAGCTTCATGCGAAATATAAAGGGGCTGCGTCTTTTGGTTCAGGAGGAGACAATTCTTAGAGAATTTTCTTTAATTTCACTTCTGTTGCCGCGTCAGCGAGAGTTATAAATGGATTTCAATGCTTACGTAATATTTAAATGGAGGACGTCTAAAGAAATATTCAACCAACTTTGGTTGAAGTGATGTTAGCAGATTTGAAAGAGGTACTGACCCTACATGCAAACTATCAAGGATAAACGCTTTCTGTGTCGGGAGGGTATAATTTTCAAAAATTGATTTTCTTTAAATTTCAATTTTGTTGCAATGCCTATCAGACTATCAATTGCTATAAGGTTCATGTTATGATTTTTTTTCAAAATGGGGCACCTACGGAACATTGCTGCCCCTCTGGCTCCATTTGATAATATTGAAATAGAACAATACTATGATTCTTCCATCGTGTCGTTCCAAGGGCGATGAAAGTTCTTCTTATCTGACCCATGGCCTATTGAATTCAGATTTTCTGCATACATGACGTCAAATAACAGAAAATGAGACTGGCCCATCAGTAGAGTTTTTACAAATCAGCGTTAAAGGGGCGGACCCTCAGAATCCACATTGTCCACAGGCTTCGGGTTACCAGATGCACACACCATGGTTTTGTTATGTAATCATGATAAATAAACGAGGTTTAAGAATCCACTACAACATGACAAAATCCTAGACTGGTTCCAATTGAAAGAACTTGCAGACAACAATCTATAGTGGGTGGAATACAGAAAATTTTCCTTGTTGGGTAGAAAAGCATTGTGGACATTGAGGCATTTGCTTGTTACAAGCAATTTCTTCATTGTCCATAATGTTTTCCAAAGTTTTTTTCTTGAGTTGCTTGAAAAGCGAGGTTGGGTGGGAATGGGGTTAAATAGCATGCTTTGGAAGTAGTTCTCTCAAAATTGAATAAAGTTAATTTATGTAGGCATGCAAAGCCATGCAAAGAAGACTCTGATCAGATTTATTTCAGGAATGCTAAATATACCCAGGCGATGAACTTGCACGCAGCGTTTGCAATATTCCTGAAGAACTATTTTTCATGATGTAGGTATAAAAAGGATAAAGTGGTTAAGCTTCCATTTGCAGTTTGTACTCATTGAAATCAGAGAATACCTCCCTCCAAATTTTGTTGCAGCCGTCATAGCGCAGTCGGTAGCGCGTCAGACTCCTAATCTTCAATGATGGGGTGTCATAGGTTCGATCCCCGGCGGCGGCACATATTCTTTCGTACATTTATCTCTCACCAATGGGTGAACCTAAATGGGATAGCAGCTTGAGCCTAGGAAAGGATGTAGTAGTAGTACTGTTGTGAGAAATACCAGGAATCCATTGTTAGGTGCTCCAGCCGCCGCGGTATGAGCGACTACTGCGTTCAAGCAATCTCTTCATTTTCCATAATGTTTTCTACCCAGAAATGTGAAAAAATCCAAAATTTTATTAACTTTTAATTGTCGTCTGCAATTTCTTTCAATTTGGGCCAGTCTAAAATTACACTGTGTCGGAATGGGTTAAGTTCACTTCCGATCTAAAGGAATGATTTGATTGGTCTAACTGCCATATGGTTGATAGGCGTAATCATTTAATTACAAAGTACAATAATTTGATTTTCAGTTTCGTCTTTCATAATGCGGCGTTCTGATTGGTCGAAAAAATAATCACAACTCCATGAACAAAATTTTGAGCACGCAGCGATTTTGTATGCTTCCGCACAAAGTAGTCCCACACAAAAAGGTATCAAAATTTGTAAAATATTTGCTTTTTCGCCAGCAGCTATTCAATTATAAGATATGAAGAGAATATTTTTTGTTTTCATGGAGCTATGAACCGAAAAACCTAATCACACTTATGTATGAATCCGCTTCGCGTCTTCATACAGTGAGATTAGTTTTTTCGGTTAATACCTCCATGAAAACAAAAGATATTCACTTCATCTCTTAATTGACATTTAGTCCACTTTTTTTTAAAATTTCAGACTGGTCCAAATTTAGAAACGTCGCAGACGACAAGGAAAAATGGATGATTCTACTTGGTAGAAAATATTGCACCATTTCCGTTAACTTTTACTGTTTGTCTGGCGACTTGCTTTGTCGTAGCTACAGCTTATTTAAGCTGTAGTTACGACGTTTCTGTTGCCAACAAACCATTCTACTTTTATGTTACATAATGCTGGCCATGAAATGTTAAATTCGAAGTGGGACTTCTTGTCGGAGTCAGTGGGCTCCAAAGTTGTAAAAAACATAGTTTTAACTCATTGCATTCGCTGAATAATATATCACGTGGAGACCCTGTAACTTATTGGCTAGTCCTGAATTAAGATCTCGTATACAGAATTCGCTATTAAGCCTCAACACTTTTGACTATCATTTTTTTCGTGGTTTGTATCACATATGTCGGTAGCGCCAAATTAGTTCAATAATTCCAAAGTTGATACAAACATATTTAGAGCTTTCATAAACTGGAAATCCGACGTGCAGACCAAGAAACTGATTGGCTAGTCCTGAAGTAAGAACTCGTATACAGAATTCGCTATAAAGCCTCAACACTTGACTATCATTTTTTCGAGGTTCGTTATAAAGCTGGTGGTAGCGGCTAATTTAAACCTTAATTCAAAAGTTAATACAAACATTTTTGAATTCGTTGTATTAGCTAAATAAGTCACGTGTAGATCCTGCAACTGTTTTATAGTTAGCTAGTCCCGTATTCAGAATTCGCTATATAGCTTCCAAACGTTTTTCTCAGTTCGTATTACGGTATCGCCAAATTTGATAATTAATTCTCAAGTTGATACAAACATATTTTTAACTTGTTGCATTAGCTGAAAGTGTCACGTGCAGACCCTTTAACTGAAACAGAATTTGCTGAAAAAATTTCGCATGTTTGACTATCATTTCCTCTGCAGCTCGTGTTAAATTTGTCGGCAGCGCAAAAACTGATCATTAATTCCAAAGTTGTTACAAAAATATTTTAACTCGTTGCATTAGCTGAATATATTATGTCACGTGCAGGCCATTTAACTGATATTATACTTGGCTATTCCCGCAGTAAGATCTCGTATACAGAATTTGCTGCAAAGCCCCCACAAGTTTGACTATCATTTCCTCCGCAGCTCGAATTACATCTGTCGGTAGCGCCAAATTTGTCGTAAACCTGCCCGCAAAAACAATAATCGTGTAGCTGAAATGACCAAAAAGAAAAGAAATAATCGCCCAAACGAAACATTGAACGATCGCTGCTCCCATCCACTGAATCTCTACGCCCCGCCAATTAACTCCGACAGAAAGTTCTACAGTAAAATGGTAGGTTGGCGACGTCAACGTCGTAACTACATCTTGAATAACCTTTAGTTACGACGTTTAAATCGCCAAACCAACAAATAAAGGTTAAAGAAAATGGCGGCAAATGCCCGAGTTGAAAGCTCAGGTCCTGGCTGAATAAATGATTTTATTGGTCGGTTGATTCCTAGACCGACAGCCGTGATTAGTAAATTAGCAAGTCTAAACTCAAGTTAATTAGCACAAATTGTGCAAGACAAACTGTGCTTTTAAAATATCAAAGAGAGCGTTTGGAAAGATTATCAAAGTGAAATAAGGTTAAATAGTATAATAAAGTAACCATATCTTAGAATTCAAGCTTCAATGAAGAATCAATGATTGGTTGATTGAATAGAGTTTAAAGCAACTTTTAAAAGTATTTAATTGACATCCTTGCGTTTTGGATAAGGGACTGGGAAAAAGGGCAAGGATAAGGGAAAGGATGTTATCTTCTCAATAATAACGTATGGTGGCTGTTAATTAAAGTAATCTATTGACCAATCAAATCGTTTTAGACCGGAAGCGAACTTTGAACTCGACATCTATATGAAGCTTTTTTTTATTGATTCAAGCTGTAGTTACGACGTATATGTCGGTAACCAACCATTTTTTTTGGGGGGGGGGGTATGCTTTTTTTCTTTTGTCATAAGCTACTGGCATTAATTGTTGCAAAAAAATCGTTTGATATCTAGCTAAACTTTCCTGTTGGAGTTAAGTGGGCGGAGGCAGCGAACCGTCAATTCTAAAAATAGAGATGAACTTTTTTTCATACTTCAATGAACAGAAATTTTTTAGCACGCAACTATTTTGTATGCTTGCGCACAAAGTAGGTCCATAAGATTTCACTGAAAACTAGTTAAATATTTACTGCATTTTGCTTAACTCCATCCTGTTTTGCAAAATTTTCGAACTACCCAAATTCAAAGGATTTGCAGACGACAATATAAAATCGATTTTATTCGTAAAATTAGCATTCAATAGGGTAGAAAATATTGTGGAAAATGAAGAAATTGCTGGTTTCAAGCAATTTTTTCTTTTTTCCACATTGATTTCTAAAGAATAAAGACACGGGGACGTAAAATTGAACGGGAAAGGCTTAAATGCTTTCAATCATAAGGAATAAAAAGAATATCTTTTCTTGTAATTGAGAAAGGAACCTACACGATAAAAATATTGGACTGGTCCAAATTGAAAAGAGTTGCAGAAAATAATTTAAAGCTAATGATTTTTATCAACTTTATATGTTGGAAAGCATTGTCAATATGAAGAACGTGTTTGTCACAAGCAATTCCTTCATTCTACACAATGTTTTCATATTTTTTTTTTCTTAATGGAAGTGAATAGATCTATGTGTCATTGCACGAAACTGTTTCGTAAGACCAAACAAATATTCTCTCTATTTCTTAAAGGCAGGTATCGATGTTTTTTTCATGTCACAGATTATAATTATTTCTATTTCCTCTCGTATACTATTTGAATACAATATGTCGAAAAGTAGTTTTGCAAAAATCTGAGGTCGCTTATCAGAAAAAAGCAGGGTATTTCCTAAGGCTATAAATCTATTTTTAGATTAATCCGAGACCGTTGCGAAGAATATATGATCATTCACGTGGTGCGAATAACCGTTGTAACCTTGAATTCAGTTTAAATTACATCACATCAACGTCATCGTTACGTCATCAGGAGTAATGTTCGCTAGCCGGTCTTTAGTTCTGTAAAGATCAGTACAAAACTGTCGTAAGCGTTATTACGAATATAAACACTTACCGTTGTTTTGCGCCAACCCTTTCATGTGATATGAATTAAGACTTTGGCTGTTTCGCTAGTAAATTTGTTACCTTCAGTTGACTTTGGGTCATATGCAAATGAGGTCATTCGATGTCGACAGTCGAATTCCGTGATATCCTAAAATAACCTGGAATTCCACTGAACCTATCCGATATAACTACAAAAAGCCATTTTAGGCCTATTACCTGGCTCAACTTAAAGTATTAAATGTTCGTTTGAGTGTATTTTTCGGCACTTGGTATTTTTTTTTTCTTATCTCAGTTTCAGAAACATCGATACCGCCCTTTAAAAGGGCTCTTGAACAGATTTTCAAAAAAAAAATAATGTAGGAAAATGATCAGCTTTCGAATATTTATCGATATCATTTTTCAAAATAAATATTCGTTCTTCGTTTTAAATTTACTACATTCACTATAAAATTGATTTAATGTCATATATTCCCCATGCCCTGCTTTGAAACGTCGGAACTTATCGGTTTTTATCGTTTGTCTTCGGGTGATGTCGATCACCACTGTATTGCTAGCGGAAGCCAATGACGTAATTGAAACGTCATGGAAACTCCAAATAAGGCAGTTTTCGGTGCAATCGACATGTAACGTAATAACTCGGGTTATTCATCGCTGACTTATTTGGCGTCTCGTAACGCCATATGTTTTGCTTCTTTTCTTTCTATTTTTAAAGTGATGTACATCCATTACCTTTATAAAATTAGCTTAATTTAGGAGATGAAGAGAATATTTTTTTTCATTGAGATATGAACCGAAAAAACTAATCACACTGTATGAATACGCGAAGCGGATACATACATTGTGTGATTAGGTTTTTCGGTTCATACCTCCATGAAAACAAAAAGTATTCTCTTCATTTCTTATAATTTAATAGTATCGAGCGAAAATAGCATAACCCCTACATCTTTTGATACCTTTTGTATGGGACTATTTTGTGCGGAAGCATACAAAATCACTGCGTGCTCAAAATTTTGTTCATGGAGGTATGAATTAATTTTTCTACCAATCAGAACGCTCGTTTTTGATAGACGAAACTAACAATTCAATTGTTCACCTTTTAACAAATGTCTTTAAGCTTTATAGTTAAAAATTTGAAAATTGAGAGCCAAAATTTAATCATAATCTATGCAAGAGCGGCTTGAACGCTTTGCTGTTTTTCAAAATGTAAGACCTCTCCGAGTTCAAAGGGGTTGCAGATGATATTTTAAAATAAGTACAATAAAAAAAGTTATCTTACATGATAGGAAATATTGCGGAAAAAGACGAAATTGCTTGTTACAAGCAATTTCTTCTTTCCCCACAATGATTTCTCAACTAAAATTGCACAAGACAAGTTGTACAGGGAAAGGTAAACGTCACCTGAGTTCCAAAGTACCGGCTTCCATATTGCTGACAAATCTCGAAACACTGATCAGTCGTTAATGAAGTTCCGGGTCCATACAATTGTGGCAGGGCTAGTCCACGACAAAATTGTTCAGAGAGATTAGTATAACAGTCAGCGTAGCATCCGATGTAATTGTAGCTTGATGTGTCGGCTGAAATAAAATGGAAATAAAATGTGCAGCGGTTTCAAAGGAGGTAATTTTTGATGGTATGCAAATTAGGAACTATCTAGACAGGCATATAACTAATTGCAGTTATATATAAATAATTTCAACCCATTTTGGGTTGAGGATCCTTTTCTCTGAATGGATAGGCTTTGTCTATGTGTTTTGTTCGTTACAGTCAGCGTAATATTCTATCGAATTGCAGCTTGATGTATCGCCTGAAAAACTGATAATAAATGTGTAACGGTTTCAAGGGAGGTAATTTGCCATGGTATGCAAATTAGGATACCTCCAGAAAGGCATAATTTTAATTGCAGTTATATATAGACAAGGTCGACCCATTTAGGTTGAGGATCCTTTTCTCTGAATGGATAGGCTTTGCCTGCAAACTCTGTATGTTACAAATTATTCTAAACAACAAAATTCATAAAAGTGATGAGAAAAGGCCAACAGAAAAGGGGGTCTCAAATATTTCTGAGAAATTATGATGCACTAGCTTGTACCATATAGTTAGATGATAAACTCTAGTGCTCAAGATAGAGCGAATGTATTAACAGATAAAAAAGAACCTAGTCGAGTTTTTATCTGTCTCAGACGACGAGTTAAATAAATAGAGAAAAGATTGTTGGTGTCTTGATATGGAAAAGTTTATCGGGCAAGGCGTAGGAATTTATCTGATGAGCCGAAGGCGAACCGGATAATTCCGAAGCCGAGCCCGATAAACTTTTCCTTATCAAGAAACCAACCATCTATTCTATTTCTCCTGTTACCATCTTTAAAAATGAATTCGACTGAAAAATGTCCATGATGAGTAAATGTAAGTTAACCTCTCTCCGCCGAATAAGGTGATTTGACCCTGATGAGGTTAGGGCATCAGGGTCGACATTCTAAAAACTCGCACAATTTAATTTAGAAAAGACATAATAAGAACGAATTAACAGGAACATCTGTAACTTAAACCTTAAGCAACAAAGACTTACCTTGGTCATCGAATTATATTTGCCTAGATTTGTCGATCTTATCGATTACTCAACTAACGTGTCAAAGATTTTCTGACGATTCGTTGTTAAGCAGCAAAAACCAAACCAAAAGTCATTGCCACCCTGATAGAAAATCACAGAATGGACAAAGCTTGAGATTAGTTGCCTAGCCGCGACTTCTAAGAGTATCATCAATGAAATAATATCAATACTTAATCCCCTTAATCCTTTAATGTTTTAAAATCCCGCTTTCTGAAGTTGTGTGTATGCTTCCATGAAATAAACAATGCCTGCGTCATGTGTTGGAGGCGATCACGTAGATGTTCAATTCAAGTTGATAAGCATGCGAGGAGATGCGTGGAAAAACTTGTTTCTGATTTGATCAATTTGAAATATGGGTTCGTCATATGCAAAACCGCTAAAAACGAGGGTTTGTTGGGTATAAAGGAAATTGAATAGCAGGTTATGAATACAGAAATTATTAACAAGTCATCTTTAAACAGATTTTAAAAAAAGAGTTTGTTTGGTATAAAGGACATCTTTAAACGAATAATCCTTAAACAGATAAAAACGAGAGTTTGTTGTGTGTAAAGAACATTGAATAGGTGGTTATGAAGAACATAATTTATTAAATGGGTCCTCTTTAAACACATAAAAACGAGGGTTTGTTTGGTATAAAGGACATTGACTAGGTGGTTATGAAATACGGAATTTATTAAACGGGTCATGTTTAAACAGATAAAAACGAGTGTTTGTTTGGTATAAAGGACATTGACTAGGTGGTTATGAAATACAGAATTTATTAACAAGTCATCTTTAAACAGATAAAAACGAGTGTTTGTTGGGTATAAAGGACATTGACTAGGTGGTTTTGAAATACAGAATTTATTAACAAGTCATCTTTAAACAGATAAAAACGAGGTTTTGTTTGGTATAAAGGACATTGACTAGGTGGTTATGAAATACAGAATTTATTAACAAGTCATCTTTAAACAGATAAAAACGAGTGTTTGTTGGGTATAAAGGACATTGACTAGGTGGTTTTGAAGTAAAGAATTTTTAAAACGAGTAATCTTAAAACAGATATAAAAAAGATAGTTTGTTGGGTTGAACGGACATTGAATAACTGGCAATGAAGTACAGAATTTTATTAAACGAGTCATTTTTAAACAGATAAAACGAGAATTTTGTGGGTATAGAGAACACTGAAAACTGTATTATACGCGTAATCTTTAAACAAATAAAAAACGAGGGTGTGTTTGGTATAAATGATGATTTATTGAAAATAAATGGTTTTATCTGCAAACTCCTTCTTGGTCACTTTCTCGGGGATGCCGTTTATGCTTTTCCCTTTACAATGGTTATGTACAAAACTGTCCCGGCCAGCGTACTTGCAACTGTTAAATTGGCAGTCTGCCAATGGCGAACGGCATCCCCTTCTTACGGTCCAATGAGTGTCATTCGAGCCTTTTTCTTTGTTCAATGAACACTTAATTTTGTTGCTAATTAGAATTATTAAAAATTCAGATATTTATCTGATTTTATCATTGTTAATCACCACCGTAATTATCTATTGTGGACTTACACGTGTATGCTGCTGCATACACTAAAAGGTTTCGACGATTTCGTGTGTTATTTACTCGATTTTTACGGACACTAAGTGACCTACATTCCGATCAAGAGTGATCACTGTGATCATGTCGGACTTAGATTAACATTTCGGTAAATGATCGGACACACAGTTAAGCGACTCCTGCAGATATTGTTTATTTAAACGTGGCTTTAAGTTCACCAGTGAATGGATGTGTGTCTGGCTTGGCAAATTCGGTCGAACTTTGGCGTTTCAAGATGCAGCCTGACCCGGTTTGTGCTGTTAAGTGGAAGTAGGAGGCGCCAATTTGTGTAATCCTGGTGTTATTTACTATCGTTTGACTGCGAAGACTGTTTTATTATATACCTTGCCGTGAAATCTTGGGATTTCTTAGTGTACTGAATTTGATATCGTCACTGTCGTTAATCATGTATTCATCGGCTCAAAAGACCTTCTCACTATCAAAAAGATTGGTTTCGATATTCTAATAAAAAAACAATAAGGTATATAATAAATAGAATAATTAACTGGTTATTTCAGATATGAAAAAATATTTCACTCGGATGCGTTGTGGGGCGTTAAAAAAACTCGTGCTCCGCACGCCTAACAACGCATCCTCGTGAAATATTTTTTTCATATCTAGAATAACCAGTTGATTATCCTCTATTTATTCACTAGTTAGTTTTACTACGGCTGGAAGTTTAAATAATAATCTATGAGCAAACTATTGTTATGCGTGGGTCCGATGATGACAACAACAGTGGTTGAACGCCATAAACGCTCGCCCACACTATGCAGCCAATCACAGCCGGATCTAGTCTTTTGGAATTGCAGAGGTTTCTTGTAAACTGTGATGAACTTCTTTAATTCGTGATTAGGTACATATTCAAGGCTCGGGTCAATAACATGAGCAAGTAATTCCTTACAGAGTATTTGAGTGCGGTACTCTAGGCCTGCCATTCCTCATCATGCTGTTAAACTGAGGAACCCTAATGGTTATTTTCACAGAAAGGTAGTCCAATTTTCATTTTCTTATTCTATTCCCTCCAACTTAGAATTATTCATTTTGTTCGCAATATTTCACGTATAACATTCAGGCAATTCCCTTGGAGGAAGGAAAAACAGTTTAAATAATATATCGTTTATTTGGCCATTAAAGCAAACAAGAACCTTCTTATAACCAATATGCTAAAAGAGTGTATGAGTGAAGGTCTCTATAATGAGTACTTTGGGGTTTTTTTCTATCAATTTCTTTACTAGTTTGCTAACCTTTTAATAAGGCAACCGCGGCTGATTCTTCACCGGAAATGTTTGCTAACCTTTGGCATTGACCTATATGCAGAGCAATATTGGCTGTCAATTTCATATTAAATTTTCTAGGCTGATACAAGTCGAACTCCCAAGCAAAGACTGTTGATATTGCTGATTACCGCATGGCCACCTCTTTTATGCTTTATTATCTGCACAGCACCTGCTTTGCACCTTCGTCTTATATTTATCTTGTGCCCTCGTTTTTATTATTTAGGGGCTTGCGCCCTTGATTTAGTGTTAACTCTAGGCAGAGGGACTGGGGATTTCCTCCTTTTTTCAAAGATCCCCGATATTTTCAACATTGATGGGGGATTTTTTTCTGTAAACAAAGAGCAATCAATACCAAACATCTCTTACTTGTGTGAATTTAACACTGAAATCCCTCATATTTTTGAAATCCTAGACTGGAAACTGCTGATTTGATTTTAGGGGCTCTGCCCCTGATTTGATTTTAGGGGGTCTGCCCCTGATTTGATTTTAGGAGGTCGGCAGATTAATGTAATTTCTTGCAGACTACTTGATTATGGTGCCATCTTTTAATCACTGAAGTGACAACCTGCCATCTTACCTATTACAGTGAAATCCTGTTAGTCACACCATCAGTTTATCAACATGTTTGTTGCAATAAACAAGAAGCAGATATCTGTTCTTCAAATCTGTTTTTCGTGCTATAAGACTGTTGCAATTAAGCAGTGAGTTTTTTATTATCCGGGTTGCAATTACGAGGATTTCGCTGTGTAGGTTATGGCTGTTTTATGCGCTGCAATGTTATACTCTTCTATCTCTGGCTTGGCAGGCATATATCTTTAACATTTTGCCAATCATTTTAGCGACCTGGGACATCTTCTTAGACTAGTCCAGCTTTCTAGTGCACCTGTTTGGCTGAACATAATGTATCGGACAGTACGTTTTGTCATATTTATTTGCTGCACATATATAAACTACGTTTGCCTAAGCACACATTTGTTGTCTGTGCATTTGATGCTGGGCTGTTTACCATAATTATTGATTAACTTTAGTTTTATAGGGTACATAAAGAATCTAGTTTTATATACCATTTTGTCGTAATATAACTATTATGGTTGAGACTTGTGTACCTCGTCATTGTCTTCCACAAAATTGCCAAGACATTTCCTAGGCGACAGACCAGCACATCTTTCCAGTCATCCGATGCCACTGCGATCAAGTCCGTCCCTCAACCACCGGAAGCCATAGCACAGAAGCTATGGACATCCACTACCGTTAGTCAAATAATTGAAAGACTGTTCGTCAGCCCAAAGCTAATTTTTGAGGATGTTCTTAGTAATCAATTTACAGGCGTGCCTTTGGCACAAAACAGGTACCCCTTCTTTTTAAAGGTATCCCCTTAAGGATAATTTGTCGGTCAAGACATTGCATCCAAATTTTTTTTTTTGGTTTTGACTTCATATAAAGAGAGTTACCTCGTGCTAAAATCTACATGTACTCGATATCTTTAATTCGCACCAAAATCTCCGACATTTATCCACTAGGCCAATACACACAGGCCTCAGAAATATCACACTAACAGTCAAATCCACTTTTCATAACACCTGCTGGCTCCAAGATATGTCTACTAGACGTGCGAACTATTTAGTCTGCTACAATAAAATGCCCGCATCATTTTTAAAATACTTGGTATAGGATAGATTTCGTGCTCATGGAAATCTCGCTTTCCCTAAAACAGATTACTTTATCTTAAAACAGTTCAGACTAAGAGATCTACATTCTCTAATTGGTCACCTAAATTTGCATGTAATGTCATTCAAGGTAGAGACTTCCTTCGAAAACTTATTGACTTAACTACATGAAACTAGCGCCACAACCGTTTGAATGCCAGACCTGTTCCTATCTATAGGTCTGGTCCTTGTGAGATGCATGGATAAGCAGTAGTTGACGTCATAAACAAAACATCTTGTAAAGCTGAAGTACTAATGGGCCTTTTTTTTGCATACTGGTGATTTGTGCTCTAAACTTCGTCACACAATTCTGCGCTTAACACATTCAATAATCAACACTTTTCTGCCCCCCGGACTAAAATTTTGAGTGGCCAGGCTACATGGTAACAGCATACTCTCTAAAAATGCGCAGCTCTATCTTCCCCCAAAATACACAACAAAACAAATATGAAAAAATACTCGGGGTCCGAGAGCATATATGTATAGGGAAAATAACAACATTGTTTTTTTCTATTTGTTGTTATCGTTTTCGAGAATCGTGAGAATGTGTTTTTATGGGATCGAACACGATGAAAAAATAACATAAAATAATGACGTCAATGCTGACGTTTTAACTTTCGCTAGCCTTTAAAACAACAAGCTCGGTCACGGAGATTAACGAATAACGAAGATTACCGAGTATTTCCGTTGGAAAATCGGGTGCATTCGACTCTATCTCAAGATGTTAACAAACCCTAGTTAAAATCGATCAGAAAAATGTGAAATACTCTTTCCACAGACCTACACTCATACTCTACTTTTGTATATCGAGATTAATAAGGTGATTAAGAGATCAAACTCACGATAGATTTTTAAAACTTAATTTCCCTCTTCGGATGACTTTAAAAAGATATAAAAAAAAACTATATGGCGGGTAGAGAGGATATTTTGCCTGAGTGGTTATAAACTACGGATTGTTTTGAAGGAGCCATCTTTCATTGATTAAAACGAGGTTTTGGCGGGTAGAGATGATATTGGCTGTGTGGATATGAAATACAGATTATTTTCATACGAGTCATCTTCAAACTTATGAAAACGAGCATTTGTTCGGTGTAAAGGACATTGAAAAGGTTGTTGTGGAATACATAATTTATAAATCGAATCATCTTTAAACAGATACAAACGAGGGTTTGTCGGGTAGACAGGATATGATAAATTCACATGAAATACACATTTTTTCAAACAAATCATCTTTATGCAGATACAAACGAGGGTTTGCCGAGTAGAGGGAATTTTGAATGATTGATAAATATAAAATACAGAATTTATTAGACGAGTCATATCTAAACAGAAAAAAGTGTTGTTTTTTTGTTTTTTTCGGGTATAGATGACATTAAATAAGTGGTTGTGAAGTACAGAATATACTAAACGAGTCATTTTAAACAGTTGAAAACGAGCCTACTCAAAGAAGATACATTGAATCGGATTTCATCAATTTGATATTCTATTTATAATATGGCATAATTTTTTGCTGCAAAAATGAACGGGATAATTGAAATATCGATTGAAATTATCCCGAGAAACTTAAAAGGCTGATTGCATAATGACACTAATACATGCATTATGACGTCATTTTTACGATAACGAACTGGTAAAATTTCACCGAAACTAAATCAATTTATTTTTTACCCTTGCGCCGATATTTTTCAAAGCCTTTTTCTTGAGAGCTGAAAATATCTCGACAGAGTTCTTAAAGTACATAAGAACTACTTTTTTTGTTAGCTAAAAATAATTCATTTTAATGTCGACCAATGTCGGAGTTCAAAGTTCTCTTCGGTTCTTAATGAATGATTTGATGACTCGAGCGATTGTTTGATTGACAGCCGCGGTTCATAAATTATATTGCCGTCTGAATGATGGGGGATTTCACTCAGTGACGCTTTTTGACGTTCCCCAAGAAAAAATATTACCAAAACATTGTGTAAAATGAAGAAATTACTTGTTACAAGCAATTTCTTAATTTTCAAAATGTTTTCTACCCAGAAAAATGAAAATCTAAAAATTGACTAACTTTAATTTTTTACCAGTCTGATATTTTGTCGTCTTGTAATAGGTTAAAAATGTTATTTACATTAGCCCGTTAAAAATACCTTTGACAGAAAACCTTAACTAAAGACAAACATTCCTGGCTAATCGCATATTTAAACATTGGCTTCGCGTGTCTTTTCTCGCCAAATCATCCAAAGCAATCAGGGTGGTTTTCCAAGCTATGAAAGATGTTTACCAAGCCGGACGTTGAAACCAAGAGCGAAGATTAAATTGCATGTTGCGCATCATACTAAAGATATCGGGTTCGGCCTGAAAGACCTTCATGAGCTTTCTTTTAAACAATAGAAGTTTAATGGAATGTTGTGTATCATACTAAAGATACCGGGTCGGCATTAAAGACCTACATAAACTTACGTCGGAATCGAAGAAGTTTTAATGGCATGTTGCGTATCATGATAAAGATATCGGGTTCGGCCTGAAAGAACTTCATTAACATACGTCCAAATCATAGAAGTTTTAATGGCACGTTGCGATTCATAATAAAGATACCGGGTTCGACCTGAAAGACCTTCATGAACATACGTCGAAGTCATAGAAGTTTTGATATCATGTTGTGTATCATACGAAACATACCGGGTTCGGCCTTAATGACCTTCATGAACTAACGTCCAAATACTAAAGTTTTAATTGCATATTGTTTATCATAATAAATATACCTGGTTCGGCATGAAAGACCTAAATGAACTTACGTCCAAATCATAGAAATTTTAATGGCATATTGTTTATCATACCAAAGATACCGGGTTCGGCCTGAATGACCTTCATGAACTCACGTCCAAATCATAGACGTTTCAATGGCATTTTGTTTATCATACTAAAGACATCGGGTTTGGCCTGACAGACCTACATGAACTTACGTCCAAATCAAAGAAGATTAAATGGCATATTGTTTATCATACTAATACCGGGTTCGGCTTGAAAGACCTTCATTAACCTTCATTTAAATCATAGAAGTTTTAATGGCATTTTGCGTATTAAACTAAAGATACGGGGTTCGGCCTGAAAGACCTTCTAGAACTAACGTCGAAATCTTAAAAGTTTTAAAGGCACATTTTTAATCATACTCAAGATATCGGGTTCGGCCTGAAACACCTAAATGAACTTACGTCCAAATCATAGATGTTTTAATGGCATGTTGCGTATCATACTAAAGATACCGGGCTCGGCCTGGAAGACCTTCATGAACTTAAGTCGAAATCATGGAAGTTTTAATGGCATGTAGCGTATCATACTAAAGATACCGGGCTCGGCCTGAAAGACCTACATGAACTGACGTCGAAATCATAGAAGTTTTAATGGCATGTAGCGTATCATACTGAAAATACCTTGCTCAGCCTTAAAGAGCTGCATGAACTTACTTTGAAATCAAGAAGATTTTATAGCATGTTGCGTATCATACTGAAGATACTGGAATCAGCCTTAAAGAGCTGCATGAATATACTTTGAAATCAAAGAAGATTTAAAGGCACGTTGCGTATCATACTGAAGATACAGGGTTCGGCCTAAAAAACCTACATAAACTTACGTCCAAATCAAAGAAGTTTAATGGCATGTTGCGTATCATACTTAAAATACCGGACTCGGCCTGAAAACCCTACTGGAACTTACGTCCAAACAAAGAAGATTTAACTGCATGTTGCGTATCATACTGAAGATACCGGGTATGGCCGAAATGACCTATATGTACTTACGTAAATAGACCATGTAATCAGCTGGTATTTCAACAGGCATGTCGTAGACGTCACTAAAATTATACAGACTGTAGTCCTGGTCCATCACATACTGACAGCCCATACATGCTTTGCACGTTGGTTCATACGTCACGACTCGACATCCATCACGCACCACGCATAAATACGCACAAAAGAGTAAGCTGACCTCGTGGAGTGTAAAGTTGTTGTGTCGACAGTATTTTGGTGTGATTTGTGATTGAGATCTTAGGTAATCATTTCGAGCTTCTTCAACAATTATTCCGACAACGAGGAAAAGTAACCAATTTTTCGACATCTTGATACCCCGTGATTTAATATCAATGCTGAAACACAGAAAAAATGAGGCCCTTCACATGAAAACGGGAGTATGGAATGTTCGCCTGTAGTCAGAGCGCGCGAAATACAAGAGGGACCTGCAACAAAGCTCACAAAATTCATTCTGTATTAATAGTTTCCTGTTATAGCATTCACGGGTAAATTATCCAACAAAAGAGAGTGTACAATTTCACCTTTATTATATACCTATACGTATTTCTAGTAAAATATATACATTCCGCACTGACAATATTCGGATACGTCCGAACAAAAGCCGTATCTGACAGTGTCAAATACGGTTCCATATAAGGTAATCTAAGAAGACGTCATTTCCGTTCTATAGATGACATCATAATGCAAATAGACGTAATCAGAATGGTTAAGTAGAAGGTAAACGCTTATGCATATTTTTAAAAAATATATCATCAAACTTATCTAATAAGAAAGGTGTAAAATAAATGGAATAGTACATTACGATGCGACGCAACATACATGTATTGTATCTGCTTATCGCTGCAAGGGAAAATTTGATATTTCACCTAACTTTCGGTCTCGGGAAATATCATAATTTTTTTCCGCAGCTCAAAGCAAATACGAGATGTTTTATCTCTATCGTAACATAATATGTCCTTTTTATTGAATAATGTATCAAATAAACAATTTCAAGTTCTGTATTATAATTATGTGAACAGTGTACAATGGACACGGTGGAAGACGAGTATCATTTTTTCTAACCTGTTCAAAATAAAGAAGTATAATGAAGAAATTAACCTTTCCTGTACTATTATTATTAGGTGGCCTATTAGTCTCAACTTTCTACAATTAATAATTCGTCTATGCAAGTTCTAAATCGTTTACCAAAATAAATCTATTTAGTGTTTAAAATGCGCTCAGTCAATCTCCACTAAATTCAAAATAATGATCGTTTACTATGGAACGCCACAGCTGTCTGATGTTAAGCAATAATGTGGACATGTCTACCTTCTATCTTACTTTGTCAAAATACAGCGTCTTTATGTCCAATTATGGTGTTGACTTGCCTAAACATCGTGCTTTTTTGTTAAAAAGTAACGTTATTGAATTACAATTGGTGTTGACTTGTGTAAAAATTATGTTATTTTGTCATAAAGCATCGTTTTTATTTTTGAAAATGTTGTGTTGACTTGTCTAATTGTTGTCTTATTAAGTCAAAATGTAGTAATACTATGTTTTCACGTGGAGCTGAGTTATCTTACCGATGTTTTATTATCAAAAAGTAGTATTGATATTTCTGAGTTTGACGTTGATATATCAAAAAGCTATTTTAACCTTATTATCTCCAATGGGTGTGTTATTATTTCAACCGTCGGTGTTGACTTGTTTAAATTCTGTATATTCGTGCATAAAAGAAGTTTTATTTTGTAAAAAAACATTTGAAGCTTACTTGTCTATATATCATGTTCTTATATAACACAGTAGAGTTACCATGTCTCAATGTCGATTTGATTCATTTATAGATAGTCTTATTATTTGAAAAGTAATCTTGAAGTGTCTCAGATTTGTCTTATTATTTTCAAAAATAACATTATCCTCTTTAGATTATAGGTTGCCTTGTCTACTGATTGTACTATTATGTCAAAATGAAGTGTTATTTTGTCCCAAAATGTTGGTGATTTGATCTAACAATGTCTTATTATTTCTAAAGGTATTGTTATAGCTTTCATATTTCATGGTGACTTGTCTACACATTGTCTTGTTTTGTCAGATTTGTTAGCCTGAATGCGATGTTTATTTGTCTAAATAATGTCATAATATGTCAGAAAGAAGATTTTTTATGTTTAAACGAGGCATTTAATTGCCAAAACATTACCTTATTATGTTAAAAGAGAATTTACAAAATCTAAATGTAATCTTGACATGTCTCACCTTAATCCTATTATGTGAGAAGAATGTCTTATCATGTTCAATTACCGACTTGACTTGCTGAAACACTGCCTTAACATGTTCAAAGTATCGATATTATGTTCTTATTTGATGTTTACTTGTCTACATATTATCTTATAATATCAATAGGTGGCGTTGTTTTGTCCAAATGTAATGTTAACGTGTCTAAACACTGTCTTATTATGCCAAAAGAAAGCGTTATGATATAGTATTTGGGAGTATTTGAACAAGTTAACATGCTAGGGAACATGATGAAACTGCCTTTTCACAAACAAATACAATGCTTTTGACAAGTCATCACCGTGTTCAGACATGATAACATCACTAATTTCAAATAATAACTCTATCTAAAGACAAGTCATCTTTGCGCTTGAACATGGTAATATGACTCTTTGACATACTACAGCACTGTTTTGTATGGCCAATATCAAACGTGGACAAAACCTAACTACCATACGACAATTATGGCCAATGTTTACACAAGTCACCGCCGCATGTGGTCATATGCACTTTACATTCTGACATGATAAAGCAAGGTTCAGTCAAGTCAATACGACATTTGGACAAAGCCACACTACTCTTTGATATAACTATGCAAAGTTTTGACACCTTAACACCATATTTGAAGGTGATAGCATATTTTTTGACATAGTGATTCAATGCTTACTACTAGTAAATATTACATATAAGCATGCCAGCACTCCTTTTATACGTAATTAGAGTGTGTTTAAGTGAAACAACGTACAAATAGACACAATGGAACTGCTGTTTGACACGAAACGATAATCATTTGACAAGTCAACAAGGTATTTGGACATGATGACATAATTATTTACATTATAAGACTATTTTCAGACAAGTCAACTACACATTTGAACAAGATAGCATACCTTTTAGACATCACAAAGAAACGCTTAATTAATTGAACGCCACATGTCGACAAAATCACACAACCTTTTGATATAACAAGTCATTGTTTAAACAAGCCAATGCAACACTTGGACACTTATACACTACACATAGACGTGGTAAGGCATATTTTGGCAAGACATCACCACCTCTGGGCAGAACAACACCATTTTAGATATGATATTGTACAGTATGGATAAGTCAGCAACACATTTAAGCATGGCATCATTTCTTTTACTTATAATCAGCCAAATATTATGAATGTCTACATTATTGCTCATAACATCAGGCAGTTCCATAGTTTACTCTATTTCTGCATTCCCATCACGAGAATATTTTCTCTAAATGTGCACTATGTTAGATTTGTCAATTTTGTTACTATGTGTTTTGATTTAAAAAGACTTTGTAACTATGTTCATCCTATTGAAGGTAGTAAAACGTATGTTTTGCCGAATACATATAACTGACTTGACTTTGATTTGACTTGTAATAATTACAAACAATACATATATGAGAAAAAATGATTTACATTTAACGATTTTGTTCAGCAGATGTACCGTTAAAAATATAAATTATTTGTAATCATTACGTAGAGTACTGGTAAAGGAAAAACTCATTTACCTATATTTATGGCATACAGTACGCGTTGGATTAAAAAAACTACGCTATATGCAATTGCTTGCAGCACGTGTACGGTAAAAAGTAATTTACATGTAATTATTACGCACATGTTTTATTTGTAATTATTAAAGTACTTCTACAAGAAAAACTCACCTACATGTAAAAAGAATTTACATTACATGTTAGATACTTTATAGACTATCATGTTACGATACAGACACGACATTTTGTATTTGATTTGAGCTGCAGAGATTTTTATATATTTCACGTACCGGAGGTCCAGTGGAATATCAAATTTTCCTTAGCAGCAAGAAGCAGATACAAGATGTTTATCGCAATCGTAACGTAGAATTCAATTTATTATATACTTATTTTATCAAATAAATTTGATTAAGTAATAAAAGAAAAATCTGCATTTCTACAAGTATTTCCCTTCTCCTTTGCCATTCTGATCACGTTTATTTGCATTATGACGTCATCCTTAGCACGAAAATGACGTCATCTTAGACTTCCTTATATGGAACCATATTTGACACCGTCAGATACGTTTTTCTGACGTGTCCGATGTTGTCTGTTTAAAATGAATGTATTTTATTAGAAATAGTTATAAGTATACAATAAAACCTAATAATCATTTGATTATAAAGTCGCAATTTTAGATTGAGGAATCTCAATTGTGGCAATTAGATATGCATGGCCCAACCACGCAATTTAAAATTAATTTGTTTTTTCAGAGAAATTTCGAAAAAAAATTGAATACTTTATCCACTAATTGTCAAATGTTTTTATATTTTAGACTCGTATTATGATGTTTGTCAACGAATTTTTTATCAAAGTTACTATCGACTTTTATGAAGAAAAGAATGAACATTTTAACCAATTACAAGACTACAATATTCTTGACTCTTGCAAATTAAAAGTAGTTGCAGCCGACAATTAAAGACCATGAAATTTATTCACTTATGTCTTTCTTTAGAAAACTGATGGAAAATCAAGATATTGATTTTAATCAATTTCTTTATTTTCCACTATGTTTTCATTTTTTTATCTTTTATGGTCGTAAAAAGAGAGTTAATCGATGATTATTAGGATAAATAACAAAAGATCGAACTTTGTCTACATAAATTATACATACCTTTAGGACAATGCACACAGTCGAGTTCTGAAAACAATTCTAACAGTAGAAAACTCAAATTCAACGGTGATTTGCGCAGGTCCTAGATAAGCGGGTAAAATATTTTTCTAAATAATTATTTTTTGATGAGAGCTTATCTGTGGCTATTCGTTGTCAAGGCAACTGTAAATCTTACAGACAATTTCCAGCTTAGATGAGTTTAAGTTGAAGATTTAAACTTGAAATAAGATTACCTATTCTACCAGAAGCAACACTTTTGTACACAGCCTCTTTTTATCTGCACACAGTTGAATAAACTTTTTTAAATTTTTAATTCGTGAAGTCGACAAATGCTTTTAAAAGTTATCTGTTTTGTTAATGGGTTTTATTTTATAAGAGTCGTTTTAAAAAGAAACTATAACGTAAAATGGTTAACTTTAATGATCGTTGTAAGGGTTACATTGAAATACTATTTTTTTTTTAAAAAGACCTATTTAATCTATTTTATTATATACCTTGCTGTGAATTCATGGGATTTCTCAGTGTAATAAATTTTAATATCGTCACACTTGTCAGTTTCACTCTCTGTCGTAATTTAGAAACTTCTTTTTTTCCAACCAAGTGACATTATAAAGAGACTATAAGTGTATAAAAATGGCGACTTCTTCAGTTTTATGGGGGTCTTAAATCGTATATTCATCCGCACTTTTTCAATAGACCTTCTCTCTATCAAAAATACTTGTTTCGATACTTTGATTAAAAAAAACCAGGTAATAAGGTATATAATGAATAGAAAAATCAACTGGTTATTCCAGATATGAAAATAAATCACTCGGACACGTTGTGAGGCGTTAAAAAAACTCGTGCTGCGCACTCGTTTTTTCATCGCCTAACAACGCATCCTCGTGAAATATTTTTTCATATCTGCAATAACCTGTTGATTATTTTCTATATCACTAATTCTTATTTCTTATCTCTCGAAGAAATATAGTTACGGAAAAGGAGAAATTGTTTGTAACGAGCCTTTTACGATTTAGCGATGTATTTTGTCTAATTTTAGCACACCCTTTAGATTTCATTCGAAAATTCTGTCGATTGACCAATCGCTGTCCTCGTCCACTGACGCCCTAAGATCCGCCCATTAACTCCAACAGGAAGTCCGCTCCGATTTCTAACGGTGTTATTTCGCAGAATTTACGACAAGTAGCATGTAACAAAAAAGTAAAATGGGTGGCTTTTGACCTAAACGTCGTAACTACACCAACTACATCAACAGTAAAGGTAAACAAAATGGCCGCCAATGTTGGAGTTGATAAGCTCAGGTCCGAGCTGAATAAATTATTTGATTGGTCGGTTGATTCCTTGATTGACGACCGCGATTGGTCAATTTTGACCGGTGTAAACATTTATCGTCTATTAATAAGTTATTTGTCTGGTATCTGACGGCTAACCTTTTATCCAATTGTGACGGTAAAAGCGTCACGATATGATTATTTCAAATAAATTATTTGATTGGCCGGTTGATACCTTGATTGACGGCCGCGATTGGTCAATTTTGACCGCTGTAAACATTTATCGTCTATTAATGGGTTATTTGTCTGGTATCTGACGGCTAATCTTTTATGCAATTGTGACGGTAAAAGCGTCACGATGTAATTATTTCAAATAAATTCATCCCTTCTCAAAACCGCCGATCACGTATCTTTTAATGTCTACGCAAGGCATATGAAAATCCCTTGAACTGCTATCAAAATTTCGCTTTTGTAATCGTTAGACATGAATCATCGACTAATAAGACGATCCACACACCTTTCTAAGGTGTTTAGAAAATTATTTATATTACAGTAAAAACCATGTTCTGTAAATAAAAGCGGTATGAAATTCATCGACACAAGGTACATATGTACGTATTGATTGGTTGATTGAATATTTAACGCCACTTCAAACAGTATTTCCGTCATATCGCGGCGGCTGGAGCACCTAACAATGGATTCCTGGTATTTTTCCTAGCCTCCAGCTGCTATCCCACTTAGACTCACGATTATCCATGGTGAGAGTTAAATGTCGGAAAGGATATGTGCCGCCGCCGGGGATCGAACCCATGACAACCCATGATTGAAATTTATGAGTCTGACGCGCTACCAACTGCACTATGACGGCGGCTACATATGCACGTAATATCATGTTATACTTTGCCATCACGGTTTCATGTGCCTTAAATGTTCAAAACTCCAATACTTGTGTTGAATCACCGTCACAATTTTTTTCTTATCAGTGACCATCATTCACCCTAATGCTATTTTTAGATTTTTCTTCAATATTAGCCAATGACGGTTAAGCATCACAGAGAAATGGAAACTTGTGACGAGTGTCCATCACAATAAATGATGATGGCTTGCCATGAGATAGTAGACTATTTACGGTACGGAACATCGTTGATTTGACAATCATTTCAATCACATGCCGGGAAATCACTTTCAATCACGTTCAATCTGCGTTCAGCGATCAATCAGGTAACAATCGCGGTTTTCCAATCTGCGATCAATCAATCCTTAAATGAAAGCGTTCAATCAACAGCGTTCATTCATTCCGATAATTTACAAAGCCATATTAGTTTTGGTGATAAATATTTTCGTTAAAATTAAATTCGGTAATTCGAATAATAAAAATAACGATAATATTTTCGTTTAAGATGATTTCCGACATTGTATGGATTGAATGAAGTTTTGCAATGATTGAGCGATCGCATCCAAACAAGAAAGCGTTCAATCCGCTCAGAGTGAAAAAGCGACGAGCGTTCAACCACAATCGTTCAATCACGATCGTGTACCGTATAGCATTCAATCCGGTTACAATCAGATTGACAAATTAACTATGTAGTTGAATGGTATTGTTGAATGGACTTCAGGCTGATACGGTTGAATGCAAAGACCGTTCAATTAAATTGGTTTAACCCTTTCCCGTTTTTTGAAATTAAGACTGGTCCAAATTCAAAGGTTCTGCAGACGATAATTTAAAGATGATTTTATTAAAAAAGAAATAATCATTCAGTAGGATAGGAAATATTGTGAAAAATGAAGAAATTACTTGTAACATGCAACTTCTTCTTTTTCCACAATGTTTTCTCAAGTATAAAACACAGGTACGTAAAAACCAGGGATTAAAGAGGAAAGGGTTAAATTATTTTGAATAAAAGTTCATTTTCTTTAAAATTTCAGCCAATACCGGTCAGATCAGTCGGCAATGACCTACGGTCATATTCCTGCGGCCGTGGGTTCGAACCCAGTTAAGCAATCTTTCACTCGAACAACTGACAAAGGTCATCTGGACATGCGCTATTATTCTCCCTGCAATTGACCAATTGCGGTTGACAATCAAATAACCAGTCGACCAATGAAATCATTCATTTAGATTGGAAGTAAACTTTGAACTCCAGCATTGACTGCCATTTATATGAAGCATTTTTGTTGGGTTAGCGACCTAGACATCGTAACTAGAGCCTATTCAAGCTGTAGTTACGAATTTAACGGAGAAATTGGGCGAGGCCAGCGACCAGTCAATTTGCGAATAATTGCACGTAATGCTCCTAAATATAATTAGGATGAGCAGCTGATGGTTGTCATTGCGATAGTACAGGAATTCACAAGAACAATGTTAGATACACCAGCCGCTGCTATTTATAAATGAATTACCGTTAAGAGGTCGTTAAACGCCATTAAACAAACTAATCGATTGTCAAATCAAAGCTGCTTTTGGACTAATCCGAACTGAATATTTTTGCAGGTAACTATCTTATAAGGTCTGTCTTCTAGGATGAATCAATACAGGCCAATCGTTGACCTCTTGCCCCGCCCACAGCCCTCCAACAGAAGTTCGATGGTTGGTTAGCGACCTGAATGTCTCGGTCGAAAAACTATCAAATATAGTTAATATAAAGCTAGGAAAAGTTCACTTTCTGATCTAAATGAATGATTTAATTAAGAGATGAAGAGAATATATTTTTGTTTTCATGGAAGTATTGACCAAAAAAACTGGTCACACTGTATGAATACGCGAAGCGGATTCATACATAGGTGTGATAAGGTTTTTCGGTTCATACAACATGTACCTCCATGAAAAAAAAATATTCTCTTCAATTCTTATTATTGATTAACATCGAGCGAAACAAACACAACCTTTACAAACTTGATATATATATATATATTTTATTTATTTTTTTGATGGGGCTATTTCATGCGGAAGCATACAAAATAGCTGCATGCTCAAAATTCTGTTCATGGAGGCATGAACGCTCATTTCTGATAGACGAAACTAGAAATTAAATTAATTGGTCGATTTTTTTATTGACAGCGACGATCTTTCAAATCATCTGATACATGATTCTTTATATTGCCAGTCCTGGCGAATGTGAAATAATATTTAAGGACTACAAAGGGAATATTACAACAGTGTGTTTTTCTATTTGTTGTTATTGTGTTCGAGAATCGTGTAAATACCTTCACACGTTTCGAGAACACGATAGCAACAAATAAAAAAACATTCTGTAGAAATATTCCTTTTATTATATACCTTTAGGACATGATATTAAGAAAATTCAATACACAAAAAAGGAGTCCGTGTTTAACGGTACTCGACGAATACGGTTTTTTGGTACACGCCGAATATTGATTTTTTTCTGTCGAGTTGTATTAGATAGCCAGGTTATAATTTATATCATTTATAGATATATAATAAAACAAATTGTCATGGAAGCGTGATATCTTTGACATTATAGCCAATCTTATTGCAAGCGACCACATCTCTTAAGCCATCACTTTCATAAAAACATCATGATCAAAACTTCTGTTTAAAAAAAGGCTCTCTGAAAAGGAGATATTTGCTGAAAAGGATAATTACAAAATCTTTCGTCGTTGGATTTATTTGGGTTTAGCACCACTTTTAACAGTATTTCAATCATATATCGGCGACTAGAGCACCTAACCATGGATCCCTGGTATTCCTCACATCAATGCTACCACTACATCCTTTCCGAGCCTCTACCTGCTCATCCGACTTAGGCCCACGATCTTCCACCATTTAAAAGGAGATTGATGTCGGAAAGAATATTTGCCGCCGGGAATTGAACCTTGGTCATCATGATTGAGAGGATGGCGCGCTACCGACTGCGCTATGGCCGCGGCATAGATACAAAAACCTTTGTTGTTTGAATTATTAGTCCTAACAACATGGCATCGAGTAAGAATTCTGCAATATTTTACGTCTTCAAACGAATCAGTCCTTAATATATCTCAAAAAAAGGAGGGTTTAAAGCGACCACTCTCTTAAGCGACCACTTGCTGACCGTTCCTTCACTGGCCGTTTAATACACGTTTTACGGTTTTTACATTGTAAGAGATATTAGGTCGCCAACAAGCTCTTCATTAGTTTTTACTCATTTTTTGGATCCCACTGCTGTGACTCGGGGTACACATAGAGAGATGGAGCTTTTCTGACAATTGTCAAACGTTTCTTGTTTGTTTTGTTTGAATGAATTGGGTATATCGCCGCTTTAAACATTTTTTCAGTCATATCGCGGAGGATGAAAGTGGTCGCTTAATAGCGGTGGTCGCACGATTACATTGAATAGCATTTTACTTTGCCATTGAAAATGAATTTGATTGATCGATGCGGTTTAACGCCATTTTTAACAGTAGCTGCTTTCCCACTTAGGTTTACGATAATCCACCCACTGATGAGAGACACGTGTCGGAAAGGATATGTACCGCCGCCCGGGATCGAACCCATGACATCTCATTATTGATGATTAGGAGATTGATGTGCTACCGACTGCGCTATGACGGCGGCTTACCATTGAAAAACAGGTGATTATATTGACTTTTGTTGATATTGTTGGATAAAACGACTCTTCTTTTAGGGAGAAGGGACTGGAATTACATCTTTGTCTGAACTTTGCAAGATTTACTTTTAAAGGGGCATTCTGGTAATATGTTTGATGATGTTTCATGATGTTATGAATTTTTCCGCTTATCCTAATTAATAAAAACGCTAAATGCGATGGAAATCGAAACTTTCAACCTTCAAAGACGGTCATATTATGATGATATTTATAAAGAGGAAATTTGTTTAAAATGCCAAATTGGGTTATTTCACACGCCACTCGAGAGCGCATCGCATAGACAAGAACTATTTTTTTCTTTGTTGCAATGTACAGCTTGGGACAAAGATAAAACAAAGTAACGAAAGTACTGTAAGCTAGCAAAGCTAAGTTTTGTTATGTAGTCTTCTTTGTCAAAGGTATCATAATAAACGAGGTGAATGTAACCAAGGAGTTAATCCATTCCCACACAATCCCTCCTTTTTACGCCCCTTAAGAGAATAGTTCTAGAAAACAATGTGGAAAGTGAAGAAATTGCTTGTTACAAGCAATTTCTTCATTTTCCACATTATTTTCTTCACAAAGGGATAAATATTTCAGAATAAACTGTCGTCTCCATCTTCTATGAAGACTCTGGCCAGAGTCATTTTAGCACGATGTGCCTAAGTGAGCTTAAAATACCTAGGAGATGAACTTGCCGGCAGAGTTTGCAATATTCCTGAAATACATAAGAACTACTTTTTATGGCGTAGTCATTCAATGAATTTAATTGTTAAGCCTCCAGTAGCAGTTTGAACTCCTTGAACTCTTAGAAGACATCAGAATTTTGTCTGTAAACCTAAGCTATCAAAGCTGACGCTTTCCTAGCTATAAAGCGTTGCCAAATGATGCAAAAGAGTCTGCGACTAGTGAAGAGCTAAGTGCATTGGTGCAGTATTTATCGTCAAAAATGTTTTACGATTTCCGTAGAGTCTGCAGTAAACAAGCAACTGAACCTTTCCAAGACAGGACGAAGCAGGTGAAATCATGCGCAGATCCAGGGAAAGTAGGAACTAGGGATCCACCATCCCCCTTTTCTATTTCTTTATTGCAAAAAGAGATAAAATTTGACATTTTTTCTGGCAGAATCTTCAAAATATTAGGCCTTTGTCTCATAAAAAAATATTTCAAAAATAGATTCTGACAATTTCGCCCTTCTCTTCATTTGAACTTCCTTTGCTTTTTTTTCGAATCAATATTGATCCAGTATTGATTCATTTTCTAAATATAGGACCCATAAGGGTCCTTTGTTAGTACTTTTGCTGAGTTGCTGCTAACATGGAATCCTTTGCTCGTTTTCATATCAATATTGGCCCAGTATTGATTCATTTTCTAAATATAGGACCCATAAGGGTCCTTTGTTAGTATTTTTGCTGAGTTGCTGCTAACATGGAATCCTTTGCTCTTTTTCGTATCAATATTGGTCCAGTATTGATTCATTTTCTAAATATAGGACCCATAAGGGTCCTTTGTTAGTATTTTTGCCCAGTTTCTGCTGACATGGTATCTGTTGCCTTTTTTCGTATCAATATTGGTCCAGTATTGATTCATTTTCTAAATATAGGACCCACAAGGGTCCTTTGTTAGTATTTTTGCCTAGTTTCTGCTAACATGGAATCCGTATTTTTATGCTTGCCGAGATAGCAACTTGGTGACGCCATATGTATCTTGGATCCCTAATCAGTTGCAATTGATCATTTAAAATTTCATGGGGCTGATAGCAGATCATTAACCAATTCTCACACAATCCCTCCTTTTTACGCGCTTAAAGAAAAAAGGCATTGGAAAATATTGTGGAAAATGAAGAAATTGCTTGTATCAAGCAATTTCTTCATTATCCAAAATGTTTTCTATCTAAAAAGATGAAAAAATTAGAATTTCATTAATCTAAAATTGTCGTCTGTGACTTCTTTCAATTAGGACCGGTCTAAAATTTTTGTCATGGGGTAAAGGGTTACCCTTTAGTCAACCGAGAAATCCTCAAAATCCACCGGAAATCATTGGAAGAATGGAGGACAATTGTTTGTTTCAGTTGAACATTCCCTGTACAAACCCGGAATGTTTTCCTTTTCTCACAATATTTCGTATCAGGATAATTTCATTTTAAATTGCATCGAATTTCTATTGTCGTCTGTAGGCTCTTTCAATTTGGACCAGTCTAAAGTTTGAAAAAAATCGGGATGAAATTAAGACCCTACAAGAAAACATTAAGTAGTGAGAAAAATGAACTCACATTGAATTCATCATTGCGCGAAGCGGATTCATTTAAGAAATGAAGAGAATATTTTTTGTTTTCATGGAGGTATGAACCGAAAAAACTAATCACACTGTATGAATACGCGAAGCGGATTCATACAAAAGGGTGATTAGGTCTTTCGGTTCATTTAAGAGATGAAGAGAATATTTTTTGTTTTCATGGAGGTATGAACCGAAAAACCTAATCACACTGTATGAATACGCGAAATATTCTCTTCATTTCTTATAATTTAAAAGTATCGAGCGAAAAAAGCAAAAACCCTATATCTTTTGATACCTTTTTGTATGGGACTTTTTTGTGCGGAAGCATACAAAATCACTGCGTGCTCAAAATTTTGTTCATGGAGGTATGAATTAAATTTTTGGACAAATTAGAACGCTCGTTTTCGATGGACGAAACTAACAATTAAATAATACCTCCATGAAAACAAAAAATATTCTCTTCATTTCTTAAGATTTAATAGCATCGAGCGAAAATACAACAACTCTAGAAATTTTGATGCCTTTTTGTATGGAACTATTTTGTGAGGAATCATACAAAATGGCTGCGTGCTCAAAATTTTGTTTATGGAGGTATGAATTAAATTTTTAGACCAATCAGATCGCTCGTTTTTGATAGACGAAACTAACAATTAAATTATATATAATTGTGATTAGTTTTTCGTTTCAAACCACCATAGAAACGAAAAATATTCTCTTCATTTCTTATAATTCATTGAAATCATGCGAGTAAAGGAAAATTATTTTACAATTTGCTACAAATTTTGATATATTTAATATAGAACTAGTTTTTTTTTTTGCGCAAGTATACAAAATAGCTACGGGCTCAAAATTGTGTTCATGGAGGTATGAATATTTTTTCAGCCAATCAGAACACTCGTTTTCGGATAGACAAACATTAAAATTAAAATATTTGATGATTTTACTGACTTGTTGGTGAAATAATCAAATCATAATTTTTCCTTCGGAAGCAAGACAAGATTTTAGAAAGATAATACGTTTGCTAAATGCCTTCCTTTCAATTATTCAATATTCTTTTCAACGAGAATCACTTTTGTTCTATACCAGTAATCATAAGAGGATTTTTTTATGTTTATACCTTAGCATGCAAAAACGGTCTGTTTGGTATTCTTTAACGTTTTCCAAAGAATTGTCGGAATTTCACACTGCATTTTACTGGAAGATTCCATCTAAAAACAGGTGAATTTTCAAAATGATATACTCGATATTCGACAGGTTTGGTAATCTTTTCGTTTATTTTGCGCTCTTGAACTTCATGTCAACGGGACTATTTATACTGATATCTTCATCATGCTACCTTTCTGTTAAAAAGAATTGTCTCCTTTTTTCGCTTTAAAGTAATGGAGGAAAATAAATTCCTTCGGTGCCAGATAGACTTATCTCTCATTTCTTGACAACTAAAGCTATCAAATCACTCATGGCTCCCATGCAAGTGAAAATTTTTGTTTGTTTGTTTGTTTGGCTAATTGTTAGAATGGGGTTTAACGCCACTTTTACAGTATTTCAGTCATATCGCGGCGACTGGAGCACCTTACCATGGTTATTGGTATTTCTGAAACTAGTAGAGCCACGAAATCCTTTCCTAGCCTCCAGCTGCTCATCCCATTAAGGTTTACTGTTATTCACCAATATGTGGGAAGTGAAAAAGTAAGTTTTGTTGATAACTCAGTGAAAAATAATTCAATCTTACTCTGAAATAAACATTATTTTATTTTTTCTTATCGATAGCATTCATTCTTTAATATTCTTTTATTCTACTCTATGTGAAAAGATCCTGTGATATTAATCAGATAGATAATTGACCAATCGAGGCTGTCAATCAAGGAATCGATTGACCAATCAAATTATTTATTATATACCTATAAATGATATGAATTAAAATCTGGCTATCTAATACAACACGACAGAAAAAAATCAGTATTCGGCGTGTACCAAGAAACCGTATTCGTCGAGTACAATTAAACACGGACTCCTTTTTTGTGTATTTACGTTCTTTTTTTTCCCCGGAAAGTTGGTTATTTCTTAATCATTTAAGAGAATTTTCTTAATGTCATGTCCTAAAAGTATATAATTAAAGGATTATTACAACAGTGTGTTTTTTTCTATTTGTTGTTATCGTGTTCTCGAAACGTGTGTGGGTATTTTTTATTGGATTCGACCTTCGGTCTCATTCAATAAAAATTACATACACACGATTCTCGAACACGATAACACTAAATATTCCTTTTATATACACTTTTATAATATTCCTTATTTATTCAATCTGGAATAAAAGTTTGAACTCCTCATTGACCGCCATTTTTGTTAATTATTTTTTGTTGGTTTGGTAACTTATTCAAGCTGTAGTTACAACGTTTAGGTCGCCAACAAACTAGTCTACTTTTCCATTACATGCTACTGGCTGTAAATTTTGCGAAATAACGCCGTTTAAAATCAAAGCGGAACTATCTGTTGGAGACGATAGGTGGGGCCAACGAGTAAGTGAGCAGGCCAGCGATTGGTCAATTTGTCTGGTTGTTAGACGCTTTCAAATAAAAGGGAAACAAATCTTGGTCGGTTAACAATAGTTCTATAACACATTCAATGTTCTTCTTCGGCAATAAATGATGAAACTTGTATCATATAGTGGCATTAAAAGAAATAAAGAAATGCTCAATAAAATAAAATTGACTGTCGAGTGGTATAGGTGTTTGACTCGTGATCCGAAGGTCACTGGTTCGAGCCCCACCGTCACCAGGTGTGTTCATGTGCAAAACACTTAATAGCCAGTCCAGCTACCCAGTTGTAGAAGTGGGCAGCAGTGGGGTTAAGCCACAAGCCACCGCTTCTCTCTCAGGGACGTGAAAACATCTAGTTTGAGTGCTCTCTCTCACTATCTTTGGGGGCTTTGTTTTTATTTTCATCTCTTTATTATCATTTTTTGTGTGTGAGGACGGCCGTAGGACCCCAAGTTTAAATACGTGTACATTTTTTTCACAACCCTAACATCTCCCGACTGACATTTATCTGCGTTACAAGAAGTAGTACCGATTAATTGTCAGTAATTTATCTGCGTCTATCGATGAAGTCGGTGATCTCGTTTATAGTATGTAATTTAGCATAGTACTGCTCTTCAAATCTCGAGGTTACGAGATGAATACCTGACGGAACAAACTAACCTTCCCCTGCATGTTAGTAGTAATAGTAAAAAAAAACATGTCAGGCTCTCATAAATTAATTTATTTATAATCCTACTCTAACCACATAGAAGCTTACTATCTCCTAGGAATGTCACTGTAATAGGGTAGCAACAATAGATTGACTTTCCGTCGCACAATGACTTTTTTTAGTTTCGTCTATCTAGATCTTAGCGTTTTGGTTGGTTGAATTTATTTTACGTACTTCGAAGAACAAAATTTTGAGCACGCAACTATTTTGTATGCTTTCACACAAACAAAGTAGATCCAAAAAAGTTTGTTCAAAACTAGTAAAAGATTTGTTTTGTTTTGCTTGGTGACCTTAAATCATAAGAAATGAAGAGGTATGGCACTAAAATCTTAATCATACTATGTTATTGATTCCACTCCGCGTATTCCTACAGAGTCATAAACCCGTTCCCACAAAATGACGCTATTTGACGCCACTACAGAATAACAAATGGGAAAACATTGTGTAAAATAAAGAAATTGCTTTAATTAATATAGAAAATATTCTCCTCGATGTCTACCATGTGCTAAAGATGCATAAAAAGAACATAGCTTAACTTGAACTTAGCATTTAAAACTTGCGTGAAAAAAATTGAAATAGATACCCGATTCAATATCCGCCAATCACCTCATCTATTTTAAATGTTATTGTTGTGTTTGTTAGGTCGGTCAATATAAATTGAAAATACACTTATTAAGTCTTGTAAAGGTAGGTGTCGATGTGTGTGTGTGTGGGGGGGGGTTCATGTCACAGATTTTGATCATTTTTATTCCCTATAGTATATGATACAATATTCTGAAAAATGGTTTTGATAAAATCAGACGTCATTTCTCATATTATTAGGGTATTAGTAGGCTGTTAATCTATTTTTAGATTAAGCCGAGACAGTTATCGGTTCATTCACGTGATGCGTATAACCGTCGGAATCCCGTATTCAGTTTTAATTTGTTCAAACTAACTTCATCGTTGCGTCACCAGGAGTTATGTTCGCTAGCTGGTCTTCAATTCTGCAAAGATCAGATCAAAACTATCGTAAGCGTTAATACGAAGATAGACAGTAACCCTAGCTTTGCGCTAACCATTTGATGTGACAAAATTTAGGACGTTGGTTATTTCGCTTGACAATTTGTTACCGTCCGTTGACTTTTGGGTCATATGCAAATGAAGTCATTCGATGTCGACAAGAGAATTCCGTGATATCTAACAATATACCTTGAATTCCGCTACACCTTTCCTATATAACCAAAAAAGGCCACTTTATGCATATTAGATTACCACGAAGACAATATTTGACTCAAGTTTAAGTATTAAGCGTCCGTTTTATCGTTTTTTTAGGCGATTGGCAAAGTTTACTCATCTAGGTTTCAGAAACATCGATACCTCTCTTTAAGCGACCGCTTATTGGATGGCCAAAAAGTGGTCGCTAAAGGGAATGCTTAAAACACATTTTTTGTGAACTACACGAAGGATTTTGATACGATTACATACATGAATTAGTACTGATTTCTCGGTTATTCCTATGTCGTTTGGAACTCATTAGAACCGTCTCATTTGATTCCAAAGAGATCCAACAACATTGGATTTAGGTTTGATCCGTTTTTAGCGAATACGGCCACTTCTTTGATTCTGGTCGTTTTACCAATTCCAACATTAAACCGCTTTAAACGTCTATCAATACAAAAAAAAATTGGAAAAAAATTGTATGAAATGAAGAAAGTGCTTGTTACAAGCAAATTCTTCATTATCTGCAATGTTTTCTACCCCTAATACAAAAAGAAATAAAATCGAAAACATTGTATAAAATGAAGAAATTGCTTGTTACAAGCAAATTCTTCATTATCTGCAATGTTTTCTACCCCTAATACAAAAGAAAAAAATCGAAAACATTGTATAAAATGAAGAAATTGCTTGTTACAAGCAATTTCTTCATTATCTACAATGTTTTCTACCCCTAAAGACAAAAATTTTACCGATTTAAAATCGTTATCAACTTCTTTGAATTTGGACTGGTCTAAAACTTTATCGTCTGCTAATAGGTTAATGGAAGTGGTCTCTAAATGGTAGTGGTCGCCAGAGCAACCTGACCTGCCTGCATGAATCTCACTTTCAATTTTTACCCTTTTCATTGTGACAGAAAACAGTAGCAAATTATCTTGGGACCTATAGAGATATGTATCTCCCTTTGTCGAGCGTACCACTTATTTGTTTAACCCATTTTCCAGACGGCAAAATTTTAGATTGGCCCAAATTGAAAGGCGTTGTAAACGACAAATTAAATATGTGAATTTATCAGATTTTTTCAAATCTCTGGGTTGGAAATATTGTTGAAAAATGAAGAAATTGCTCGGTTGAACCAAGCAATTTCTTCATTTCGAAATGTTTTCCCAACTGTTTTCGAGGTGCGTCAAAAAGCGTCGTTGTGTGGTAATGGGTTTGATAAAACATGTCTTATTTAATCAATTAATCCTTTCCAATAAGCTGCCGTCATAGCGCAGCTGGTTAGTGCACCAGACTTCCAATTTTCAATCATAGGATGTCATGGGTTCGATCCCCATCGGCGACACTTATTCTTTCCAACATTTGTCTCTCAACAATGGGTGGAAGGAAAGCAGCTGGTGGCTAGGAAAGGGTCTAATGGATTGGTAGTACTGGTGTGAGAAATACGAAGAATCCATTGTTAGGTGCTCCGGCCGCCGTAATATGACCAAAAATAGGCGTTAAACCCCATTCAAGCAAATAAACTTTCCAATATCTTTTTTAAATATCTTTAAACCCTTTCTTGATAAATACCTGGCTTTTACGTCGCTATATTTTTTTATACTTGAGAAAACATCTTTGGAAAATAAGTAATTGCCTGTGAAAGCAATTTCATTTTCCCACATTTTTTTCTACTCTAGGTTGGTTACTATAAAAATTGTACTCTCTTGTAATTGTCGTCTGCAACTTCTTTCAAATTGGACATTAAAATGTGAAAAACAGGAAAGGGCTAAAATACCATTTATACAGTTTGAAACATATGAGCATATGCATGACATTTCCAACCATTTCGCATGTGCGTGACTTGCACACATTTAGCACCCTGGACAGCCGTTCGGGGCAGTTAGAACATTCGCTTATTGTTTAAAGAAGCTTTGGGTCAGTATCTATCTACAGAGCGCAGAGTGAACACTCTGATCTGCCTGTACGAATGCACAGGTTAATCTGCGTCTTTACTTGACGCACATGTATAATGGTTGGAAATGACACGCATGCGCTCATATGTTGTTCCAATGATAATATCTAACCACGCCCTCTGACCTCCTACAAGAAATTTTGTCTAAGATATCAACCGACATTAGTTTGCACACTTTATGTCAGAAACTTAAAACATAAGACAAGTCAATAGTTGTCGACAAAACGTCATAACTACAGTTTGAATAACATGCAGTGATGACGAATATGTCATAAAAACAACTGTCTATCGGAGGTCAACGCTCACTTCCGTTCTAAGTGAATGCTTTGATGGTTCAATCGATCGTTTGTCGGATGGCAGCGTAACGTCAATGGAACGAAAACCTCCTTTAATTTAGGATTTCAGCTCACAAAAGAGAGCTAAACGTCGTTACTACAGTTTGAATAAGCCGTAGTTATGGTGTCTGAATTGCCAAATCAACATATATATTGGACATAAATTTCAGAGGTCAACACTCACTTACGTTCTAAATGAATGATTTGAATGGTTAATCGATCGTTTGATGAACATCGATGAAACGTCAATGAAACGATGAAGTCTTATCTGTTTTAATATTACGTGTAACTCTAAGCTCACAAGGAGGACTAAACGTCGTTAATATAAGCTGTAGTTACAACATATAACCCATTCCTAAATTTAAACCGGTCCAAATTCAAAGATTTTGCAGAAGACAATTTTAAGTTTATGAAATTTTGAAATTTGCTTGTAACAAGCAATTTCTTCATTATCAACAATGTTTTCCAAATCCTTTTTCTTGGGGGGGCGTAAAAAGAGGGACAGTGTGGGATTATAATAAACCGCATTTTGAAATTTGTCTTTTGACATAGAAAACATAGTGGATAATGAAGAAATTGCTTGTGACAAGCAATTTCTTCATTATCAACAATGTTTTCCAAATTCTTTTTCTTGGGGGGGGGCGTAAAAAGAGGGATAGTGTGGGGTTATAATTAATCGCCAAACCAAGACAAATATTTGACAAAAGTTTAGGAGGTCAATATCCACTTCCGTTTCTAAATGAATGATTTGATAGGTCGATTGATCGTTTGATGGACCCCGACAAAAGGTCAATTGAATGACCAATTCCCATCTTTTAGAATATAACATATAGTACAGAACATCGTTAATTTGACAATCTGATTGCAACCGGATTGAATGCAATACGGTACACGATCGTGATTGAATGATTGTGAGTGAACGCTGATTGCTATTATATATATGTGAAAAGGCCGGTTCTACGATATATAATCTATTTTTCAAGCTCAAACGGTGTTTACACCGCAAAAAAATGAATATCCCCCGACAATACTACAATAAAAGTATATCGCAGTATCCAGGGTTTGTTTATATCGTAGAAAAAAAATAACTATTCGATTATTATTTTATTCAATCTTGCAATCTCTTGCCTCCACGGTTTAATCACGTTTATATAATCATGTTTCAACCTAAATTCTTGTCCACCACATTGAATGCAGATTTGATGTTTTGATGATGTGCCTTTACCACATCTTTGACATGGGACTGTTTTGCTTTTGTTATGTTTAATGATATAGTTATGAACAGATGAACAGGTAATCAAAAAAGCAAAGGGTGTAAAAAAATATGTAATCAAGAAGCAAATCAACTTTGAAAACTATAAACACTCACTATTCAACAAACAAAAGTACACACACTCAATGAACATGCTACGTTCCATGCTACACAACATATATGGATTAAAAATAAACAAAACAACACTCTCCCCACTTGACACAAAAAGATATATTAAACCAGATGGAATTACGACATACGCGTATGGGTATCAGCCGGAACAATAAGCAATTCCTCTTTGACAAACCCTCTCTGTGGTGCAGGTGGTTTCAAATAATACACTCTTATACCTTGTGTAATTATATGGTAATCAATCTTGTGTATATCAACACTCCATATAGGGTCTGTAGCTCGTCTTTTACTACCACCTTCTTGTTCACCTGGTTGATACAAATACCTCACACTAGCACAAATGGGTGCATCAACTTTTCTTGTTTTAACAGGGGGAGGTTTTTTCGTCTCCTTATTTAACGCCTTAACAACATCTGGTAACCTCTTTACCCATTCTCTATTTCTTTTTTGTGTATCAATCTCTTTAGCATACTGATAACCAAACAACCTTTCTGCTAAAGTTCTATTGAACCTTTCAACCACAGCTTGATCTCTATGTATATCCCTTCTACCTCTCCTTATTCGCACTTTATGTTTCTCCAACAGCTGTGTAACTACACCCATGAATTCTCTACCTGGGTCAACTTGCAATAGCTTTGGATATTTTAAATGTCTCTTATAAATCTTCTCAAATGCTTTAGCTACTTCTTTACTATCTTTAGATGTTAATGGTTCTGCTTCTTTATATCTTGACCCAACATCAACTAAAGTCAGAGCATATTTATATGTTTTGTTTCCAACTCTATCATGTGGTAGAAACAGCAAATCTGCTTGATGTACTTCATTCTTTGCAGTGACATCGAATCTCGGTCTAATAATCTTCTTTGGTGCAGGCAAGTAAATTTGCCACACTGCTTGTTTTTTTAAAAATTCTAATGCCTGTTTCTTACTAACTTTTGCTTCCTTTGCCAACTTATTAACAGCCGAGTGTCCTCTCCAGAAACCTTTTGGACTGTAGTATATCTTCTCCATTGTTTATATTTAAGAATATTTTATATAATAAAAAAACAACAATGTCACAACAAGCAAAGTATGATACAATCACAGAAGCTGAATTCGAAGAACTGCTTAAAGCGCAGATTCAATATGATACAAAGAAATGGACAGATTTAGAAATCAGGAAAATTTATACAATCACTGAATACAGAACAGTCGACACAAGCAATGGTGAAAGTTTAATTTTAACATTAAAGGACAATGGTGAAGTATGGTGTCCTGATCACCTCTATAAAAAGATTGAGGGTAAAGAACCACCTTTTTACATTAGACCTCTTGGTCTTAAACCGTGCAAGAATAACAAAAAAAATAAGTATCACGCATATGATTTGGTATTTCCAAAGAATGCATCATGATTATGTTAAAAACTGATTATTTTTTTTTTTGCCTACATCAACTTATAAGCCACATATCCAGTTATTGTCATTCCCATCACCACAAAAACAATCTCTCTATTCTGTTGGTCTGGTGAGGGTGTATAAAAATCACTTAACTTTGGTTCAAGAGGTAGAGCTTCCAACTGTTTTCCAGTCACATAATAATACTGCTTCATTGCCTGGTCAACATCATCAAATGTCTGTTCTGCGTGATGCTCTTTTTGCATCTGTTCATTTATGAAATCCAACCTCTCTGTTCTTTTTTTATTCCATGCAACTTGTGCTGCTTCTAACTGTTCAACTGCTTTATCATGTCTTTCTCGTTCTTCATCGCTATGACTCCCCATCTTGGAGAATAAATAATTGCTTCCCGAGAATGCTAATGCATTTACTAATGCACCACCTATCATCATTGCAACTGTACTTGCCATTTTTTATAAGAAGAAAAAAAATAATTACTTCATAATATCTGCAGGAATAATACCCTGCTTAATTAACATATCTCGTGTTGCCATTGCAAGTAAAATATCTAATGACAACATTCCAATATCCCCCATATTAAAATCAACTTTAGGTGCTGGTCTTTTAAATACCTTCCTACCAAGTTCTGAATAACCAACAGTTAAAACTGTTTCCACTCCAGCATGATATAGCATGTTAGCAATTTGTTTTCCGTCTATTGATGTCATTTTTATTATGTATTAATAAAAAAATATTTTTTTTTAAAATTCAAAAGGGTCATACTGTTTTGTATTAGTTTCTATAGGTTCATTGATTGGTTCATTGACCTGTTGAACAGGTTTGTTTCTATACATATATAGTACTGCAATACCTATTATAACTGCACAAGCTGGTAAATATGCATTAATCGTATTTTCTACTATTTTTTCTGGTTGTGTACTTTCAGGTTTTGTTATTTCCATGACAGGTTGCTTCATTCTTTTCAACCTTCTTGCTTCTGCACCTTTTTTTCCTGCTTCAACACGTTTTGGGTTTTTTGTTTTAATTGGTGTTTCAGATTGAATGTCTTCACTCATCATCTTTTATAATATTGTCAAAATTTTCTTTTTTATTAAAATCAATATGTCTTGCTGTTGTCAGCATTGCAGTAAAAGGAGCCAAATACATACCATATTTATAATACATCTCACAACAAACATTAGTTAAAGCATGGTTTATAAAAGGGTCTTCCTCTAAATCTTCTATTAACTTTGGTGGGTTAATTACATTAAAGTACTTGGATACACCCATCACATACAAACTGATGAAAGAATTTCCCAATGTCTTTGTCATACTTGCACCTAATCGTGCTTCATACCTACAATAGAGTTTATTGATTTGCTCAGCAGACATATCATCTATATCTGAGAGTTGTAATTCACGACCTAAATATTGCTTGCTGCAACCTCCAGCAACAATGGCAGATAATCTTTCTCGTTTAGTGTCTTGTTCTACATGATTTAATTCTTCAGTGTTTAATAATTCTTCAGCGTTCATTTTTATAATATGGAATATTTTTTTTAATCTAAAATAATAAAATAATATCAAACATCCAACTGATATGTTTATACATGTAGATATAATTAATAATATTTCAACTAACATATTTTTTCTAAAAGCATTATTAAAGTTTTATAAGTATTGCTAATAGCATTGCTAATTTTGCTAATAGCATTGCTAATTTTGCTAATAGCATTGCTAATTTTCTTGATATTTATCACAGATTTTACTAACAGCATTGCTAATTTGCTCAAAGCATTTCTATTAACAATGCTAAAATAAATAAGCATTACTAATCAACAAGCCAATACCCAGTAGGCTGGTCTGTTCTCAATATCAACTTACGATGCTTTACCTTCGATAATTCATCTTTTATTCTCTGTCTTTCTTCTAGTGTCGGAATGACATCATTCTCTCGAAGACAATTTTCAAAACTATCTCTGTCTTTAGTGTAGAACATACACAACCACTTGGTCTGCTCTCTCAAATCCTTCAACACTGAATTATATCTCTGTGAAATAACCCATACTGATTGTTCCGCATGTCTGCCAGAGAATGCCAACTCTGACAGCATGTCTTTTTTCTTTGTTAATTCTTTTGTAGCACTGCAATCATCAATGATGTATAGTGTAGGAGAACCAGCATATTTATTGAAAAACATTCTTAATAGTTCTTGTAATTTCTCTTCACCATTGATAACCGGATTTACAATTATAACATTCTTGTTCTTTGGTTTCTTAACATCACCAATCCACTCACGACTTTTATATGCTCTATTCCATTGTATAGTGGGACAGAGAATAACAATATGTTCAAACACACCTCTGTATTCATCTTCAAGCAAATCTAAAACAAATTCAGTTTTACCACAACCGGTTTGCCCACAAATGATTGCACAATGAGGATATTTTGGTAGTTTCATTTTTATTAATGGTAAAAAAAAATTAATACAAAACTTCTTTAAATCTACCATCTTCAAAATAAATCTGTGCATCTTGTATGACAAACAAATACACATTTATTGCTTCATCTGATCCTTGTTCCTTGGTTATTTGAATCGTGATGCCCTCTGATGCATTCTCTACTCTTCTTCCAGAACCGTGTAGTGTGTTATCGTCTGTCGTTCGTAAATCAAGCCACAATGCGTAGTTGTTAGTTAGATACTTTTCCAAGGTTGTATTAGTGAAATATAAATCTTTTGCAATCTTATCTGTTTCTTTGCTTCTCTTTGAAGTCAAAGCAAAGAATTTGTTAATCTCATCCCATTGTTGATATGCTCTCATTCCTTGACTGTAGAGTTGATTTGGAACACCTTCTATTGTCATTTCCACTTTTTCTATTTTCGGATTGTAATACGTTTCAGTGCTTGTTCTTTCTGGGTCTTCGAATAACATCAGGATACCTTTCATACTTCTTGCAGGAACATTCAAGTTGATGTTCCATAGTGTATCACCTTTATTTTTGGTTATCTTTCTGTGTCGTAATATGCGGTCGTAGAAGAATGTCATTTTCCCATCATATTGTTGTCTTATTTGTCTGACAAGTTCTGCATCGGAAACCATATCGAATTCCAAACATATATTCTTAATGATGTATGAAGCTGACGCGTCACTTGTTTTAATTACTTTATCATAATCATTGAAAGTAAGTTCATATTCCAGTCTGTCACCAAGACCTGCTTGGTAGAATGGCATATGTGTTTCTAATAGTTCAAAATCAAGTGGTATGCAGAATCTGTTTTTATATGCATTTGCTATGGCTTGGTCTTCTTTGTCTGAGGAAGCATTACCAGCACCAACTCTGTGTTTTAACATGTTTTCGTTACCAATGCCTTGATATGCCATATTAATACGTTCAGAAGGGGACTTCCACAAATCAACATAGCAATAGTAAATATCACTATCATCGATTGACATCACTTCATTACCTGATATTCGTATTGTTGTTTTTTTAATGATGGCTCTTCCAATGTTTTGATACACAGTTGCATTAGCATCTGTGCTTTTTAATTCAATTTCAAAAGCAAGACGTGCAGACCTTGGTACGATAACATCGTTATTACTTAGATTGGGAAATCTGACTAGTAATTGTTGGTTCTGATCTATAGTGCTGGGGTTATTTGTTATTACTACACTCTGACGAATTCCTTTTACTCCTCGTGGTTCTCTTAGTTTTCTGTAAGGGTTGAGTTTATCTCCGTATGTTGACATGTTTTTATTTTTAGACAAAAATATTTTTTTACATAAATAAATAAATAATGGCTGAAGGTGGAATGGACTTCCACAACCCTGAATATGACAAAGATGACTTTGATAATGATGAAGCAGAAACATCTTTTACAGATGAAGAACAGTTTCAAAGTACACTCAATACTCAATATAAAGCATTAGATACTCTTACAGGAGATGATAGAAAAAATGCAGAAAATTCTTTACTGAAACAGATGACAAAAAGATTTTATGATAGAAATCAAGAAACATTACCTGATGATGTTAATGATTTTATTTGGATTTTAAAAAAAGATAAACAAGGCAGACCTTTGTTTGGTGTGGAAAGTGTATTTGACTTGAATGAAGATTACATTCTTTCGTATTACAAGTCAAACAAATTGCAATTTTATTCAATTGACACTCTTCAAAAAAAATATGGTGTTGATTTTGTTAGAGAAAATTTAGGAATAACTGATTATCAATCTCTTGCAACTAGGGTGAATCAAGGTAGAAAGGAATTTCAACAATTCATTGAGACAGGAAACAAAATTGCAACAGAGGAAATTCCTATGCAAGACATTTCTTCACCACAAGAAATACAAGATTTAACAAACACAGTTGACGAAGTTGAAACCGCAATTAAAACTCTGGAAACAGAGTTCTGGGATGTAGAGGAACGTAGTGATGGACAAACACAAACAGACATGACAAAGCGAGAAATGGATGGCATTATGAAAGCAATGACTACTGTGAAAGAGGAAATCGCTAATGAGTTGGCAAAACTTAATGAAACAAATAAAGAAATAGCACAGGAAAAGGAAAAACTTGCTAATACAAAGGATGAAAATACAAAGAAACAGATTCAATCAAGAATATCTGATTTAGAATCAGAAAGAAGTGCAAGGTTGGAAGTGATAAATGTTAACAAAGAAAAACTGAGGAGTCAGGTTAATAGGATTAAGGAGACCATAAATAAGATTTTGAAAGAAGACAGAACACTTGGTCAGAGGTTGAGAACATTATTCAGAGAACAAGGTATAACCATTGTCAGTATTTTGACTGCTATTGGTATGATTATTGGGGTTATTGTTGAAGCTGTTCTTCCTTCTGGTGGTGCAACAACTCCTCCAAGCAAACAACCAACATCAAATGCAAAGGACTGGATAAAAAAACAACTTTCCAATCTTGGAAAACTATTGGCTAGTCTTGCTGGAAAAGCTGCAACCGCTTTACCAGGTGTGATTGGTTCTATTGTGTCGTGGTTGTTATCAACAACTGGAAAGGTTGTCAACTGGTTTGGTGAACATTTATGGGCATTAGTTGTTCTTGTTGTTGGATTGTTATATGCTGCTGCTAAAGAGTATTTTCATAAATAAATAAAGTGATAAGACCAACTGCTATGCTACCAACGATTAATGCTGTTTTGTTATCTTCATGTTGAATTGCTATTTTTTTTTCTGGTGAAATTACAGGAGTATCCACGGTGTTTTTCACAATAGCGCCAGATGTTGCAATAGGTGTGGTTTTATTAGTTGGTGTATTATAAACAGTAATATGTGGTTGTTTTACAACACTTTCTAATAAGAATGAATGTTGTTTCACATATGAATTAAAAAATCCTGGTGTATTGGCAGCTTTTGTAACCCAATCATTTGGTAAATAATGCTCTTTTGCATAGGTTGTAATTTTTTTATAATCCTCAGAACTGACTTGTACTGGTTGTGTTTGCTTTGTTGGTGTTCCTTTTACTTTTACGTTTTGTTTTGGTGGGATGGGTTCAACGTTTACACCATTATTTAAACCAAGTTCTTGATTTTCAGTAGCCACAATAATCTTATTGTTATAATCTTGGATTGTTCCGATTCGTAATTCCATATTGCTTGGAGACATATACAACCCGATTCCGTAAACAAAGTCAACTTTACTACGAGCATATTTGAGTGTGTTTTGATATCTCGAAATTTGACTTGGTAAATCTACAGGGCTATTGATAGCATCCTCAACGTTTGCGAGAAATTGTTTCTGAGCATCAAACGCTGTTCCTGTTCCGATTATATCCGTTCTTGTTTGAGATTGTGAACCAAGGATAGCCCAACAAAAAGTTCTTATAGATTCGTTAATACGTTCAACACCCGCTCTTGTAAAACCTAGTGAAGAATCAAGGATAAATGTTGTCCATACATTCATAACGGCATCTTCTTGTTGAAGATAATCAATGTGAACTTTAGCAGGTGGAAGATATTCACATGATGAAATACCACATTTCCTTCCTCCTGAAACTTCAGGTCCAAATGTCATTTTTGATAAATCTAAATTTGATGATGTGCTACTTGCAATGTGTTGAGAAGAATTGTCATGTCTGAAATCTGTTCGTTTCCAAGCAGTATGGCTTGTTGTGTAGATTACTCCAAGACCATCACCACTTGGGTATAATTTTTGTCTCCAGTCTGCATTAGGGTCTACATTAAACTCTTTGCATATACGTTCATAAGCACCACGGTCATAACTGTTGTTGAAGGCATTCCAACTTTTATCTTGTGGTAATGCAATGCCTAATTCAAATAATATTCGTCTTGTTTGATAGAAAACATGAAATAAAAATAGTGACCCAGTCAACCCACCTGCTTTTAAATGGTTGTTATAATCTACACCACAACCTGTAGTTGCACACCATATTGCAAAGTTTAGTTGATTTTGCCAGAATAATAACCATTTTGTATTCCATCTATCTACTATTTCTTCTGTTACTACTTGTGGTAGTAGGTAGTTTTCAAATATGTTTGGAAAATCTACTTGAAAACTTTTCTTTGCATCAGATGATATTATTATTGTTTGTTTTATTATATTAATTGATTTGTTGTTAAAAACACCAGCGTGTTGATAGTGAGCTGCATCGCTATATTTGAATTCTTTTTGTACTGACATTTTTTTTATTTTATGATTTATAAAAAAAAATGTATCACACAATTTCAAACACTGATAACACTATCAATTTGCAACAGTATATTGATAACAAAGATGGGAACAAACGGGTTGGATTGAAAAGTTTCACATATACCCTGGGTTGGTATAATGTTGTTAATGAATATGTGCAAAAGGGTAAAGAGAGACCTCATCGCATTCAGGATGGTTATTACAGCTTTCAACACATTGTAGATTTTTTTCACAATTTAAACATTTCATTGTCTGTGAATGAAACTAATGGTATTACATCATTAATTACTGATAATGAAATAAAGATAAGTAAAGGACTCAAGTTGATGCTAGGGTTTGGTAAAAGAATATTTGAAGCAAATACTACTCATTTTGGTAATAAATGTCTTGATTTTGCAACAGTAAAGTCTCTATACATCCATCTAGAGCAATTAAACACATCACAGAACTATTTCAATGGGATGCCAAGCACAATATTAGCAGTTGTACCAATTGAAAATAAAGCGTATGGTGATATTGTGTCTGTAAGATTTGAGCATCCAGAATATAAATATTTGTCAAACGGGGCAATTACAGAATTTGAAATATCTGTTAGAGATAAATACAACAAAAAAATAGATAACCATGGCTTGCCAATGAGTGCTGTTTTAGAAATTATTTAATTTTCACACTATAAAAAATGAGTATCTTTGGTATCAAATCACATAGAATAAACGACGACTTTGAAGTCCTTAAGCAGCATATTCATGATTTGCATAAGCGAGTGAGACCAATTACAGATTTAGAGAAGAGGATTTCAGACTTTCAGCAAAGTGTTCATGATAGTAGAAGCATTTTGTTTCAAGAAATAAATACACAGGTAGATAGGCATAATGAACTTCGAGAAAATGTAAAGGAAATTGCCATTAACAATAGTTTATTACGAAATAGCATTAACAATATCAAAGACAAGCTAGTAATTTCAATATTTGCAGAAAGTAAAGGGGCTCTTGTAGAGAATGAAGTGTTTTCTTTTGGGAATGGTGGTAGAGAAGACGGTGCTGGTTATGTGATGATGCGTCGTCGTCAAATTTTAGGTATAGCTATTTCATGTAAAAAAAGGAGTGGCGAAGTGTCGGTGGGTATTTCTGTAAATGAAAAAATATTACCAGGTTGTGAAATAACACTTAACACTACATCAAGAAAGAATGACAATTTTGATAAACCTTTTATTATTGATGCTGGAAGTGTAATTAATTTTGTATGTAAGAAGGGAAACGCAACAACAGAAAATACAGTTGCTTCGTTGTTAATTGAATTGTTTTAATTTTTTTTGTCTGTAATAATAAAATATGAAACAACCGACAGCCCCAAGTTTGTATCCAGAGTTGCAAGATGGGCAGAATTATAGATTACAAAAAATATCAGAAATTGAGCAGACGTTAATTAAGGAAAGGGATAATAGGCAGTCATTGTATAAGAAATATAAAAGGGGTATAAATGCAACAGATGGAATTGATACAACTCTAATTTCTGGGAGTGTGATTTTGGGTGGCATTGGAATTGCGATGCCTTTGATGTTGCCATTAGAAATTGCTGCAATTGTTTGTGGTGTAGCAGGGGTATGTGTAAAGTTTATTAGAAGGCGATTGCATTCAAAGGCTCAAAAACATTATGAGATAAAGACTTTAGCCGAAGGTAAGTTAAATAGTGTGAAAGATTTGATTTCCACGGCACTGAGTGATGGACAAATATCAGAACAAGAATTTAAAACGGTTATTTATGAACTTGAAAGATATAATAATCTCAAAGATAAGACTCGCTCAAAACAGTCAGATATAAGTGAAGTAGAAAAAAAAAGTTGATAGAAGAGGGGAAAGCGCAGGCATTAAGTGTCATTCAAAAAAAGATAAGAGATGCATAATGTTGTTTAATAAGTTTATTTTTATAAACGATCCGCCTCCAAAGTATCATTAATTTTGCGCAGGGTGCGTTTATTACAATAAATACGGTAATCACAATTTCACTAGTCAAACCATTTGTGTCTCACTGATAAGTTTTATCAACTCGAAATTTATCAATGTAAACAGGTATTTCAGCTTAAAAGATTAACCCTTGTCTTAGCTAGCCAACATTCTTGACATTCCTTTGTCGACATATACCGACAATGGAATGTATTTTTGCTACATTCTATATACTGAGATTGGAGAAGACAACTCGTATTTGAAAGCAATGTGTGAGTTACTTCCCTTTGCATATATGAATACAAATAAGTTTGATAACAAGATTGAATAAAATAATAATCGAATAGTTATTTTTTTTCTACGATATAAACAAACCCTGTATACTGCGATATACTTTTATTGTAGTATTGTCGGGGGATATTCATTTTTTTGCGGTGTAAACACCGTTTGAGCTTGAAAAATAGATTATATATCGTAGAACCGGCCTTTTCACATATATATCTATTTCATTCTGAGAGGATTGAACGCTTTCTTGTTTATTTGCGATCGCTCAATCATTGCAAATTTCTTTCAATCCCTACAATGTCGGAAACCATCTTAAACGAAAATATTAACGTTATTTTTATTATTCGAATTTTAACGAAAATATTTATCACCAAAACTAATATGGCTATGTAAATTATCGGAATGATTGAACGCTGTTGATTGAACACTTTCATTTAAGGATTGATTGATCGCAGATTGGAAAACCGCGATTGTTACCTGATTGAACGCTGAACGCTGATTGGACGTGATTGAAAGTGATTGCCCGGAACGTGATTGAAATGATTGTCAAGTTAATGATGATCCGTACTGTATACCTTGAGCTCATAAAAGGTTGGAGGGTGGGATCCTTAGTGTTCCTCTGAAAGTGTTCCTCGCCCGTTGTTTGTTTTACATACACACAATATGAATAGCAAACGGAAAAATAGCTTTACAATTTAACAGTTATCTTGGGACAAGTCAAAGTTAAAAATATTTAATTTTTAGTCTCGTCTATCAAAAATGGGCGTTCTGGTTTGTCGAAATATAATATATTCATACCACCATGAACAAATTTTGAGCACGCAACTATTTTGTATTCGTCCACACAAAATAGTTCCATACAAAAAGTATCAAAATTTGTAAAGTTGTTGCTTTTAACACTCAATGTTATTAAAATAATAAGAAATGAAGAGAATATTTTTTTGTTATCATAAAGGTATAAACCGAAAAACCTCATCACACTTATGTATTAATCCGTTTCGTGTATTTATACAATGTGATTAGTATTTTCCGTTTCAAACCCCATGAAAACAATATCAAAGTACTGAAAGTACTGTTAGCTAGCAAAGAATTGTTTTGTTCAGTAATCCTCTTTGTCAAACGTTATCATAGTGAAGAATAGTTGTGGAAAACAAAGTGGAAAATGAAGAATTTGCTTGTTACAAGCAATTTCTTCATTTTCTACATTGTTTTCTACGTAGAGAGATAAATAATTTAGAATTTACAACAATTTGAAATTGTCGTCTGCAACTTATTGAATACTCAGACCAGAGTCATGTGCTCAAATGAGCTAAAAAACCTAGTAGATGACCATGCAGGCAGAGATTGAAATATACTAATTTCTATTGTGTAGGCATATAAAGAATATAGTGGATAAGCCTCCAGTGGCGGTTTGCACTCGTTGAACTTTGAGACGACCTCAATTTTTTCTGTTAACTTAAGCTATCAAAGCTGACGCTTTGCTAGCTAAAAATATTCTCTTCATCTCTTAATAACATTTCTAAAGGAAACTTATTTGAAATAAAATCACCCATTTTTATTGAAAGTATTTTCGGAAAGGAAAAAATTGCTAAGGCTTGTAATAAGCAATTTATTATTTCCGAATTACATTTCTAATAAAAATCAACGAAGCTGAAAATCAAGGACTGCCTCGGGGAGAATTAAGGACTTATCATTTGCTACTGACACTATTTTAGACGTGAAGAAAAACTTTAATTTTATTTCTTTCAGATTTTCACTTCTCGTTCTGTTTAACTTTAAATAAAAGAAGTGTTTCATGTCCACGCTGTTATGATTTAATTTACCATTTTTATATACTTATTTTCGTCGATCAAGACTCAAGCGTTTGAATTGGTTATTTTTTGTTTTTTTTCTATACAACTGTGATCAAAATTTTGATTACGCAACTATTTGTTATGCTTGCATACAAAGAAGATAAAACATTTACTCAAAAATAAGTGAAATATCTGCTTTGTTATGCTTTGCAGACAAAGAAGATAAAACATTTACTCAAAAATTAGTGAAATATCTGCTTTGTTATGCTTGCATACAAAGTAGATAAAACATTTACTCAAAATAAGTGAAATATCTGCTTTGTTATGCTTTGCAGACAAAGAAGATAAAACATTTACTCAAAAATAAGTGAAATATCTGCTTTGTTATGCTTTGCAGACAAAGAAGATAAAACATTTACTCAAAAATAAGTGAAATATCTGCTTTGTTATGCTTGCATACAAAGTAGATAAAACATTTACTCAAAAATTAGTGAAATATCTGCTTTGTTATGCTTGCATAAAAAGTAGATAAAACTACACTCAAAAATTAGTGAAATATCTGCTTTGTTATGCTTTGCAGACAAAGAAGATAAAACATTTACTCAAAAATAAGTGAAATATCTGCTTTGTTATGCTTTGCAGACAAAGAAGATAAAACATTTACTCAAAAATAAGTGAAATATCTGCTTTGTTATGCTTGCATACAAAGTAGATAAAACATTTACTCAAAAATTAGTGAAATATCTGCTTTGTTATGCTTGCATACAAAGAAGATAAAACATTTACTCAAAAATAAGTGAAATATCTGCTTTGTTATGCTTTGCAGACAAAGAAGATAAAACATTTACCAAAACATTAGTGAAATATCTGCTTTGTTATGCTTGCAAACAAAGTAGATTAAACATTTACTCAAAAATTAGTGAAATATCTGCTTTATTATGCTTGCATACAAAGTAGATAAAACATTTACTCAAAAATTAGTGAAATATCTGCTTTGTTATGCTTGCATACAAAGTAGATAAAACATTTACTCAAAAATTAGTGAAATATCTGCTTTGTTATGCTTGCATAAAAAATAGATAAAACTACACTCAAAAATTAGTGAAATATCTGCTTTGTTATGCTTGCATAGAAGTAGATAAAACATTTACTAAAAAATTAGTGAAATATCTGCTTTGTTTTGCTTGATAGCATTCAGTTATAACAAATGAATTAAATTCTTTTTCTTTTCATAGAGGTATGAATCGAAAATCTTAATCACACTTATATATGAATCCACTTCATACAGCTTTATTTTAATTTTAGTTTCGTCTATCAAAACCAGCTTTCTGATTGGTCGAAAAATATTATTCATAACTCCATGAACAAAATCTTGATCATGCAGTGATTTTGTATGCTTCCGCACAAAATAGTCCCATACAAAAAGGTATCAAATTTGTGAAGTTTTAGTTTTTTTGCTCGATGCTATTAAATTATAAAAAATGAAAAGAATATATATATTTTTTTTTGTTTGTTTGTTTGTTTGTTTGTTTTCAAGGAGGTATGAACCGAAAAACCTAATCGCACAATGTATGAATCCGCTTCTCGTATTCATACAGTGTGATTAGTTTTTTCGGTTCATACCTCCATGAAAACAAAAAATATTCTCTTCATCTCTTAAATAATTAAAAGGAAATTTAATTTTTTAGCCATTTTATATTTCCGAAAACCATCCCGCTTTACCCAATTATGAACTACGTTTTTTACACTGTTTCCAAAATTCGCCGTTTTGTTGTGTGTGTATTTCCGTTTATTTATCGTCGCTACCGTAGCACATGCCCATATAAGCAACTCCCCCAGAAGACGGTTAGTTGTTACGGGGGATAGTGCAAGGATACAGGACGAAACTGCTGAGAGAACCGCCTGGTTCTTAAACGTGCTCGGTGGATAGCATCGTCACAAGGGGCCTCGGTTTAACGTCTCATCCGAAAGGCAATTAGTTGTGTTAGTTAATATGGTCAGCCAAGGGCAAGAACCCGTGATCTTGAGGTTTGAAGTCAAGTGCTCTACCAACTAAGCTAATCGGGCTGACTGCCGTTTGTTACATAGTGCTCCGCCTTATATATAAGTCCGAGGTCTGTTCCTAAGTTTACGGGAATGGCTGAGCGTGTTCCTTTTGATGCATTACGTGACGTCATTTTCACGGTAACAGAACCGCGTTAGCATGGGCAACAGTTCATTTACATAATTATTACACTAGTGTAATATCACCCGTGTAATATAAAAAAATATTGGACGGGTTTATTTTGTTCCTGAGTCGTATGTCATGCTATAAACTTTTTTATTTAAGAGGTGAAGAGATTATTTTTCGTCTTCATAAGGGTATAAACCGATAAACCTAATCACACAATGTATGAATCCGCTTCGCGTATTCATACAGTGTGAGTTGTTTTTTTCGGTTAATACTCCATGAAAACAAAAGATATTCTCTTCATTTCTTTTTATTTAATAGCATCGAGCGAAAAAACAAAAGCTTTACAAATTATGATACTTTTTTTGTATGGGACTATTATGTGCGGAAGCATACAAAATCGCTGCGTGCTCAAAATGATGTTCATGGAAGTATGAGTAATTTTTTTCGACCAATCAGATCGCTCGTTTCTGATACACGAAACTAACATTGAATTATTCGTCACAAAAATCGAGAATCTCTTACGCATGCAAATACTTATACATTTTTAACCCTGTTTTGTCTGCATACTAAATTTGGTCTGAACTCTTAGAAAATCTGAGGATTCTAGTCTAAATAACGAACATTCTAAGTTCCTTAGTTGCCCGCAAGAATTCATTTGCCTTTTCATTAAGGCTATTACTACACACACATATACTTGTATTGAGGCCTCCAAAAGAATATTAAGAATATAATGAGACCAGAGGTGAATAATTCAAAATAAATGTGAATAATTCAAAATAAATAACTTTTTTAGCCTTTCAATGTTTTTGTACAGAGTAGCTTTTACACACTTGAAAAAATGATTTGAAAATGGCATTTCACTTAACTAGTTTATTTGCAAAGGGTATATTTCCATTTACATTTTGTGTAAAAGATTAATGGGGAATAGACCTGGGTACAGTCATTTTTATCCCAGGCCGTTAGTCTCACTACGTAACGGGGTAGCTTCCAAACCGGACTCAGCAAAAATTATTTCCGAGTTTTGACAAAAGTCATTCCGACATGCTACATTTGTCTCTCACTGGGCGTATGGTGAGTCTTGGATGTGCAGCTGGTGGCTTCGACAGACTGTTCCGGTTATACGCGTGTGGGAAAAGTCATAGTTAAGGGCGCTAGCCGCCGCGATATAACTGAAAAAGTGTTGAAAGTGACGTTCTATCGTTTGCGTTATTTGTCTCTCCCAAATGATCAAATAGTAGGATGAGCAGCTTGTGGGTGGGAGAGGCTATGGTGGTTATACTCGTGTGAGAAAAGCCAGTGTAAGGGGGCACTAGCCGCCGCGATATTACTGGAATACTGTTGAAAGTAGTGTTCTATCGTCTGTTCTCAAACCACTTCATTTAAATCATTCTATCCCAGATGATGGCTACTAATCTTACTTTTATGGATTAACTATCATTTTGTCTGTGCGCGAGAAAAACTGTCGTAACTACAGCTTTAATAAAGCTGTAGTTACGACATTTTGCTTGCACACAGACGATTTGCTTATTGATGAGAGACAAATGGCGCCTATAGCAATAACTTTTTTCAGATGTCAGAAAGAATGTAGACCGACAAAAGGCTTGTACTTCAACGGGTATAATACATCGTGTGATTGCAATCAAAAACCTTTAAAAACACAATAGTGGTCCTGTGTTGTTCTATCCAATTACAATATACTGGTTTTCGTCCAGCATTTTAGCTGCGGCTAAAGCGTTGTTTATAGCGTGTAGGTACCCTAAACTCGAGGTCCCCGGTTCAATACCCGGCCGCGGGTATTTATTTCTTACCAATGGGCAATTGGTTTATAGTCGTAAACCAAATTGGGATGAACAGTTGGAGGCTTGGAAACAATGTGTGTGTATTTCCGTTTATTTATCGTCGCTCCGTATCACACGCCCATTTGAACGACGCCCCAAGAAGACGGTTAGTTGTTACGGGGGGGAAGAGAGAGAGGGGAGAGTGCAAGGATACAGGACGAAACTGCTGAGATCTTCACCTGGTTCTTTAACGTGCTCGGTTGATAGCACCGTCACACGGGGCCTCAGTTTAACGTCTCATCCGAAAGGCAATTAGTTTTTTAGTTGATATGGTCAGCCCAGGGCTCGAACCCGTGATCGTGATGTTTGAAGACACGTGCTCTACCAACTGAGCTAATCGGGGTGACCAGATGTAATGGGACTAGTGTTAGAAATACTAGGAATCCATGGTTAAATGTCGGTTTACCAAGCGCAGTGATATGACTGATTTGTTTGAATTGGGTTTAACGCCAGTTTGAACAGTATTTCAGTCGTATCATGGCGGCTGGAGCACCTATGCATGAATTCCTGGTATTTTTCACACTAGTACTACTTCTTAGGCTTACGATTATCCATCAAGTAATAGGACACTAATGTCAAAAAGGATATTTGCCCCAACCGGGGATCGAACCAGGGATCCCGTGATTAGGAGCCTGAAGTGCAACGCCTGTGATATGGCAGTGACTCATGTGAATGAAATAAACGTTAAAAGTTGTGGTAAACCAAATTCAACTAACCATATTTCAAGTTTCCATACTTGATAGGCTTTTATGTACATAATTTCGACACACATTATGTGATTTTAGACCCAATTCGGACTTTATCATTGTTGTTTTATGCTATACGGTACCGGGCTCGATTCCCGGCCGTGGCATATATCCATTCCGACATATTTCTCTCAACAATGAATGGGAAAACTAAGTGAGATGAACAGCTAGGGGCTCGAGAAGGACATAGTGGAAGTACTAGTGTGAGAAATACCAGTAATCCATGGTTAGGTTCTCCAGCCGCGGCGATATGACCGAAATACCGTTAAAAGTAGCGTTAAAACCCAATCCAATCAATCAATCAATCTTTTTTTTTTCTTCTTCTTCGATCGAATGGTATTGGGTTTTTTAGCCTAGTTATTATTCCCTTCACATTCTCTTATTTACAATGTACATATATTGAAAGTGCACATTTTTGTAACCTTATTTTTTAAGAGGTGCATTCAAAATAAGTAAATGCTCGCAAACGCTTACAGATGGCACCCCTCTATCCACGTGCACTTGCATAAAAAGAATATTTCAAGAGAGAACCGCTTGCTATACATTTTGTTATCCTAAATGCTGGTCTGGCTCCGTGTTAAACAACTTTTCCGATCTTCAAGTCTAATAGAAATAAATTCATTAATTCGTTATGCAATTATAAAAACAAACCGTCGATGTGCGAGCAAAATGTCGTAACTACAGCTTTATTAAAACCGTAGATACGACATTTTGTTCGCGCATGGACAAAACGTGGGTTATTCCGGTAGATGAGTACGAAATTTGAATTATACATCATCAAAATATGCCGAACAGTGCTCCAAGTGTTAATTAAGTCTCTATTTGACATTCTATTATATCTTGTGAAACCGCACTGAGCCAAGACCGCGTTTCCCCCCAGTGATATAATCTATACCCATAACATTTAATTAACTTTTGCCCAACCATCCGTAACCGATACCCGGACTGAAGTGTAAAAAAGGTGAAAATATGTGTATTTGAACGAAAATCAATAAAAGTCCACACACATACATGTCAATAAACGGTAACGTCAATTTTATTACACTTTATCTGCAATATAAATATACCGTGATGCTTGATCTATATTTCGACAGGATATATAATTAACAAGTACCGAGCCATTTTAACGGATAAAAATGAGGTATGTATTTGTTTCCCGCAATAGGTGGATAACCGTAAACCGAAGTGAAATGAGCAGCTTGAAGCTCGGAAGGGATGTAGTGGTAGTACTGGTGTGTAAAAAAATAACAGGAATCTGTGGTTAGGTGCTCCAGTCGCCGCGATATGACTGAAATATTGTTAAAAGTGACGTTACAACCCGTGAGGTAAGTAAGTTTTTATTTTCTCAAATTGTCGTTGAGGACCATTGAGTTTTTTGCATCTCAACGTAAATTTTAGCAAAAATACCAACCAACCTACTTACAACCTACAGCTGTATTTAGAAGTGACGATTGTATAGGCCTTTATACAAGGTTGACACGATCACCAGTCCTCCGCGCGAGGTTTGTTAATTTAAACATATTTTTATTGTCAATTAATATGTAAACATGATATACATTGAGAGAAAATACAAATAAAGCAAAACCAAAGGGTTTGACCGGCAAGTTCTCACAACTAAGTTTGTTTGAATGGGGTTTTACGTCGTTTTCAACAATCTTTCCGTTATATCGCAGCGGCTGGAGCTCCTAACAATGTTATCCCGGTATTTCTCACACCAGTACCGCCATCACATCCTTTCCTAGCCCCCAGCTGCTATCCCACATAGTTCTACGATTATCGACCCATTGGTGGGAGATAAATAGTCGGAAAGGATGAGTGCCGCCGTCGGGGATCGTACCCGGGACCTCTAGATTGACTCTTACAACTAAGATTCCCTTTATTAAATATACATAGATTTCAGCCTTCACTTTTAACAATTGGATTGTGATTATTACTCTACTCACAGAAGAATAAAGACAGTTTTGTTCCAGTTATAGAGAAATTACAAGCAATAATTGTGTTAAATTATGCGGATATATTCATGTATAGATAAGATTAGGCCTGGTGCCTAGGAATTATAGGGAACAGAGGAAGAAGTTCTAAGTTTCGGGTCCTTGGGGCCTGCAGTTTGTCTTATTAGAATCCAGTCCATCTCTCCTTTTTGATCTAATCCATTCAATCACCGATTTTCATGAAAGATTGATATTCAATTAGGGAAAACAGTGTGGGAAAACAAGAAATTGCTTGAAAAAGCAATTTCTTCTTTTGCCACACAGTTTTCCAACCGCTAATTTGCTTTCAGTCATATGTACCACACACTATCAAGTTCACAATATATGTTCTTTCGCATCGCATAAATTGACCAAAGATTTTGTGGACCTTCGATCCAATGGGAGTGCATTTAAGACTTGGAGCCATCTGGTTCTCTAGGCCTGTGGCCTAATTCAGTTAGTGTTAACCTTGATACAGGCCCACAGTCGACGAATAGTCTCGTAAGGCGCCAAAAACCTCATAAGTAATGCTGATTCAATCTGTAACATTTACAAGTTTTTTGTCTATCAATTTTGTTTTAAATTTGTATATATATATATCTGTCTAAATCGAGTCCCTCCAACCATGCTTATTGCCCGGCTAGCTCGAACATACACAAGACCCCCCCCACACACACACACAGTCACACACCGTCACTTATTACAACTCGGCCATGATAAAAAACAGTCAGATTCAAAACAAAATGGGACTTCACCTGACATTGCCTAGTTTTCTAAACAACTACGGAGGGATATGTATCGAGTTGAAATCAAGGTCATCGGGTATTTCTTCCGATCAAAGTAAACGATTACTTCTCGATCAACTCGGTTTCCTAAAAGATCCATACCCGATCCATGCCCGACCACTTAGCCCATGGTGAAAAAGTGTTGGCTATAAAAGCCGATCGACGCGGTCCAAGGTGGACCAATTCGACCACGCGTCGGAGTCCTAATCGTCAATAATGGAATGTCATGTGTTCGATCCCCGGCGGCGGCACATAACCTTTCCATTTGTCTCTCACCAATGGATGGGTAATCGTAAACCTACGTTGGAAAGCAGCTTGAGGCTAGGAAAGGATGTAATGGTGTGAGAAATACCAGGAATCCATTGTTAGGCGCTCCAGCCGCCGCGATATGACTGAAATACTGTCAAAAGTGGCGTTAACCCCTTTTAATCAATCAATCTATTTCCGGCTGATGCAGACCTTTTCTCGACTGTTTCGTTCGTTTTGGTCGAATTGACCGGATCGGTAGTATGAACCTATCATAGTTTAAGGACTGAACTACGTCACAGCCCCTAATGTAAACATATTCTGTGACTGCTTCACAATAAAATCATCCGGACATGGCTTCTGCATCAGTGTGACATCATCTTCAAGTCAGATGATGGTTAGATTAAATGAGACTTATCTTGCTTAATGGTGAAGGTTGGTCGAGATGCAGTCGGCTGCAAAGCACTTTGGGGTCGTCATTACCACAAATCATTTCAACTGTCTAAAATCATTTCAAAATAAAGGCGTTGAACCCTAAACAACATGCAAGAGATAGATTTCGACATGCATTGGGTATTTTCGTGACCGTTTTATTATGAAACACCATCTGCTATGCTACATCGTTTTCTGTATATTTTTACAAACATTTATCCGCTGTAACTTCTGCACGAAAGCTCCAAGATAACCTTACAGCAACGAAAAGATTTGTTTTGATGGGGTTTTACGCCGCTTTCAACAATCTTTCAGTTATATCGCGGCGGCTGGAGCACCTAACAGTGGAATCCTGGTATTTCTCACACCAGTACTACCATTACATCCTTTCCTAGCCTCCAACTGCTATCCCACATAGGTCTACGATTATCGTCCCATTGGTGAGAGACAAATAGTCGGAAAGGATGAGTGCCGCCGTCGGGGATCGAACTCGGGACCTCTAGAATGACAGTCCGACGCGCTACCAACTGCGCTATGATGGCGGCCGGCAACGGAAAGACTGATGCTATTTAAACCTTTATGCAGAGTTTAACCGATTCCCGAACAGTGATGCTTCTAAACGCCCCTAGATATGAAAGCTTTGGAAAATATTGTTGATAATGAAGAAATTGCTTGTTACATGAAATTCTCCATTCGCAACAGTGTTTTCTGATTTTAACAAGTTCATATACTTAAAATTATCGTCTGCAGCAACTTTTAATTTAAACTGGTCTAAAGTTTTATCGTGTGGGAATGGGTTTAAAGTCGGTGTAAGATCGGAAAACACAATTTGTTGGTATCATTGATAATCGTTTCGGATCGTCGCTTTTTAGATCGCCGCTTTGTCCTAGCTCTTCATTTTTTACAGAAAAAAAGTCAAATAAGGTCACTAAACTTGGCTTACTTATAGCAGAGAAATTAACAAACTGACTTCACTGTCAGACCGATTAGCTCAGTTGGTAGAGCATTTGACTTCAAACCTCGAGATCACGGGTTCGAGCCCTTGGCTGACCTTATCAACTAACACGACTATTTGTCTTTCGGATGAGACGTTAAACCGAGCCCCGTGTGACGATGCTATACATCGAGTACGTTAAAGAACCAGGCGGAGCTCTCAGCAGTAACGTCCTGTATCCTTGCACTATCCCCCGAAACATCTAACCGTCTTTTGTGGGCGTCGCTCATATTGGCATGTGCTACGGTAGCGACAATAAATAAACGAAAATACATACATACCGACTTCACTAATTAGTTGTAAAATAGTTCCGCCAAGATGACTCCATCACAAACTTGATATCTTTATCGTTTGCACCGGTTTTAATTCATACAATGACATAGTATGACAACACTTCACCAACCTACAGCATAGGACATACAAAGATACCATTCTACAATTTATTTCTGAACAAAAATCTATCAAAGAAGGGTAAAAATTTTCTTCATTTGATTGGGGATCACATTGCCTAAACCGGAAATACAGGACTTTGAACTGTGGTTTAAATAACGGCTTTAATAGTCCGATAGCGTGTTAAAATTGTGCGTGCTGGCAAATTTCTGTATTATGATTAAAAATGAAGAAAAAATGGAATCTTATTTCGGATAGATTTGTCTTCATTCTATTCATTTGATTTCCAAACTCGTCCAAAAGTATTTTAAGCTCGACTATAGGAAGAATAAATGCGGGGGGAATTCAAGTCACCAAGGCTTTGAAAAAGGCGTAATGCTTTAGTTTAACTTTAAGCGCAAATGTCACATATATAACCTACTTATGCAATTGCTCTTAAACTTTGCACTTACTTTTGTCACCCAGGCAAATTGATTACTCTGACATTCGTGGAATTCATACGACCTCTTAGATATTTGGTAAAGTTTTTCTTGCAAGCCAATGCAAAAAGTTTTGCCCTTTGTGTTTTTGTTCTTTTTTTTTTAATTTTTTTTTATTTATTTATTTTTTTTTTTTTTTTTTTGGAAATAGCAAACTTTGACCATGTATCATTGGCCATTATTCAACTATAAAGGTAAAGAATAATTACCGTGACATTTTATTTATATATTTATTTATTTATTTCGATAATTTGACCCTTTCGACTTTTTCCTGGTTAAAGTTAGACGCGCATAGTAATGTAGCAGGAATCGTCAATGACGTAGGATGTATATACTTTGCAAAAACGTTAAACGAATCTCAAAAAATAAGACAAAAAATTCAGCAATTCTTGTCCTAGAAAGAATTTTAGCTTGAACAATAAGCTAATTGATTTTTTTTTTTTTTTTTTTCGGTTTTGAATAGGTTTTGGACTTGAGTTTCCCTATATTTTATTAAAATCAAATTGTAGGACAGCCTTTGTTTGTCCTACCATTTAGAAAGCGTGGCGCACGTGCGCAAAGATTGTTTATAATATTAGTAAAGAATCTCGTGCACGCTCTCTGCTATACAGTGAAAATTGCTAATAATTGGTGTAATCACTCAGCAGATAGGGCCTGGACTATCTTTACCTAGCAAAGGGTCAGCTTTGATATCTTTAATAAACTAACAAAATTCTGAGGTCTTCTCAAAGTTCTACAAGTGCAAACTGCCACTGGAGGCTTAACCACTTAATCCACAGATTCTACGCCATAAAAGGTAGTTCAAATGTATTTAAGGAATATTGCGAACTCTTTTCAAGTGGTAGAGAACTCTTTCAAAGGATGCTATTTAACCCATTCCCACTCGAATCCGTTTTTAAGCATCTCAGCAAAAAAGCTTTGGAAAGCATTGTTGACAGTAAATGAATTATACTATATGAGTAAAGACAAAATTGACCCTTGATCACTCACTGTAACATGTACATCTATGACAGTTTCACTGTCTCTAATCATTATTATTGAATGACGATATTTAAGAAGCTATCGGTCGTGTTTTCCTCGGTATTTTTCAAAAACAACAATAATTCCTGTGAATGAAAACAATATATTTTTAGCTCTACTGGCCGAAGGCCACTAGAGCTATTGCAATGGCTTTTTGCCGTACGGCGTCCGTGCGTTCGTTAGTCCGTCCGTCCGTTAAACTTTTCCTTTTAACACTCTAGAGTCCACAGTTTTCATCGGATTTTCTTCAAACTTTCACAGAATGATTGTACCATCATAATGATTGTTCCTTTAGAAATCGGATATGATCCGTCAAGAATCACGGGAAAAGGGACCTTATGATAATTTAATGGAAAAATCTTTAAAGAATTCTCGTTAACACTCTAGACTCCACAGTTTTCATCGTATTCTCTTCAAACTTTCACAGAATGCTTGTACTGCGTGAGGATTGTTCCTTTCGAAATTGGGTATGATCCGTCAAGAAACACAGGAAAAGGGGACTTTTGAAAATGTAATAAAAAATCCTCATTAATAATCTAGAGTCAACAGTTTTCATCGGATTCTTTTCAAACTTTCACAGAATGATTGCACCATCATATGAATCGTTCCATTAAAATTGGGATCTATCAGTCAAGAAACATGGGAAAGGGGGGCTTATTTAAATTTAATTTAAAATCCTCGTTAACACTCTAGAGTCTACAGTTTTCATCGGATTCCCTTCAAACTTTCACAGAATGATTGGACCATCATAAGGATTGTTCCTTTCAAAATTTGGTATGGTCAGTCAAGGACCACTGGAAAAGGGGCCTGATTAAAACTCAATTAAAAATTCTCGTAAGCACAATAGAGTCAACAGTTTTCATCTGCTTCTCTTCAAACATTCACAGAATGATTATTACATTAAGTAGATTGTTCCTATCGGAAATGGGTTTGATCCATAAAGTTTCATGGGAGAAGGGGCCCTATGAAAATTTAATAAAACAATCTTAGTTAACACATCATGGCTCCAGATTTCAACTGCTCGGCTTCAAACTTTCACAGATTGATTATACCATCATAAGGATTGTTCCTTACAAACTGGGTCTGATCCATCGAGAAACATAGGAAAAGGGGCATAAGGAAAATTCAATTAAAAAAAATCTAAATTAATGCTTTTAAGTCCACAGATTTCATGGGGTTGTCTTTATACTCAAACAGAATAATTATACTTTGGTAGGTATAGTTCCCTTTGGAATTGGTTCAGATCCATCAAGTAACGTGGAAAAAGGGGCTATGTGAAAATTTGATTAAAAAATCCCTGTTAACACAATGAAGCCCACAGCTTTGATCAGATTTTGTTGAAACTTTAACAGAATGATTGGAAGGTCATAACTATCATTCTTTTCATAACAGGGTTTGAACTGTCAAGGAACACGGGAAAAGGGGCCTTATGAAAATTTCATTTATAAATGCTCGTTACCAAGTCAAGAGCTTTCATTGGATTTTCTTCAAACATTCACTGAATAATTGTACAATAATAATGATTGTTGATGTTGACATTAGACCTGATCCGTCAAGTATCACAGAACAAGGGACATTATGAAATTTAATTTTAAAATCCTTGTACCACAATAAAGTCAACAGTTTTCATCAGATTCTGTTTAAACTTTCACAGAATGATTGTTCCATCATGAGGATTCTTTCTTTTCAAATTAGGCCTGATCTAACAAGTATCATGGGAAAAGGGGCATTTTGAAAATTTTATCTATAATCCTTGTAACCAAATCCAGAGCGTTCATTGGATTTTCTTCAAACTTTCACAGAATCATTGTACAATAATTACACATGTTGTTGCTGACATGAGACCTGTTCCTTCAAGTATCATAGGAAGAGGAGCTGTATGAAAAATTATTATCAAATCTTCATTAACCGAGAATGTCCTCAGACTTTATCAGAAACGCTTCAAACTTTAATATAATTGTAGTACCATCATTTGGATTGTTCCTTTGTAAATTGGGTCTGATTTGTTAAGTGACACAAGAAAATGGGCCTTATTAAAATTTTGTAACAAAAACATCATTATTACAATTAAGTCCTCAGTCTTTATCATTTTCTTCAAACTATCCATCATTAGGATTGTTCCTTTGTACATTGGGTCTTATTTGTTAAGTTTCACGAGAAAAGGGGCCTTATGAAAATTTTATAATAAAAAATTCTTGACACAATTCAGTCCACTGATTTCGTTGATTCTCTTTAACTTTTAAGAATGATTGCACCTTCAGTTTGTTCCATTTGAAATTTGGTTTGTACTGTAAAGTATCTTGGGAAAAGGGGCCCTATGAAGATTTCACTATAAACTCATTAACACAATAAATTCCACAGATTACACAAATTGATTCTACTATCATTACAATTTTTGATTTTGACAGTGGATCTGATTATGGCAAGTGTCACATAAAAAGGGGCCTTATGAAAAACTTTCTTAAACATTCTAGTTAACACAATAATGTCCCTTGATCTTACCGAATTCACTTCAAAATTTCTCAGAATGATTGTACAAACACTTAAATGGTTCTTTTTAGAACTGGGTACAATCCATCAAGTATCGTGTAAAAAAGGGGCCTTATGAATTTTTTTTTAAAATATTCTAGTAAACATAATGAAGTCCGCATATTTCATCAGATTCACTTTTAACTTTCACAGAATGATAAAACCAACAGTAAAATATCACGGGAAAAGGGGCATTATGAGAACTTGATTTTAATATCTTTGTTAACACAATCAAGTCAACAGTTTTATTGGATTCTCTTCAAAGATTCATGAAATAATTGTGACATTCGAAACACAGGAAAAGGGGCCTTACAGATTATCATTCAAAATATTCTTGGTATGTGATGAAGATAACAATCATTATCAAATTGTCTTTTAAATTTCACAGGACAATTGTAGGGTTCTAAGGAAAGTTCCTTTTGGAATGAAATTGATCCATCAGAAAACACAGGAAAAGGGGCCTTATGGATTTTCATTCAAAACAATCCTGTTTATGTGATAAAGTCCACAATTATTGTCAGATTCTGATGATAATTTCACAGGAGGATTGTAGTGTCATAAGGTAACTTTCTTTTGGAAATTGAGTGGATCCGTCATGAAAGACGGGAAAAGGGTCCTTGGTGATTGTTGCTCAAAATAATAAAGAGGATAAAGTCCTTTTTTATATAAACAAATGATTTCAGACAATTTGCGTGAGCGCATTTTACCTTTTTTAAAGTTAAGTTCGTGTGTATATAATGAATTGAATAGCACGACGTAGGAGTGTCACGAAGCCTTGTATTGCATTCTCGCCAAGAAGAAAAATTGATATTTGGCCAAACATCGTAGCTCGAATCAAATACTAAATTTTGTATCACAACTATGACACTATTCCATATTATATGTATATTGAATAAAGTTGCGTAAATCCTCTGTCAAAAACCGATCTTCTGCACTACCTGTCGGATGCATCCTTTAACCGAGATTCCATCTCCAAATCGACCTTCGCTGTTATATTACACAGTAATCCGTTTTCATTAAATTCGGAGACCTCGCTCCATTTTAATTTCCCACAATCAATCACCGATTACATGCTGTTGACTTCCGATATTTGGAATAAAGCGCTCCTAACACCGTGACCATGCAAGATTATTGATAAATCAACTCACTGTCGTAATTCTGAATATTTATTTTCAGGATTGGGGTCTTGATTTATTGGTGGTGACTTCATTAATGGTTAAAGCCGTGTGGACGTAATTGTTGGCTAGAATTTTAAACCGGTATATTTGTTGGAGTTCGCAAAATGTGTTTCGAATGGCTTTACACATCGGAAAGGTATAAAGTACGGAAAAAGGGGGAGAAGAAAGGATTCTTTGACTCGGGTAAGTGTTATTTGTCGTATTACCAGATGACAAAGTTTTAGACTGGTCCAAATACAAAGAAGTTGCCGACGTCAATTTTGGGTAAGAAAACATTGTTGATACTTAAGAAATTGATTCTAACGAGTAGATTCAGCCTTCTTCAATGTAAACAAAGCATTTTTCTAGGGGTTGTCCAATAGTGTCATTTTGTTTGGATGGGTTAAAGGTATAAGGTATAACGTTTCGCCTACCAATCCGTCAATTTGGGTTTGTGGTTCAAAAAATAAACTCACAAAGCGGTAGAATAGGCTATTCTACCGCTTTGTGAGTTTATTTTTTGAACCACAAACCCTAATTGACGGATTGGTTGTCTCAATCCGAAAATCATTCATTCAGACTGGAAGTGAACTTTGAACTCCGACATATATTTAATTTACATGTTGGTTCCGCGACTTAAACGTCGTAACTGCAGATTATTCAAGATGTAGATACGCCGTTTCAGTCGCAAACGAACTGAACAACTTATTGTAACGTGTTGCTTGTGGTAAATTTTGAAAGTTTTCGACGTATAATATCTAAGTTGAACTTCCTGTCGTAGGTTCGTTTGGTGAGGCCAGCGAAGGGTCAACCAGCCTTTGTTTGATTGGTGCTTTTTTTCAATATTTGATTAACCCATTATCAGACGACAATATTTTAGACTTGTCCAAATCGAAAGGATTTGCAGACAACAATTTAACATTTATTAAATTTTAGTTTGGTTTTTTTTTCAACTTTCTGGGTAGAAAACATAGTGTAAAATTAAGAAATTGCTTGTGACAAGCAATTTCTTCATTTTACACAATGTTTTCCAAAGTTCTATATGAAGGAGGCGTTTAAAAGCGTCACTGAGTGGGAATGGGTTGAGGCTGGTACCTAATGCAAGGGACGGCATTGTAGTAGTTCTGGACAGATGAACGATCAATAATTTAATTGTTAGTTTCGTCTACCATAAACGGGCGTTCTGATTGGTCGAAAAAAAAAATTCATACCTCCATGAACAAAATTTTGAGCGCGCAGCTATTTTGAATGCTTGTGCACAAAATAGTTCTAAACAAAAAGGTACCAAAATTTGTGAAGTTTTTGCTATTTTTGTTCGATGCTATTAAATTATTAGAGATGAAGAGAATATTTTTGTTTTCATGGAGGTATGAACTGAAAAACCTTATCACACTTATGTATGAATCCGCTTCGCGTATTCATACAGTTTGATTAGTTTTTCGGTTCATACCTCCATGAAAACAAAAAATATTCTCTTTATCTCTTAAATAATTGTTATTGCATTCAGATGAGCATTGAAATTGTTTTAAAATCATAATTCATTTGTTTGTTTGCATTGGGTTTAACGCCAATTTTAACAGTTTTTCAGTCTTATAGCGGCGGTTGGAGTACCTAACCATTAATTCCTGGTATTTAACACACCAGTAGTATCATTAAATCCTTTCTTAGCCTCCAACTTCCCATCCCACTTATGTTTATGATTATCTACCCATTGATGGACACAAATTACAGAAAGAAATTTCGCTGCGTCCGGGGATCTTAATATTTGATATATGTGTGTACATCTCGATAAGAACAATTGTGATTTGCTCTATGGAACCTTCAAGATCAAATTCAGAGGTCAAAATTTGACCTTACATTTATCTCATGATCCTAAAGTCCGATTCATAATATTTTACAAACTTATACATCTTGCTTCTATTCTCAAGGTCAAGGTCACAGCTAAAGGTCAGCTTTTGACCTTTTGTATATCTCCTGGTTCTGTTGTCTGGTTCTTGTAAAAATTGAACATCTTGAATAAGAGTACTTGGTTTAATTTGGGCTACATTTTAAGGTCAAGATCACGACCGAAGGTCATTGGTCAAATATGGCATTGCCTACATCTCACCAACCCATGGATAGATTCTCAAACTATTTTACACACTTGTACAACTTGAGATGAAGATGCATATGTTAATTGTTAGTAATTCAGTCTTATCTATTAAAGGTCAAGGTCAAAGTAGAATAAGGTCAAAGGTCGCTGGATTGTGGTTCTATTCAGTCAAATAGTCAAAAAATTGTCAAAAGCAAGTTAGACCCTTTCGTAACACTTCAGAACTAAATATTACAACGATTGCGTAAAGGTAACCCGGTTACAACTTATGCAGGAAAACGCTGTGATAAAAGAACAGTAACATTGTACAAATATTTTTTTTTAAAAAGTAGTACCGCGGATTGATTCCGTAAGCATTCCTTAATTGTCGATATGGGTCGAAAAAATCCACATGACCGGGTACGATAACACTGAGAGCCTGATTGCGAATTTAATCAGGTGCCACAAAAAATGGGTTCGTAAATTATAAATCTCTTATACAGAGTCATGATTCTAAAGTGTCGAGACTGAAAAGTGCGGTCCCTAATGCTAAGCCAGACTTTCGCGAATTCCTTGGCGCAGTTCTTGAAACAGAAATTAAATCATGCAGAAGTCAAATCGAACTAACTTAAAGAAATCCTCTTTCGTAAAATGTCGTAATGTTTCGACAGGCCAAACCGGTGCAGTCCACACAGTTTTATCAGAAACGTGGTAGCGCGTCGGACTGTCAATCTAGAGGTCCCGGGTTCGATCCCCAACGGCGGCACTCATCCTTTCCGACTATTTGTCTCCCACCAATGGGTCGATAATCGTAGACCTATGTGGGGTAGCAGCTGGAGGCTGGGAAAAGATGTGATGGCGGTACTGGTGTGAGAAATGCCAGGAATCCATTGTTAGGTGCTCCAGCCGTCGCGATATAACAGAAAGATTGTTGAAATCGGCGTAAAACCCCAATCAAACATTAACAGAAACGATTTTACTTACGAAATCGTCCGTTTTCGCGTGTTCATCAAAATATTACCAAAATAATTTCATCCTGCGGCTAATGTGTCAAAATCTGATTAACGCTTAATGTCAAACATTGTTTTCGAATCATAATATCCACTAATAACAATGCCTTAAAAACACAAAAATAGCGACCACAACGAAAGCTGTTGCGACAACCAACAACTGTTACGTTAAAAACTGGTTATTGTAACTTTAATTTTTATCTATCAGGCGAAAAGGGGTCAACTTGAATTCTGTCTGAAACTTGTTCAGAATAATAAAAAAGTAATAACAACAATAAAAAAAAACTGTCTAAAGATTTAAAATGAGATGTATGAATACTGGGTATAAATTAGGTTTCGGAGAAGTCCCATACCTGCCATGTCGGTTTTTGGTTATCCCTTGTCATGCTGAGCCCGGAATGTTCCTGTTTTGGCAGGATGTCTAACTAAAGATCAGCCTGCACATATGTGCAGGCTGATCTTTATATAGACCTCCTGTTTGTACCTTTATATCTATTGTTTGTTTTTAAGATATTTTTTCAAATTTATTAGTGACCCCAAAATAAGTGATTTTTGTTCCTTCAGCCCTTTGGTTTTAATGCAGTTTTGTTGAAGATTTTGTTCAGCGTGACAAAGGTAAATATTGTAATTGGTATCTTTGCAATCGACACGAATTCTCCCATAGCAATTTTATTGGACGAACGATAACCATGATCTTTCTCTATGGAGTTTTCGTGCAGAAGCTTTGACAAGGTTACCCCGTTTTGCACTGATTACCAAAGGCTAATTCTTGTCAGAAAAAAATGGCCTATCAGGCTGTAGCTTAGGAAGTTGACAGTTTTCTTTTGTCTAGAATTCCTTATTTAATTACCTAATTAAATATAGGCCGTGTTAAAAGGTTAGAGATTGTGTTAGTTTAGTTTCCAAGAAATAACGAAGTATCTTTTTGGCACGGAATATTTTGACGCTTTTTATTTCTGTTGCTTTTTAGCTCACCTGAGCACAAACTGAGTTTTTGTTGCTGTGTTATTTCTGTCTTCTTTCTTTTTTCGTCTGTCTTACGTCGACAAAAATTTACCGTCTAGACATTCTATAGGCCACAGGATTTGATCAACCATCTTGAAACTTGTTCAATTGGTTGATTGATTGATTGAAGGGGGTTTAACGCCACTTTTAACAGTATTTTAGTCATATCGCTGCGGCTTGAGCGCCTGACAATGGATTCCTGGTATTTCTTACACCAGTATTACCGCTACATCCTTTCCTTGCCTCCAGCTGCTATCCCAGTTAGCTTTACGGTTATCCACCCATTGCTGAGAGACAAGCGTCGGAAACAATATGTGCCGCCGCAGGGGATCTAACCCATGACATCCCATGATTGAAGATTGGGAGTCTGATGCGCTACCGACTGTGTCATGACGGCGGCTGGAACTTGGTCAGAAAGTTTGTCGTGATGAAATCATGTACACGTTCGAATTTGGATCACATTTGGACAAAATTTAGTTCACTATCTCAGTTCTTAGGGAAAAAATTGTCGAGGTCTATGTATGGAGGTATTAGTTTTAATCCAATCACCCTGAAAATTGAATAGAAAATTTGTCTTGGTAAAGTCTTGGACTAGTTCGAAATTGGGACACTTTTGGTCCAAACTAGGTCATCAGGTCAATTCTCAGAAAAGGTTAAAAAAAGATAAATAAAATAAAAATCAAGCACTCTAGAGGTCCAATCAGCCTAAACATTATTTTAAATGTTTATCTTCATGTAAGATTGAATAAGTCGACTATGGACTATGATCGATTTGGATAAAGAAATATGTCATTCAGACTAAAATACTAGTCAAAATATGTCTTGATAAAACAATGGATGAGATTGGAAGTTGTTCAACTGGAGTCAACCCATTACCAGATGGCAAAATTTTAGACAGGCCAAAATTGAGAGGAGTTGCAGACGACAATTTAAAGTTCATGAAATTTTAAAAATCTTTATCTTTTGCGGTAGAAACCATTGTGGATAATGAAGAAATTGCTTGTTACAAGCAATTCATTTTTTTTTTCTCTCTCTTAGGGGCGTCTAAAGGCGTCTCTGTGTGGGAATGGGTTCAATACTGGATCAATTCTTAGGAATAATTTATTCACAATTTCTCGCAGTTTATTCTCGATTGACTTGAAATGGGGTAAAATTGTTAGTCTTGACAGTAGACTCGGGTGAGCGACTTAGGGCAATTATTGCCCTCTTGTCATAAGAGGTTCTTTTCCAATAAATTACTTTATAAAATAGGCGTTCGTGGAGTTTGCTTGATAAAACAGTCGATTTTGAACTTATGCCAAAAGAAAGAACAGTCTATCAAAAACTGACTGACCTCTGACTGGCAGGAAGTTCGTTTTAGATTGTAAACCGCATTGTTGTGCTAAATTACGTGTACCATGAGTGGAATGTTCAGTTGGAAACCTAAACGTCGCAACTACAGCTTGAGCAATCTGTGTTGCGACGTTCAAAAGGCTAAACCAACAATGCTTAACTTAAATGTTGGAGATCAAACCTCACTTCCGGTTTGTATGAATGATTTTTATTGATGAGTCGATTTATTGATTAACAGTGACGCGCCGTCTGTTCTCGTTACATTTAATCCATTGCAAAAAGGCAAAATTTTTGTCTGGTCGAAATTGAAAGAAGTTGAAAACGACATTTCAAAGTGTGTGCAATTCGAAAAAAATATGACTAAATATGATAGAAAACATTATAGGAAAAGGAGAAATGGCTTGTAACGAGCCATCTCTCCTTTTCCAACCGTGTTTTCCTTGGTATAATTCTTACAGGGTCGTCAAAAGTCGTTATTCAGTGGTACTTGGTTAAACTAACTATACCTTACTAAATCTTGCAAAATAAAACCGTTGAAAATGTAAGTGGAACTTCCTGTCGGAGTCAGTAGGCCTTTCTAGCGATCCGTATATTTTTCATTTCCCGACAAGATCTAGTTCAATCTGTTCAACAGCCGTCATGTCCACAATTTGTATCTTCCCCTGGTTTATTTCGTATTATTGGGTTATTACGTTTGTCTACGTGACGGGGTTTTTAGATTAAGTCTCCCACATTTCCACGACTGCAGTCCGGTCGAGTACATTACGAAGTGAAGTTTGTCTCTCCTGGACTAATGAGTTTGTTTAGGATTTTCGTTACTCAAGGTGAGAAGTGGAATTTTTTAAGTCATAACCGCACGAGAGTATTTTTTTTTTGCTCTAAATGGAATGGAAATGCAGACGACAACATAAAAAGTGTTAAATTACGGGTTTTTTTTTTTTTTTTTTTTTTTTTTAACTTCAAATCATTACCACATGAGAAAATTTTAGATTGATCCAATGAAAATGCAGACGACTATATTTAATTCATTTTATTCAAGTTGGTTTTGGGGTTTTTTTTCTTTCAATTTTCTTGGTTAGAAAAGATAGCGGAAGATGGAGAAATTGCTTGGTTCAAGCAATTCTTTCATTTTCTGCGGTGTTTTTTCTCTTGATGGATATCAAAGAGCGTCAATGTGTGTGTATAGCTTAAAATGAATGTTGTTCTGAAAGCGGAATAAAACGGTGTGTTGATGTATATATGTGATAATGGTTTATTCTTGATTTTGATTTGATTCCCATTGAATATTTGCTCAATACTCATAAGTCATGAGTATTATCTTTTACTATGTAAAATTTTGTGACGTCATTAATGACGCCATCAGTGTCGTCTTGAAGTCTGATGTGCATTTTATAAAGAGTCTAGAAAAACTCTATTTTTCTCCAAAAAGCATTTTCTAATTTTAATAACCGACAAAATTCAAGCTGTCGTTACGACGTTAAGGACGCCAATCATCCATTTTACTTTTTGTTGAATGATATACTGGCCATAAATTTTGCAAAATAAAACCGTTGAAAGTGTAAGTGGAACTTCCTGTTGGAGTCAGTAGGCTTTTCTGGCGACCCGTAAATTTTTCATTTCCCGAAAAGATCTAGTTCAATCTGTTCAACAGCCGTCATGTCCACAATGTGTATCCTCCCCTGGTTTATTTCGTATTATTGGGTTATTACGTTTGTCTACGTGACGGGGTTTTAGATTAATTTTCCCACATTTCCACGACTGCGGTCCGGTCGAGTACATTACGAAGTGAAGTTTGTCTTTCCCGGACTAATGAGTTTGTTTAGGATATTCGTTACTCATGGTGAGAAATGGAAAATTTTAATTCATAACCACACGAGAATATTTTACATTTGGTCCAAATTGATTGCAATTGCAGACGGCAATGTAAAATTTGAATTTCAGGTTTTTTTCTTTAAATCATAGTCATTACCACATGACAAAAAATTAAATTGATCCAAATTGAATGAAATTGCAAACGACAATATAAGATTTATTGAAGTAAAGTTTTTCAACATTCTTTGTAGAAAACATGGGGGGAAAAGGAGAAATTGCCTGGTTTAAGCAATTTCTTCATTTTACACAATGCTTTCCCATTTTTTTCTTGAGGGGCGTCAAAAAGTGTCGATTTGTGGGAATGGTTTAAAATGAACGTTGTTCTAAAAGCGGAATAAAACGGTATGTTCTTGTATATGCGATAACGTTTTTTTCTTGAATTGAATTTTATTCACATTGAATATTTCCTCAATGATCATAAATAATGAATCATGCTCATAAGTATTGAGTATTATTTTGGACCATATAAAATCTTGTGACGTCAATAATGACACCATCAGTCATCTTGAAGTCTGATGCGCATTTTATAAAGAGTCTATAAACCCTTCTTTAATAAGCATTTTCTTACTTTGAAAACCGACAAAAGTCAAGCTGAAATTACGACGTTAAGGTCGCACATCACCCATTTTACTTATGTTACATGATGAACTGGCCATAGATTTTGCAAAATCACACCGTTGAAAATGTAAAGGGAACTTCCATTTGCAGGCAGTATATTTTTAATTTTCCCGACAAGATCGAGTTCAATCTGTTCAACAGCCGTCATGTCCACAATGTGTAACTTCCCCTGGTTTATTTCGTATTATTGGGTTATTACGTTTGTCTACGTGACGGGGTTTTTAGATTAGTTCTCTCACATTTCCACGACTGCAGTCCGGTCGAGTACATTACGAAGTGATTTTTGTCTCTCCCGGACTTATGAGTTTATTTAGGATTTTCGTTACTCGTGGTGAGAAATTGGATTTTTTAAGTCATAACCACACAAGAATATTTTATAACTGATTCAAATTAAATGAAAAATTGCAGACGACAACATAAAATTTATTAAATTTCGGGTTTTTTGTTGATTTTTTTTTTTTGTTGATTTTTTTTTTTTTTTTTGTTTTGTTTTTTGTTTTTTGTTTTGTTTTTTGTTTTTGTTTGTTTGTTTGTTTGTTTGTTTTTGTTTGTTTTTTTTTTGTTTTTTTTTTGTTTTTTTTTTTTTTTTTTTTTGCTTAAAATCATAACCACATGAGAAAATTTTAGATTGATCCAATGAAAACGCAGACGACTATATAAAATTTATTTCTTTTTTTTTCAACTTTCTTGGTAGAAAAGATAGCGGAAGATGGAGAAATTGCTTGGTTCAAGCCATTCTTTCATTTTCTGCGGTGTTTTTTCTCTTGATGGATATCAAAGAGCTTCACAGTGTGTGTATAGCTTAAAATGAATGTTGTTTTGAAAGCGAAATAAAACGGTGTGTTGATGTATATGTGATAATGGTTTATTCTTGATTTTGATTTGATTCCCATTGAATATTTGCTCAATACTCATAAGTCATGAGTATTATCTTTTACTATGTAAAATTTTGTGACGTCAATAATGACGCCATCAGTGTCGTCTTGAAGTCTGGTGTGCATTTTATAAAGAGTCTAGAAAAACTTTATTTTTCTCCAAAAAGCATTTTCTAATTTTAATAACCGACAAAATTCAAGCTGTCGTTACGACGTTAAGGTCGCGAATCTTCCATTTGACTTTTTGTAGAATGATATACTGGACATAAATTTTGCAAAATAAAACCGTTGAAAATGTAAGTGGAACTTCCAGTTGAAGTCAGAAGGCCTTTCTAGCGATCCGTATTTTTTTCATTTCGACAAGATCTAGTTCAATCTGTTCAACAGCCATCATTTCCACAATGTGTATCTTCCCCTGGTTTATTTCGTATTATTGGGTTATTACGTTTGTCTACGTGACGGGATTTTTAGATTAATTTTCCCACATTTCCACGACTGCAGTCCAGTCGAGTACATTACGAAGTGATTTTTGTTTCTCCCTGACTTATGAGTTTATTTAGGATATTCGTTACTCATGGTGAGAAATGGAAACTTTACAGTCATAACCACACGAAAATATATTAGAATTGATCCAATTTAAATGAAACTGCAGACGACAATATAAAATGTATTGAATTTTAGTTTTTTCAACTTTAAGTCATTACCACGCGTGAAAACTTTAGATTGATCCAGATTGAATAGAAATGCAGAAGACTAAAGAAAATTTATTAAATTTTAGTGTGTTTTTTGTTGTTTTTCATTTTCCATGGTAGAAAACATCGCGGAAAATGAAGAAATTGCTTAGTTCAAGCAATATCTTCATTTTACGCTATGTTTTCCTATTTTATTTTTTTTTATTTTTTTGTTTGTTTTTTGTTTTTGTTTCCTTGGGGGACGTCAAAAAGCGCCAATGTGTGTGGATGGGTGAAAAATGAATGTTGTTCTGAAAGCGAAATAAAACGGTGTGTTCTTGTATATGCCATGACGGTTTATTCTTGAATTGAATTTGATTCGCATTGAATATTTGCTCAATGATCATAAGTCATAAATCATGCTCACGGGTATTAAGTATTATTTTGAACTATATAAAATCTTGTGACGTCAATAATGACACCATCAGTGACGTCTTGAAGTCTGGTGTGCATTTTATAAAGAGTCTAGAAAAACTCTATTTTTCTCCAAAAAGCATTTTCTAATTTGAATAACCGACAAAATTCAAGCTGTCGTTACGACGTTAAGGTCGCCAATCATCCACTTTTTGTTGAATGATATATTGGCCATAAATTTTGCAAAATAAAACCGTTGAAAATGTAATTGGAACTTCCTGTCGAAGTCAGAAGGCCTTTCTAGCGATCCGTAAATTTTTCATTTCCCGACAAGATCTAGTTCAATCTTTTCAACAGCCATCATGTCCACAATGTGTATCTTCCCCTGGTTTATTTCGTATTATTGGGTTATTACGTTTCTCTACGTGACGGGGTTTTTAGATTAATTTTCCCACATTTCAACGACTGCAGTCCGGTCGAGTACATTACGAAGTGTTTTTTGTTTCTCCCGGATTAATGAGTTTGTTTAGGATTTTCGTTAATCATGGTGAGAAATTGAAACTTTTAAGTCATAACCACACGAGAATATTTTGGATTTGATTCGAATTGAATGAAATTACAGACGACAATATAAAATTTATTGAAGTTTAGTTTTTTCAACTTATAATGTAGACAACATTACGTAAAATGGATAAATTGCTTGGTTCAAGCAATTCTTCATTTTTATGCTATGATTCCCCAATTGCTTTTTCTTTAGTGGCGTCAAAAAGCGTCGACGTGTGGGAATGGGTTAAAATGAATATTGTGACGAAAGCGGAATAAAACCGTGTGTACTTGTTTATGTGATAACAGTTAATTCTTGAATAGTTTAGTTACAGATTTGCTGAAAAAATCGTTTCATACCTACATGAAAAAAGTGCAAAAAGTAGTGCCCTTAAATATGCTCCTAATAGATGTTTGTTAATATACATGTGAGTTTGGTTTTGATTTATAAGATGAACAGATCATTTTTTGTTTAATGAGGTATGAACCGAAAACCCTAATCACACTGTTTGAATACGCGGAATATCCTTTCCGACATTTGTCTCTCACCAAAGAGTGGATAATCGTAAACCTAAGTGTTATAGCAGCTGGAGGCTAGGAATGGATATAGTGGTAGTACTGGTGTGAGACATACCAGGAATCTATTGCTAGGTGCTGCAGCCGCCGCGATATGACTGAAATACTGTTAAAAGTGGTGTTAAACGTCATTCAATCAATCATAGTTAACAGTTCCTCATGGGCTGAGCCGTTCTTTGAGTTTTCATTAGCTCCTTTCAAGGGCTACTCACAGCGGGGGTCATTTCGCGGAGCCCATTTAGCTCAGTCGATAATACGCCCATGAGTTTCAACACCGGCTCGGTCATCATTCTTTCCGACATTTGATAAAAAAGGCATCACGACTTGCTTCATTTGTCTCTCAGCAATAGGCGAGGCTAAGTAGGATAATCAGCTGATGACTCTGAGCGAATGTTGTGGTTGTACTGGTGTGAGAAATGACAGGACACCATGTTCAGGTGCAACTGCGATATAACTGAAATACTGATGAGCGTGGTGTTAAACCCTCTTTGATTAATCAAAAAGATGATAGCGCATCAGACTCCCAATCTTCAATCGTGGATGTCATGGTTTCGATCGCTGGCGGCAGTACATCTCCGTTCCGACTTTTGTTTCTCACCAATGGGTTGATAATCGTACACCTAAGTGGGATAGCAGCTGTAGGCTAGGAAAGGATTTAATGGTAGCGTTGGTGCGAGATATGCCGGGAATCCATTGTTAGGTGCTCAAGCCGCCACGATATGACTGGAAAATTGTTAGAAACGGCGTTAAAATCCATTCAAACAAACAAAATCGATTAATCCAAAAGTTATTTTACAAATTGAAAATAGAGCAGGTATAATAATTTGGTCGTTGTTGATGTTGTATTATTTTGAATTGTTGGGGGTTGTTTTGGTGTTGCTGTTTTTGTTTTTAGCTAGCAAAGCGTCAGCTTTGATAGGTTTAGTTAAAAGACAAAGTTTTAGGGTCTTCTCAGAGTTCAAGCGAGTGCAAACTGCCTCTGGGGGCTTAACCATTAAATCCACTGAATGTCTACGCCAAAAAAGTAGTTCTTGTGTATACTCGAGTATATTGTGTTCAAAATGACTAGCAACATGAATTAACTTTATTCAAATTGTGGAGAACACCTTCAAAAGAATGCTGTACAACCAATTCCCAATCGATCCCGCTTTTTAAGAATCCCCCAAAAACGGCTTTGGAAAACATTGTGGACAATGAAGAGATTGCTTGTAACAAGCAATTTCTTCAGTGTCCACAATGTTTTCTACCCTACAAATGGCAAAGAAGATTACATAACAAAACAATGCTTTGATAGCTTACAGTACTTTCAGTACTTTGATTTTAATTACTCGCGAAAACACTTCAAACGATTTTAATGTAGATGATTCATGTAAAAATTGGGAGTTTGACCATCGGATTTATTTTTGCCCGACACATATTATTGCAATCTGTGCACTAGACATGTTTGCAGCCAGATTTGTTTCGTAGTATTAGATAGATAGATAAGATAATTTTATTGACGTAAACTTTACAGTTTCTTGTCAAACAACAGTAAGTATGAACAAACAAAAGCAACACGTGATCAAATAAGCCAAGAAAAATACAACAAATACAGTATGATGTATATGGAAGAGAAGCAGATGTCAAATAAGATATTTTGGAGCTGTATATGATGTAATTATACAGTCTGTATATCATTTAAAATACCATTTCTTCGGATGAAAGCCTCTTTTATAAACTTTGCCAAATCAATTAAAATGTTTTTACTTGAGTTATTAAACAGCAATATAAGCTTGTGCATATTTGGTCGGGTATAATATTTTCTTTTGAGATAATTTCTGCGTAAGTCAGTGTATGCATCACAAATGAAAAGAAAATGAAACTCGTCTTCTATTTCATTTGCGTTGCACACTTGACATACTCTTTGATTTCTTTCTATTCTATTGATTCCATGTCTTCCTGATTCTATTCTAAGACAATGTGACGAAAGCCGTAATTTAGCAATGTGAGTAAACCACTTATAAGGTAACAAATTCAAATACTTATCAATGTCATCGTGTGATTTCAAAAATTTATAAGTAAGCAAAACAGTACTATTATTAAGGTAACCATATAAATTCTGATGAAAATCGTCAATCAATCTTGATTTGAAGGTTTTATGAAAGTTTCTATGGTTGACACAATAAGGATCTTCCCAGACGTATCCGTATCCATGTCTGTACAATAAATCTTTAATGTTACTGCACCAGTTAATACAGCCATGCCGAGCACCATCGTCTAGTGATCGATATACGGTATTGATTAGTACGTTATCGGAAAACAATACCTTTCCCCAATATTTAATAATTCTAGAATACTTATTAATATACAAAGGGTGTCTACCCGTTTCATGATACACAGCGTAATTGCAAGTAGATGCTTTAACACCTAATAATTTTTTCAAATATTTTAAATGTATTCTTTCAATTTCCTTCGATTTATTAAAACCGGAAATTTCACATGAAAAACACAAAATCGAGCCAACAAATGCGTCAAATAACTGCAATAGTGTAGTTGACTGAAGGTTAAAAGTTCGAGTCTTACTTATTAGAACATTCATGGCTTTTAATCCTTTTTCCGCTAACGTTTTATTGTTAGTGGTAAAGGAACCAGTATAATTAAATAATGTACCAAGATAATTAAAATCATTCACAATTTCAATGTTTGAACCATTATATGACCAATGCTCATTGCCTCTAAGTCCGCCCTTTTTTCTAAAAACGGCTATTTTAGACTTAATAGTATTCACTTCTAATCCCCACAGCGAGCAATAATCATATAGTTTATCTAGACTGGTCTGTAAGCCGCCAGGGGTGTCACTCAAAATAACCATATCGTCTGCAAAAAATAGAAGTACTATACATAATTGCTCGAGAGATAACCCGCATGAGTTATCTCCCTGCAAGAATAATTCAAGATCATCAATAAACATTGCGAACAAAATGGGCGAAATTGTCTCCCCTTGTTTAAGACCTACATGGCTTTCAAATGAGCTAGAAAGAGACCCATTTACTTTGACAAAAGCTTTTACCTTAGAGTACATATCACGAATTATTCTTAACATTTTCCCTTTAACTCCTAAATTAAAAAGTTTATACCACAAGCCATTTCGATACACACTATCGAACGCTTTTTTTAAATCAATAAAAGCTGCATATAAGCGTTTCTTTTCACACAATGTTTTCTGTATTAATGCATGTAAGATAAAGCAAGCATCAATGGTAGATCTCTTTGGTCTAAAGCCAAATTGTGCATCGGACAAAATATCATTATTTTCACAAAAAGTAGAGAGTCGTTTGTTCAGTATACCCGAAAATATCTTGGACAAACAACTCACTAGAGAAATTCCTCTATAATTATTCACATCACTGGGGTCACCCTTCTTATGCAAGGGAATAATTATACTCCCGGTCCACTGATCAGGGAAAACCCCAGAGCTAAAAATAACATTAAACATCTCTGCAAGATGAGATGAAATAATATCGGAACATTCTATAAAATATTCATTCAATAAACAATCATTACCAATTGACTTATTTCTCTTTAATTTACGTATAACATTTTCGACTTCCTGCACTGTGATTGGCTGATCTAATTCTTCAAAATTACTATATGTTGAATCAAAATCATTTTCTGTACAGAAATGTTCTGCTTCAACATTATAGACTGTTTGAATATCATCCGACATAGACGAAAAATAATCATAAAAATCGTTTACATTTAAATCACTATCAAGTGCAATTTTCCTTTTACAAAAAAGTTTCCAGAAATCACTGGGCTTTGAAAATCTTAGTCTCTCTATCGATTTATATTGCTCATGCAGATATGCTTTTTTATGTTTTCTCACAGTGTTTTTGTAAACCCGTTTTAGCCTGTACAGGTTCTCTCTGTTTTCCTGTGATTTGCATGAGTTGTACAACTTCAAAGCGTCAAAATAATGACGCTTTAAAGTTCTACATTCATCATTAAACCAAACTGCCCTTTTACGTGTTTCTGTAAACCTTGGGCGATTATGAGAAAGAATGTCCTTAGAAAAAAGAGGATCCGAAACACTTCGAAAGATGGAAACGAAATTTTTTAAAACATCGTTTACACTTTCACGACTTGAATTGTCTACATTTAAAAATATATTATTTAATGCTGGTAATTTGCCAATAACTTGTCTGCGAAATTCATGCGATAGGTCATTATTCCACCGATAATGAGTTGACCTTGTTTCAATAGGTGGGTCATGTTTAACATTACAAATCAACGAAAATGATAAAGGGGCGTGGTCAGACCATTCATTAACTTTTCAACATTAAAATTACAGATTGTGTCAAAATTAACTTGTTTTAACAATAGATAATCAATAACAGTTTGAGAATTACTTTTTGCATATGTATACGAACCAATTGCATCATTACCAAGTCTTCCGTTTGCAATACGCATGGACGTAGACTTGCAAAGATCCAAAAGTTTAAAGCCAAAAGTGTTACAAGTTTTGTCAAGGGTAGATCGAGGAATGGGCGTGTCTGGTGCATACTCATCCTGATCTAACTGTGAAATATTACGGTCAAGATCAATGTAATCAGAATTTGACCCTACCCTTGCATTAAAATCTCCTAAAACATAAATAGCACCTAAATTATCATAAAAATCAACATCATTTTGCAAAATATCAAATAAGTCAACATTATGTACGTTATATGCTGGCGAATTCTCGCCCCACACATACACGCAACAAATGTAAACATCTTCTTTAAGCTTGAAAAATTTTTTATTCAGTTTAATCCAAATAATTGTATCAAAATGATTTCTCACAATAGTTATACCCTTTTTTAAATTATTTTTAATATAAAGTACAATACCTCCGCTATTACGGCGCGCATTTCTATGACGAAATTTGCGATATAAATTTACACATGTATATCCATTTAAATCAATATCTGAATCCTTAGAACACCATGATTCTAACAAACAAATAATATCAAATGACTTTAGAAATAAAACAAAATCCGGATTTTCCTTTTTCTCACTTGTTAACCCGTTACAGTTCCAAGACAGTAAATTGAGCCGCCCTTCCGCGTCCCACTAGTCCTTTTTCTCCGGTGTTTTCACTAGCTGACCATCAATGTACAGCTTATCATAGCTGATCCATGCTTTTGAACCGGAATTAATAGCCTCTTTCATTTTCGGGTACAGTTTTTTGCGTTTCTCCGATATTTCACGCGGGTATTGCTCAAACAAGTTGTATGGGGTGTTTTTTAGTTGGACTCCTTGTTTTTTCACAGTCTCTCTATCCTTGTAAAGGGTGAATTTTGCCACGATATTACGGTGAGGGTACTTATCAGTCTTTTTCCCAAAACGATGCACACGCTCGAATTTGATTCCGTCGACAATTTCCTGGGCCACCTTCAGTTTCTGAATAATAAAGTCCCGTACTATTGTCTCAGTCTCATCTGGACGCTCGTCCACCTTTTCCGGGATATTTCCAAATATTAAATTATTTCTCATAGACTGAGACTGCATGTAAAGGATATCTTCCTTTAAACGAGTGTTTTCCCCTTCTAGACTTTCCAGTCTGTCACAGGCCATACCGATTGTAAATTCTAAGTTATCTGCACGATCCTTCAAATCGAGTATATCCTGGTCAGACTGCTTAGCTGTGTCATTCAAAAAAGTCCACATTCGCTTAATTTCAGAATCAAAATGACCAACCTTTTCTTCTAAAATATCCAATTTTTCCAGTTTCTGCTCAACAGCACTTAATCTTGTTTTTATGTCTAAATCCATTTTCTTTAGATACACTAACACTTTGTCCGATCCATCGCCTGATCTCGCTCCATCACTTTGTCCGACATTTTGTGCAGAAGCACCTTTCGTCTGTGTTTCCGACTGTACAGAACGTAATTTCGAGGGAGATGCAGGGGGTGTACTAAACATACTATCCATTTCGTAAAGTGTTGATCTAGCACTGCGTAAAGTGTCACTGACCGATAAATCGTCTTTGTTTACGCTCTTTTCAGGTGACGCGCCATTACGCGGGACCTTTGAATTCTGCTCATCATTTTCTTCCTGACTATTTGTCCTCTTTTTCTTCTTTCCACGACCCATCAAAATCACTTTAAAGTCCAAATATCATTATCCATCAATAATTTCTCATATGTTATATCCAAAATAGCTCCAATATAGCTCCGATTCATTAATAATTTCCAATTTTTCCAAAATTTTACGAGAGCTGAAAAACTATCGACCCTTCGATCTCGCGTCACGATATAATTTCAAAGTAGTATTGGATAATTACGTTTTCCGACGTGACAAGAATTTTAGATTATTTTTCCCACTTTTTCACTTAAGAGATGAAGAGAATCTATTTTTATTATTGTTTTCGCGGAGGTATGAACCGAAAAACCTAATCACACTTATGTATGAACGCGCTTCGCGTGTTCATGTAGTGATTAGTTTTTTCGGTTCATACCTCCATGAAAACAAAAACATATTCTCTTCATTTCTTATAATAGCATCGAGCAAAAAAAGCAAAAACTTTACAAATTTTGATACCTTTTTGTATGGGACTATTTTGTTCGGAATCATACAAAATCACTGCGTGCTCAACATTTTGTTCATGGAGTTATGAATAATTTTTCGACCAATCAGATCGCCCGTTTTTGATAGACGAAACTAAAATTTAAATTATACTGCGATTTGGTAGAGTATTTTACAAAGTGGTTTTGTCTCTGTGGTGATGAACTCTCTCGGGATTTATATGCATGCTGAGGACTGTTAACTTTGAAAGGAATATAATGATTCATGCCCAGATCAAGGGGGGAGGGGGATTCCAAACGAAAATGTACCCGTTTTATAAAGATCGTCCGTTGGTGTGCAAAATTTCGTAACTACGCTTCAACTAAGCTCTAGTTACGACTCTTTGATTGCTCACTGACAATATGATACTTTGATTTCCAGATTTCTTAAATCGCATAACCATATTTCAACAGAAATCCTAAGGAGTCAGTCTTGACCCTTGGTCCCAAACTCTTCCCTTTCAGGATCTGGGCATGACAATGCTAGAGGAAGTGAAAAGAGAGTATGTAGCTTTGTAAAGTCACGCCTTTTTCAAATGCCTAATTCATTTATTTTTTATTTGATAGAGCATTTTGTTTCCTGAAGAGGAATTATATTTTCTGAACGCTCTCTCGTAGATTTCTCAGTTGATTATAGAATAGATCATTTAAATAATAAAAATCATAAACTCTCTGTTATGATAGATCTAGACTTAAGCCCTACTTTCGTTTATATGGCGATTCCCAGCAATGTCTCTGTGGGATTTTGGTTTTGATGACGTCATTATGTTGCCAGGCAATTCGCACACTCATAATGACGCGATTTTCGATTTTATAGGTTTTGCCAGAAGATCTTTTGAACATTTTTTGCATTAAAGAAATAGAATAATCGTAATGCAAAAAAAGGACAGAATATTAGTTCTTTAATCGAAAAAGTTTATGAAAGCTCATCATTTCGCACGTGAATAACATTGCAAACTAATGACGAAAGCCGAGTTATAGCTACCAAATGAGCCGCCGCCGTCATAGCGCAGTCGGTAGCGCGTCAGACTCCTAATGTTCAATCATGTGATGTCAAGGGCTCGATCCCCGGCAGCGGCACATATCCTTTCCGACATTCGTCTCTCACCAATGGGTAGGTAATCGTAAGCCTAAGTGGGATAGCAGGTGGAGGCTAGGAAAGGATGTAGTGGTAGAACGTGTGTGAGAAATACCAGGAGTCCATTGTTAGGTGCTCCAGCCGCCGCGATATGACTGAAATACTGTTAAAGGTGGCGTTAAACCCCATTCAATCATCAAGCTACCAAATGAAGTCAGTGTATCAATATTTTAAATTCACAGTTAATTATCCACCGAGGCAATTAATGATTAACCAAAGATAAACATTATCCTATCCCCGCGCAATTTCTAACGCACCAAATAAAAAAAAGCTTTGGAAAACATTTTGGAAAATGAAGAAATTGCTTGTAACAAGCAATTTCTTCAATATCCGCAATGTTTTCTATCCTAAAGGGAAAATACTTTCGTAATTCTATCAAGTTTAACTTGAAATTGATTTCTTCTACTTCTTTTGGTTTGGCCCAGTCGAGATGTTTGTTAAGTGGTAGTAGGTTGAAGAAAGATATTTTTTACATCGATATCTATTGCGAGGATCATTCGGTACATAAGAATCCTTATTTAGTATGAAAATATCTAAATTATAAAATATTTGCCGAGAGGGGAAACCAGATAACTTATTTCTTGTTTGGTTATTTCATATCTTTAAGAAAAGAAAAAAAAGATGACACATTTTAATATAGGATTTTACGTATATCTTTTATCCGATAAGCGCTTTTTTGTATCTCATTCTGCTTGGTTTTGTGTGCAATATAGATCCATATTAGGTTGCACATCTGTGCACTTATGTATGATTTGTATTTCATCCTTACCTGTTTAACTCAGTGTTTTATCAAATAAATAATAGAAATTTTTAGATGGGTTCACAAATCGTTTAATTGCTGCTAAATCATCGAATTCCGGCCTGAATAGGGGCTGTAGTTTCGAAGTTTCTATGGCAACTTAATGTTTTTGTAATATTATCAATTATTACGAAATCGCACGCTCTAACACGCGTTAGTTATTTTTCCACTATTTTAACGTAGCGTTAATGACGTCACGTTTGTTTATTTGTTTTCATTATTATGTACTCTGAAGAAGGCGTATGCCGAAACGTTAGTACTTGAAAAATATAAAATGATAATACTAAATATACGTGTTGTTGTAGTTATTTTGAGATTTATTTATATCTTTGTAGTTCAATTTTTAGTTTCGTCTATCAAAAACGAGCGTTCTGATTGGTCGAAAAAAATTATTCATAACTCCATGAACAAAAATTTTAGCACGCAGCGATTTTGTATGCTTCCGAAGAAAATAGTCCCATACAAAAAGGTATCAAAATTTGTAAAGCTTTTTTTTTTTTTTTTTTTTTTTTTGCTCAATGCTATTAAATTTTAAGAAATGAATAGCATATTTTTAGTTTTCATAGAGGTATGAACCGAAAAACCTAATCACACAATGTATGAAAACGCTTCGCGTATTCATACAGTGTGATTAGGTTTTTTCGGTTCATACCTCCATGAAAACAAAAAATATTCTCTTCATCTCTTAATCAAATAAGAAATGGACACATATTCCATTTTTCGTCGATAAAGTTCACAGTGTACAATTCGTAACGCGGTATTTTATTTTTATCTCTCATAGCTTCTGCGTGGTACAATGTACATGCGGTTATATGTCAAGTACATTATGCTTCATTTCCGTCGCTACATTTTTTGCAACGACGGGAATGATATCGTGTGTATATTGTAGTACTTCTGAGATGCAGATGAAATACTGACGTAAGTACATGTATTTCTATGTGTACTTTCGATTATATATTTTCGCTGCCGTAATATTTGCCCTTAGAAGTGGGAACCGGAGATACTGCAAGGGTACATGGTCACACTACTAGAAGGCCCATCGTCACATGGGAATGTTGTAAGAAGGAAATAAATTACTTGTTGCCAAATGTAGGGACGGGTAAAAAGCAGTTTTGTAGCGTTAATCAAACGAGGATTTGTTGTCTGTTTACTTATTTGTTTGTTTGTTAACATGATGATTTTGATCAGAGCGGAGCTTATTACTTTGCCAAGCATTCTTAGTTTTTAAGAATCGCTTGAATGTATGTTTAAAGTAGGCACTCGCTCGAAAACTGTTCTCACAATAATATGGTGAATTTAGTCTTTTCTCTTATATTATCTTGCAAAAAACAACAGTAACAATACTTTTTGTTCGTACCCATGGAGACTTCTAGAACTTACCATGAAGACTCTGATTAGACTGCGCAGACTGATCAGTGTCTTTATTGTGCACATATGTGAAATTGGTGTAGATGTCGTTCGCAAGATCCAATATTATCACTTTAAACTCATCTCAACATTGTTTCATGTAACAGTAGTGTATAGTAAAGCCAATATTAACAGCTGTTATTTGAGCATGTTGCCAATTGCAGCATTTTATGGTAAAGCTATCCTTGTCAATTAATAGGAATGCAATTGTAATTTAACGCTTATATACCCAATACCAAACAACAAGTTTTGGACTGGTCAAAATCCAAAGATTTCGCAAACGGCAATTAATTCAATGTATGTTTATATAAGAAATTAGTACCAAATAGGGTGGAAAAAATTGTTTGAGAATAAGAAATGTTTACGAAACTAGCAAATTCTCCTTTCCCACAATGTTTCCATAGTAGTAAATCATCAGCGAGTCAAAAATAGATGTTTTGTGATAGTGGCTACTACATCGACGGTAAATGTCACAGACACATTTCTTCAATCTATTGAACAATTGACTAATCTCTGGCCCCACCCACTAACTTACTTAGTCCCTCCCATTGACTCAAACAAGCAGTTCTGCTGCGGTTTAATAGGCGTTATTTTGCATTTTGCTATATGTATGGCTGATAGCATGAAACAAAAAAAGCTAAATTTTTGGTTGGCGGCTTAAACGTCGTAACTACAGCTTTGATAAGCTGTAGTTACGACGTTTAAATCACCAAACCAACAAATATGACTCACAAAAATGATGTAGGAGTCCAAGGGTAAATTCCGTGCTGAATGAATGAATGAACTGATTGGTCGTCTGGTTATTCGATTGACAGCCGCGATTGCTCAATTGATTCATTGATTTATTGAAAAAAAAAACACTTTCAATAGTATTTCAGTTAAATCGCGGAAGATTGTGCACTTGAACATGGCTTCCTGACGTTTTTCGCATCCGTACAAAACGATATTCGACCAAATAAGGAACACAGTTTAATATTCTTTCGTTGGCGAAAGGCGATTGGACAATCACGGCTGTCAATCAAGGATTCATCCGACCAATCAAATGATATATTCAGCCCGGACCTGAGCTTTTAACTCCGACATTGGCTGCCAGTTTTGCAAATCTTTTTTGTTGGTTTGTCGACTTAAAAGGCGTTACTACAGCTTATTCAAGCTGTAGTTACGGCGTTTAGGTATCAACAAACTATTTTGCTTTTTAGTTACATGCTACTGGCCTGAAATTTTGCAAATAACGCCGTTTAAAAACGAAGCGTTACTTCCTGTCATTTGTAGCTAGTTACATTTTTTTTTCTCGAGTGTTGGAAAGATTCTTAGCCGAGCCGGTATTCGAGCGCATGACACTAGGATTGAGTGCACAGCGCATTACTGACTGAGCTAATCTATCCAGGACGAACAAAGATTGAAGGGGTGGTTTAAGCGCTTATACCAATGTTGCTTTCACAGTTGTAAGCTAAATTTTGAAAATAGAGCACTGACAAATGATTGTTTGATTGAATTGGGTTTAACGCCGATTTTAACAGTATTTCAGTCATATCGCGGCGCAGAAAGGATGTAATGGTAGAACTGGTGTGAAGAATACAAGGAATCCATTGCTAGGTGCTCCAGCCTCTGTAATATGACTGAAATACTGTTAAAAGTGGCGTTAACCCCCATTTATTCAATCAATCAATCAACTCTTGTCGTTCTTCGTACCAAAATTTGTGTCCGTTTGGCTTACGCCAGGACATATCCACATGGCCGTCAGCGAAGCCGAAATTCGAACCTACACTTCGTTTAACGAGCATATGTTTCGTTTAAAATACTTGCTTAAATCAGACAATCCAATTCAAGCACAAGTAGCTTATGGTATTTGGTTTATACCAAGTGATGGTCGGGTTTATCGATCAAACAATCAGTAGACCAATAAAATCGTGCAATTAGACTGGAAGTGAACTATAAACTCAGACACTGGTCAACTTTAATGTAAATGTTTTTCGTCGGTTATGCGACCCAAACGTCGTAACTGAAGCTTATTCGAGCTGCAGTTACGATCTTTAGGTAGCTAACCAACTATTTACCTTTCCGTTACATTTTATTGACCGTCCTTTTTCAGAATAACGGCATTTAAAATCTAAATAAAACTGGCTATCGGAGGTCAGTTGGCCAGGCCAGCGATCCGTCCATTGCAAAAATACTTAAATCGCATTACTGCGTAGATAACAATTTTTGATGGACCTTAGAGGACATAAAACATCAGATAACATAAGGATTATGAAAAAAGTACACCAAACAAACCGTACTTTTGAAGCAAATTGCCATTTCATAAACTCAATCGATCGGATTTCATTAGAAGCCTTTGAAATACAGCATTTCGTGCCTTTTTATTGTTCTTAACGAGTGACATGAATTGGCTACAACTTGAATCAACGTATCGAAATAATGTCGCCACAAAAAAAAACCTTGTCACGAGATTTAAATCAATACCGTAGTAGACAGTTTGCCCGGAAACCATCACCGGAAGTCAACGTCACGTGACAAAGAGGAACAGCTGTGACCACTCGTTGATCCTTATTAGTATATGTCAATGCTAATTTCAAGTGTATTTTCAAGACAATTAGAATAAACACACGAAATTCGTATTTAATTTCACTTTCTAAATGAAACGTGTTTCCAATGGACAATTATTGTAATATTATTGAATGATTCAGGATCGAGGATTTAAATATAACATAGGTATTTGACTTTGTTTTCTTTCCCCAGGTCCTTTTTGTTAATGTCGAAAACGTTCCAACCGTATCTTTACCACGATAGAGCCAATATTAGTTTGTATAACATACAAGAAATATTAGAAGTATTTTTGTTGGAATTGGCTAAAGGATAAAGCGTCTTAAATAGATTATTTCCATTCATTTTAGGGAGAGCTCAGTAGTTATGTGAATCCGAGAGGTGTCAACGGTTTTGGGTTCGAGTCCTTGCTTTTTTGTCATGAGGGTAGGCCCTCGGCAATGCAATCAGAGCTCAAGCCTTCAGAGATATTAAACGGCATTATTTTACAAAATATCTAGCCGGTAACATGTAACACAAAAGCAAAATTGTTGGATGGCTACCTAAAGGTCGTAACTATTGCTTGATTAAGCTGTAGTTACGACGTTAAAATCGCAAAACCAAACGAAAGTGCTTTACACAAATGCCGTACGATGTTGGAGCTCAAAGTTCAGCTCCGGTCTAAGTAAATGATTTGAATGGTTGATTGATTATCTTATTGACAGTCGGGATGTAGTCAATAGAATGCATCGGATAGCATACACAATATGTCGCAAGATGCTTGATAAAACGGGTCCCCGAATCGTGTTGTCCGTATTCGGGATCACCATCTGATAGATTTGACAGAGCAAATCTTCGTTGGGCGAGCAAAATGTCGTAAAAACAGCTTGATAAAAGCTATATTTACGACGTTTTACTCGCTAAACGATGAAATTAATTAAGTACTATAACACTAAATTGTTTCTCTGATAGGCAGTTGATTGGTTGGATGGTGTTTAACCCATCCCCACTCGGCAAAATTTTAGACTGGTCCAAATTGAAAGATGATGTAGACGACAGTTTCAAGCTGGTGGAACTAACAAAGTCTTTGCCAGTGGATTGATAATCGTAAACCTAAGTAGGATAGCAGTTAGAGGCTAGAAAAGAATGTAATGATGGGACTTGCGCGAGATGTACCGGGAATCTATTGTTAAGTGCTCCAGCCTCCACGAAATGATAAATTGTTAAAAGCGGTGTTAAACCCCATTCAAACAAACGGAATACTCTGCTTATGCATACTACGTACATGTAACATTTGCTCATTTTAAGAGACAAATGCCATATGTCGCGATAACTTTTGTGAATTGTTGGAGAGAAAGATAGACGAGGCGGGGTTCGACCTTACGACCCAATGATTCGGAATATCCGGGCTTGGCTATGTTTGTCAGTACAACGCGCTTGTTTTGAATTTGAAGATTTTCATTTTATAAAGAAGCAATAGCTTTTGAGTCATATATCATAAAATCGACGGTTTGGTGCAAAAACGTCGTAAATATCTATACATTGTATAGACACTTACGATGTTTATGCATTGACCCATCGAACTCTTGTACCGATGTGGTATGGATGTAAATAAAATGTACTTTCATAATTTTGTATCCTTCAGTGCTACAAGGCTCAAACAGATCGATTTTTTTCCTTCTTAGTAAATTTTCTGAATCTTAGATGATTATTCTACCTCATTATCGATTTATTTTCGATTTGAGACCTCCCGTTGACCTCCGATATTTCTTTCAAGTATCTAATTGAACGATCAACAACACCGCCCATTTACCCGTGGCCCCGTTCATTGACTTCAAAGGGAACTTCCACTTCGTTTTTCAATGGCGTTACATGTGTTTTAAAAAAATCTATGGCCAGTAGCATGTAACAAAAACGCAGAATGGTTGGTTGGCGACCTAAATGTCGTAACTACAGCTTGAATAAGCTGTAGTTACGACGTATAAGTCGCACAATCAACAAAAATGCTTCACATAAATATCAACTTATGATTGAGTTCAAAGTTTACTTCCGATATAAATGAATGCCGGTTTTTTTTTTTTTTTTTTTTTTTTTTTTTTTTTCTTGATTGACAGCCGCGATTGGTCATTTCAGGGAACATCTGGAAGATTTTTTTCACATAATTATTGTTTTGTTCCGTTTCCCGTTTTCTGGCCAATATGGTGACACAGCCAGGACTTCGTACCTATAGATCGATACCCATGTTTTTAACACAGTGGGAACATCTGGATATTCTTATTTACATATTGAAATTACTTTCTTACTGTTCTTAAAATATGTTGCAGTGGATAGGACCCTACCTCGTCGACCTCGCTTGCACTGAAGAAATAGTTTGATTTAGTGAGGTTTGGAGTTTGTTTTAACGAGGGTTTCGCCTTTTACTTTTAACGAATTCACCTTGCGCAACACTGAAAAATATTCCATTTAGAAGAAAGTTGTAGTTAAGATGTTAAAGTCTCAATGCCCCCCGCTCCCAAAAAAAGATTAACATAACTGTCGCGGCTCAGCAATCACTTCTGATCTACGTGAATTGTTTGAATGGTCGACCAATTTATCAGAAAATAATCAACAAATTAAATCATTCAATTAGAAGGGAAGTGAACTCTGAACTCCAACATTGGCCGCCATTTTTGTGAAATGTTTTCTGCGACTTATACAAGCTGTAGTTACGACGTTTGTTAGCCAATGAATAATTCAACTTTTTTGTTAAATGTTACTGGCTATTATTTTTGCAAATTAACGCCGTTCAAAATCGAAGCAGGGCTTCCTGTCGGAATTATTGAGCGTGAACAAAGTAATTTGGCGGGCAAGCGAGTGGTCAATTATAAGCGCCACCGAGACGAATGCGCTTGCGCTTGGGAGCTCATGTTTTACATATGCGTTTTTAGGGAGGGGGGTGGCTTTTATTTGAGACAATGACCTTAGCCTTGACCTTGACCTTTTAATCGATATATGAAAACAAAATTACACATAACTCTTGGTCAATTTTTATTTTAGGATCCTCATAACAAACATATTCTATAATGAATAGTAAAATCAAGAATTTCGGCTTATCTGTCGTTTGAAATGAAACAATTGTTTTACATTTCTTACATATTACCTATTTTGATTTTTGCTGTACAGTTTGGTGGAAAAGTGCTAAATGTAGGATCTCTAAATTGTGTGTGCTCCAGAAAAGAACAGCCCATGTTATACTAAGCCTTTCAGCAAGAACAAGTTCGATTGATCTTTTTTCTACACTTAATTGGTTAACTTTCGATAACCGATGTAATTATCACACAGGTCTTTTAATATATAAATGTAGAAATAACCTTTTGCCAGGGTATATGGCAGACGTCATTTCTTTTAGTAATAACACTTACTACAATTTACGATCAATTACTCATCATGACATAACTAACTCAAAGTTTAATACATTATACAAGAAAAACTCATTTTCGTACTACGGCATGAGTGTGTGGAACGAAATTCCTTTTTCAGTTAGAGATGCAACATCTTTATCCAGTTTTAAAAAACAGTTTAAACAATATTTGCAATTGAAACAATTCTAAAGTCTCACCAGAAGATACCTAAGTAATTAACCAAAAGGTGTATCTGTCCGTAGATTTACTATCCTTTTGAGCATTTCCCTCCACGGTCTTGTTGTTGTTGTTAATCAAACTCTATACGCATGTTTGCATCATTTCATCATTTACAGCAATCATTTTCATAATAGCGAAGGCAACATTGTAAAAAAGACTATTCAGGTATTCTAATTTGAAATTGTCTTAATGTTATACCTTCATGAAATAAAGCTGTTATTATTATAACTATTATTATGCATCAAAAGGAGCTGGGCTTTCATTTGAGATAACGACATTGACCCTGTAAACTCGCAACATTGACCTTTAACAGTTTATAAGAAACTGTAACCAAAATCTTTAACTTTTTTTTATTCTTGGTTATTTTTCACCCTTATGTAGGCCCAACTGCTATTTCACAAATGCTCTCATCAGGAGATAGGCCTTCATTTGACAAAATGACCTTAACCCTATGGACATGTTCTCTTAATCTGCGAGCTATGATGATTTATTTGTTTGTTTGAATGGGGTTTTACGCCGCTTCAACAATCTTTCATTTATATCCCGCCGGCTGGAGCACCTAACAATGGAATCCTGGTATTTCTCACACCAGTACTACCATTACATCCTTTCCTAGCCTCCAGCTGCTATACCACATAGGTCTATGATTAATGTTGATTTATAACGTTGATTCTTCAATTGACCAATCGTGGCTGTGAATCAAGGAATATATCGACCAATCAAACCACTCATTCAGCCCAAAATTGAGATTTGGACTCCAACATTGGCCGCCATTTTTATGAAACTTTTTTGTTGGTTTGCGACGTGAACGTTTAGATCGCCATCGCCAACCATTCTACTTTTTGTTAAATGTATCTGGCCATTTTTTCAAAATAACTCCGTTTAAATTTGAAACAGGACTTCCTGTTGGAGTCAGTGGGCGTGGCCAAAGGAGTATGTGGGCGGGGCCAGCGATTGGTCAATTGAGGTAACAGAATAACCAACTTGCGTAATACTTAAATAATTTTGTTGTTGTTTTCTGTATATGTAATTTATATATTTCATTCCTTTCTATTGTTGATCCACATGTGTCAAAATAGACATTTACAAAAAAAGCGCATCAGACTCACAATCTTCTCTCATGGGTCCGATCCACGGCGGCGGCACATATTCTTTCCGACATTTGTCTCTCATCAATGCATGGGTAATCGTAAACATAAGCAGGATAGCAGCTTGAGGCTAGGAAAAGATGTAATTGTCGTACTGGTGCGAGATTTACAAGGATTTCCATTGTTAGATGCTCCAGCCGCCGCGATGTGACTGAAAAATTGTTAAAAAGCGGTGTTAAACCCTATTCAAAAGAAAAAGAATAAATTAAATCGTAAAATATGCCAGGTACGGAACATTTTGATCAATTTCACAAGTTCGCTAAATATAAAGACTCGGACAAGACTGTGCATCTGGGTGCATCCGCACAATCTGATCCGATTCTGTATTTGTTTGTATTTTCGTTTATTTATCGTCGCTACCGTAGCACATGCCCATATGAGCGACGCCCCCAGAAGACGGTTAGTTGTTACGGGGGATAGTGCAAGGATACAGGAGGAAACTACTGACAGCCCCGCCTTGTTCTTTAACGTGCTCGATGGATAGCATCGTCACACGGGGCCTCGGTTTAACGGCTCATCCGAAAGACAGTTAGTTAGTTAGTTGATATGGTCAGCCCAGTGCTCGAACCCGTGATCTTGAGGTTTGAAGTCAAGTGCTCTACCAACTGAGCTAATCGGGCTGACTAAGAGATCCGACTCTCCATTATACGCTCATATTTATAGTCGCAGAATTTACCGCACGCTACATAGAGAACGCTATCGATTTTTGGTTATTTTTCGATGCCACGTTCATGACGCTAACAATATAATGTACTTTTAAGAGATGAAGAGAATATTTTTTGTTTTCATGGAGGTATGAACCGAAAACCTAATCACACTGTATGAATACGCGAAGCGGATTCATACATTGTGTGATTAGGTTTTTCGGTTCATACCTCCATGAAAACAAAAAACATTCTCTTTATTTCTTATAGTTTAATAGCATCGAGCGAAAAAACCAAAAGCTGTACAAATTCTGATACCTTTTTGTATGGAACTATTTTATGCGGAAGCATACAAAAAGGCTGCGCGCTCAAAATTTTGTTCATGGAGGTATGAATTAAATTTTTTGACCAATCAGAACGCTCGTTTTAGATAGACGAAAACTAACAATTAAATAATAAAGACTTTGAAAAGCAACATTTGTTATTCAGGTTCTTACAAACATGGCGTAGATTTATCGATATTTGAAAATAAATCAGATTCAGCAAAGTTTACCCTTATCATGCTGAAGTTTTATTATAATTATTAAAGCTTACTATCTTCAAAATAAAAAGTCTGAATCACTGTCAGAGAATATTGATTTCCGTTGAAAACTAATTTTTAGCTCGACTATTCGAAGAATAGGGGGGGGGGGGGCTATTCCAGTCAACTGGGCGTCGGCATCGGCGTAATGGTTTGGTTAAACCTAGCGTGCAGCTGTCATATATCTTTTATAATTATCTTTCTACCAATGCTATGGCTTTTAAACTTTGCACATGTTTTGTGACAATGATATCAGCCTCTAAATAAAGTTTTATTACTGTGGCATTCATTTTAGTGGAATTTTTATCCTTTTCGAACTTAGACATTCATAGTTAAACCTTACGTGCAATTGTCATATATGTTTGATTAATCTCTTTCTACTAATGCTATTTCTTTGAAACGTTGCACATATTTTTGTGACAATGATATCAGCCTCTAGATACTGATTCATTACTCTGACATTCATTTCAATGGAAATTTAACACTTTTGGACTTAGAAATTCTTGGTTAAACCTTACGTGCAACGTTCATATATCTTTGATAACTCTCTGTCTACTAATGCTATTGCTTTGAAACTTTGCACATGCTTTTGGGACCATCATATCATCTTCTTGGCAAATACTCATTACAATTAGGTATATTATAGTGGAGTTTTAACCCTTTTCGGACTTAGACATTCTTGTTTGACTTGTAATTTTATTTGAAAGATTTTTTAGTTCTTTTATTACTTAGGTATTATGCCTTATGTAGACATTGAATTGTTGTTACTATCCAGAACTCAGAATAGTCGAGTTTTGTCTATTCCTCCTGCCAAAACTGGAATATTCAGTGTTCAGCATGATAGGGGTTAAATCAGTGTACTTAAAAGATAGAGTGATTTTATCGTGAGGTAAGGTAACCATCTTGTATCTAGATTGTCATCTGAAATTGTAAAAACTCAATCTTTGCACTGTTCGTGAAGACTCAGAAGGGTCGATACTTTTCGGAATTATTAGTTAGTTCAGAATCGCGTCACGAATCCAATATGTGCCGCGTCACGCAAAGAATATCCGTGATATTACGTTAAAAAAGATAAGGAAATATTTGAAAGGGAGACATGATCCAGCAGAGGTCAATACAAGATTTGATTTCGGAAAAAGAATAATAAAGTAAGGTAGAATGACCCTTCTAGGTTCAGAAATTTTACAAAGAGCGAAAAGCATCGACATTGGTCATCCTGCGCGGTCCGAGTAGACGGTTAGGATCGATGTTTTTCGCACTTCCAAGATCAAAGGACGTTCGTTTTAGCTTAACGGGTCACAAAGACCTTGAATTTATCCTATCATTTAATGTTTTCCGCTCAGGGAGGGAAAAGTTAAAAGCCCCTATTTAGAACCTATTTATATTCAAACAAATATTGGCGACTATTCTTGCATTTGTCTGAATTATTGATATAGAGAACAATATTTAGTAAATCACGATTCTTTTGTTTTCAGAGCACATAGGACTACTTTATCTAAAAGAGACATATTGAACTGTGTTTCGTCACTCTATCAGATATTACAAAAGTTTTGCGCCATTTATCAGTCTAATCTTGAGTATTTCGGTCTGTATCGCTGGATGCTGTCAATCAAGTGGTCATGGATTTGGTCTGTTTTTAGCTCACCTGAGCACAACGTGCTCAATGGGAGCTTTTAGGACCACTTAGTCCTTTGTCCGCCGTCCGTAGGCGTCGCTCGTCGTCAATAATTTCTTTGAAAATCTTCTCCCCCTAAACCACTCGACCAATTTAGACCAAACTTGACAGAAATGTACCTTGGGTGACCCTTTTCAACACTTGTTTATGAAATTTTGATTCGTAAAAAAATGTGGGAGTGGTAGGGCCGGCTTATCGGACTTAGAGAAATCATGGGATAAATATTGAAATTCTTCTCCTCCTGAACAATTTTGCCGATTTGGACCACATTTTACAGGAATGTTCCTTGTGTGACCTTTTTTCCGAACTTGTTCGTGAGATTTTTTTGATTTGTGAAAATATGTGGGCGTAGCAGGGCTGGGCTTATCTTACTTTGAGAAATCATGAAATATTTCTTTAAAAATTTTCTTCTCCTAATCCACTGGGCCAAATTGGACCAACTTTGGCAAGAATGTTCCTTATGTGACCCTTTGAAAAATAAGGGGCGTGATAGGGCCGGACTTATCAGACTTAGAGGTATCATGGAATAATTCTTTAAAAAATATTCTTCTCTTTAACCAGATGGCCAATTTGGACCCAACTTGGCAAGAATATTTCTCTAAAGACCCTTTTCAAAATTTGTTCGTGAAATTTTGATTTGCAATAAAATTTGGATGTGGCAGGGCGTGGCTTATCAGATTCCATGCAATTATTCTTTAAAAATCATCTGCGTGCCAGGTAGGGCTTGGGTCGAACAATTCTCAGGTGAGCGATTTAGGGCCATTTTTGCTCTCTTTTTATTATTTAAGTACAGTCAATCAAGCGACCACCTTTATTAAGACACCACTTGTATTAAATGAAAACAATCAAATCCCCTTTCAAAATTAAAAGATGACATAAAAAGTGGTCGTATTTGCTGAAAGCATATCATTTATTAAATCCAATGTTGTTGGGACTCATTAGAATCCTATCAGGGAGACGATTCTAATGAGTTTCAACAACAAAGGATTTAGCCAGAATTCTGTAACAACTTATATATGCAATCGAATCAATCCTTGATATATTTCACGGAAATTTGTTTTAAGCTTTACAATCGAATCAATCCTTGATATATTTCACAGAAATGTGTTTTAAGCGACCATTTTCCTAAGCGACCACTTTTGGTCGTCCCACGAGCGGTCGCTTAATACAAGATGTTTTTTACATGTGATTGAAATATGTACCATCTGCCCCGCACCACTGACAGATTGATAAATACATGTAGTACGTCCAAGTGAGACAGATTGATAAATACATGTAGTACGTCTAAGTGAGACAGATTGATAAATGCATGTAGTACATCTAAGTGAGACAGATTGATAAATACATGTAGTACGTCTAAGTGAGACAGATTGTTAACGGTTTTGATTAAGGGGTTGTTTCACTACGGAATGGCATGATAGCAAATCATGTTTAGGTGCACCAATTCCTCCGATATATCTTAGAATTATCAGAAACACAGAAAAACTTCACACAAATAAAAAGTTATATTAAGCCAATTGAAATAGAATAATACGATAAGATTGTTCGTACTAAATATTTAAGTAAAACGAAATATATCATTCATTTGGTGACAATCAAAGCCTATAATTCTACGGCTCCAATACCAGTACAAATACACTTTTTGTTCTTCCTGAAATAAAATGATGATGAATCTTTACACGGCAAATGAAAAATATGTTCCTTTGTCTTAATCCAAACGGATAAAAGATTTAAAAGTTTTAAGACAAAAAAATAATAATAGAAAAAATTCAGAAAGCGTCTACTTTTACGCGTTCTTTACGTATTATGTTACAAGCGTTTTGGACTTCAGTATAGCAAATGAACGAAGGCGGAAAAATAAAACTAAAACGATACGATTGTTCGGAAAATAATCAAGTGATGACCAAGCGATGAATTCCAAGAATTCACTGAAAACCATTAGGGATAATCAAGACAAAATCAGTGTGCACGAGAGGACTCCAAAGAAGAATAATTGACACTCAATGAATAAAGACTAAACTGGCGACTATTTGAAATAACTCTTACTTGAACCCTTTTCCAGACGATAGAATTTAATCCAGGCCCAGTATGAAAGATGTTGTAGACAGTAAATCAATACTTATTGATATTGAAAAATAACAATTGTTTATGGCAGACAACATTGCAGGGAAAGAAGAAATTGATTCTCACAAGCAATTTCTTTTTTTTTCTTGCAATGCTTTCTCTGGTATAAAAATCATGTGACTGTGAAAACTGGTGGTTGTGAGGAAAAGGGTTTATGATGGTAATATACCCTCTCTTTCTTAGAGACTTGATATTATCTGTTTTGGGTATTGCGCACTAATTGGGTCAAACGTTTAAGCTGTGGCACTATAAATAACATAATGCTGATGCAACTAATTCAAGTGTGTGCGCTCTAAGAATGAGTGTGCTCGGGTATAAAGTGTTTATATCCGCTGAAAGTACAAATACACACACATATGATTCTTTACACTACGCATGCACTGACATTTGTTTGAACGCGTGTGCTAAAATTTGATTTATTAGCGCGGGCATGCGTTCTTTTATGATGACACAACTCAGAGCAGGAGCGGACTTCTTCTAGTGATAATGCAATGTGATACGGTGTCAGGGGTCCCTGGCTCGCCGCCGTCAAAGCGCAATCGGTAGCGAATCAGACTCCTAATCTAAACAATGGAATGTCATTGGTTAGATCCTCGGTGGCGGCACATATCCTTTCCGACATTTGTCTCTCACCAGCGGGTGGATAATCGTAAACCTAAGTGGGATAGCAGCTGGAGGCTAGGAAAGGATGTAGTGGTAGTACTGGTATGATAAATACCAGGAATCCATTGTTAGGTGCTCCATCCTCCGCGATATGACTGAAATAATGTTAAAAGCCGCGTTAAACCCTGATCAATCAATCAATCAATCAATCTGGCGACCCCTCCGCTTTTCTAGGAATTCGGATGAGACTTTAAAAGAAAGTCCTGTCTCCATATGACCTTAGTTATTGAGAGGGGCGTTAGACCCAATACTCTCACTCAACGTGAAATTTTGATCCGAACGGTATACCATATCTCAGTGCAAAATGTTACTTAAAAAAAAGAACCCCGCCACGCAAGCCAACTTTTGCCAAAACCAGATTCCAGAAGTTTTGCTTTGTTCAATCATGCTGAATTCAGTGCTATCCGGCGTTCGAGTTGTCAAACGCCAGCTAACGATTAGAAATTGGTACCATGATTTTCTCGTGCCCATTCCTCAAGAGCAGATTTCAATAGAAAAAGGCTCGATAAATCTTCGGAATACATACGGTTTGGACTTGCTGTTCAAAAGTGATAAACCATTTTTTTTTTGGGGGGGGGGGGGGTCCTCGTCAAGCGAAAGCGAAAACCTAAGTGGGATAGCAGCTGGAGGCTAGGAAAGGATACAGTGGTAGTACTGGTGCGAGAAATACCTGGAATCCATTGTCAGGTGCTCCAGCCGCCGCGATATGACTGAAATACTGTCAAAAGTGGCGTCAAACCCCATTCAGTCAATCGTCAAGCGAAGAGGAGCATCCTTGTTGGAGCGGAAAATATCGACTCAGATCAGCTTAAGCGGTTCGAAACTTTTCGACCGTAATGTTTTTTTCCGAATCTATAATTGTCACTTTGCTGTATCATATAACGTTATTCATTTCGAAATTCTTTCTCCAGTTGACCTCTCCTTGAGTCTATCCCTTTTTCAAATGTTTTAAGCAAGAATTAGTTCTGAAGACAACAGAAACTTAATTGTAACAGGTACATTTATTATTAGTTTTATTTATCTTTAAAATGTTTCTATTTTTCCAGTTGCCGACGCATTCAAAAGAAAGGGAAGATCAATGGGTATAGTCCTGGGTTTGTTTAATCCGGAGTTATCGGGCTTTCAAAAGAAGAAACTATTACATGAGTTTAGAACTTTCTTCGGTGAGTAACTGTGATATTGATGCAAGTCTTGTGTGTATAATACCCTTTAATTCATTCCCACACAACAAAAATTTAGACCGGTCCAAAATGAAAGAACCTGCAGACGACAATTTTCAGTTTGTTTGTTCTTTTTTTTTTTTTTTTTTTTGTCTTATTGGACAAAAAACATTGTGGATAATGAAGAAATTGCTTGGAGCAAGCAATTTCTTTATTTTCCACAATGTTTTCCAAAGCTATTTTCTTGGGGGGCGTAAAAAGGAGGGATTGTGTGGGAATGGGTTAAACACACATGTTTAAAATGATAAAGGATTTCAGTTTAATTGTGAAAAATAAGTGAGCATTCAATTAACCCCTTACCACACAATGGCCATTTTTTACGTCCTGAAAATATATGATCATGGGAAAATTTATTGGAAAAGGAGATATCGCTTGTTATAAGGAATGCCTTCTTTTCTCAATGTTTTACCCTATTTGGCACATAGTTTCCAATTTTTGCTTAGAAATGTCGTCTTTAATTTCTTTTTTATTTGTCATTTTATAATTTTGTTGTGTGTGTGGTTTTGTTGTTGTTGTTTTGTTTTTTAGTCTTGTTCTTCTATCTTTATTCTATCTTTATTGCGTTAAATGTATGTACATTTTTTTCATAGATAACCTATTCCCACACAATTCCGCTTTTAACTCCCCTTTAAGATATAAGTTTGAACATAGTTAAAGCATAGTTAAAAATGTAGAAATTGCCTGAAACAAGGCACGGTGTTTTGTGACCTTAAAGGTTAAAAATATATATAAATTTGCTGACTTAAAGTAATCCTCTGCAACTTCTTTCAGTTTGGACCAGTCTATGATTTTGTTACTTCGGAATGGGTTAATAAACGGCAATTTTGAGAACCTTAGAATTTTAGAAACCTGTGAAATCTGCAATTTTTTTCCAAAATTATTCTTTTATATTACAAGAGAAGTTCGTTGTAATTTTGCTCTTAATTTCAGATCTCAACAGGGACGGAACGTTGGAATGGAAAGATTTCGACCTTGCTAGACAGGTAAATTTATCGCCTTATAGGTACATCAATTTATGGTGACGTCATTACTGTAAAACTCATAACCACAAAAAATAGATCCGTATTATACGCGTAACAGGAACCGATAGTACAAACTCGAGAATATTATTTTAAATCTGAATTTGAAAAGCAAAAATTGGATAATAGCAATTAAAATAGTATTAAAAATAGCAATTCAACCATTATTTTGCGGAAGAGGACCTATTTTATTAAGACTGTCTCAGCTAAACTGAAAGGTTACATTCGTTGAATATTTCAGTAATTTATTGTTAGCCCATTGCCACACGACTAAGTTCTGACCGTTCAAGTTCTTAGAATTTTCAAATAACGCTCAAATAATCTCTTAACCATTTACCAGACAAAAGAAGTTGCTGACGAGAATTTCAAGTTGGTGGAATTAAGAAAATCTATACCTTTTAGGGTAGAAAACATTGAGGACATTGAAGAAATTGCTTGTAACAAGCAATTTCTTCATTGTCCACAATGTTTTCCACAGTTTTTTTATGAGCGTCAAAAAGAGTAATTGTGTGGAAATAGATTAATGGTTAATATTAGACTGGTTCAAACGGAAAGAAGTTGCAGATGACAATTTCACATGGTTGGAGTTTCTAAAATCTTTGTCTCTCTTCACATTGTTGAAATTTCTAAAAGCTTTGTCTCTCTGGGTAGAAAACAATGTAGATAATGAACGAATTACTTGTAACAAACAATATCTGCATTGTTCACATTGTTGGCCAGAGCTATTTTCCTAAGGGGTGTAAAAAGGAGGTTAAGTGTATGATGATCTATTAATCCATTACCATATATAGACGCTTTTGGACGCCCCTCAAGAAAAAAAAACAATTGGGAAAACATTGTGTAAAACGAAGAAATTGCTTGCAACAAGCAATTTCTTCATTTTACACAATGTTTACTACCAAGAAAGTTAAACAAAAAATCTGAAATTTCATAAACTTTAAATTGTCGTCTGCAAATTCTTTCATTTTTAACCAGTCCAAGTATTTGCCGACTGGTAATGGGTAAACAGAATAGTATTTATTTATACGTTGACGTCGTCTGTATCTTTAACCAGAAAATCTGCGACATGAGTGGCTGGAAACAAGGGTCAGAGAGGTTCATCAAAGTCCATGAATTGTTCAAAGAAATATGGCGGCGTTTGCAGGACGACGCAGACGAAAACTACGACGGGAAAATATCGGAAGACGAGTGGGTAAGTTAACCCATTCCCACACAATGACGCTTTTGGACTCCCCTCAAGAAAAAGAATATTGGAAAACATTGTGTTAAATGAAAAAAATGTTTCGAACAAGCAATTTCTTCATTTTACATAATATTTTCTACAAAAAAAAAAAACAGTTGAAAAATCTAGAATTTCATAAGCTTTGAATAATCGTCTGCAACTCTTTTCAATTTTGACCAGTCAAAATTATGCCGTCTGGCAATAAGTTAAGGCGACCATTTGTTTCAGCACAAGCGTCTTTTACAACCGAATTAGTTTATTTTGTACCAAGGCATAGTTTGAAAAGAAAATCGGTGTAAAAATTAATTTTCAATATTATCGATAATGCTGTTGTGTCTTAAGCATTATATGATATAGGCATAATGTTTTACTGGTATCCATATGACCGTCTTTCAGGCCGCCTGTCTTCTGTCTGTCTGTCTATCAACCTGAAAGCGGATGACTTTCCGATTACTTCAATACTATTCAAGCAATAATACTAATATTCATTATATACCAATCGGTTTTCCTTTTAAATACATTCATTGCAGGTGGTCAAAATCGCACTCGACAGAAAAAAAAAGTTTCTAGAATTAATAAATTCAAGATCATAGCTAAAGGTCAAATGTCACGATCCAATGTAGACCATTCTGTCATATATCAATTTCATTTGCTCGACCAGGAACAGTCCTTGCTGTGCAAGAAACAAAAATAATTTGAACTTATTGGAGGCATTTCGAAACTGCTCGAACATGTATAAAGAAGAGGTACAGATTAGCCTGTGCATCTGCAATCTGACCAAAGCCTTCACCATGCTCTCTAAAGATATCAACTGACTCTTTCGAAGATTATGAAACATTCTACATACGCTGTGTTGATGTTCAGACGGTTGAGTACATGCACTTCACGCAAGTGTGAAACTGTCGGATCGCTTGCCCCACCCATTGAACTCTGACACGACAGTTTGATTGAGATATCAAACTAAGTTACTTTGCATAATTTATGTCAAAATGTCGTAACAACAACTAGTTTAGGTTTCACTTACGGTGTTTAAGTTCTAAAAAAACTAATATGCTTGAAAATTTCGGATCACCATTCACTTTCGGTCTGAATAAATGATTTGATGTGTGTGGTTTATTTTAAGCGGCGATCCTTTAATTTTGGAAAAATCAAGCACAGTCTCATCTCATTTTACCCAACTTCAAGGTCAAGTTACAAAGATCAGATCTGATGCATGTCTCGGAAAAAATCACAGTATCCTTTTGCACCGATTTTGATAAGAATTCGTGGTCTTGTTCAGTTAGGGTAGTATTTGTGCATGAATCAAAATTCAAGGTCAAAGCTCAAAAGCAGACTGTACCTTACATTTTTCTTGAATTCCAGTCCCAAATTAGATAGTATAAATTGATCCATTGGGCCAAAGCCTAAAAATACACTTTTTTTTAACAGGAAATCTCAAAGTATTGGGCTCGTGTTGTTTCTCACAACTGTCTTTCGAGATTATTAACCTTTCATTAGCTTGAAATTCAAGTTTACATTTTGAAATTCAAGTATACATTTTTATGGACAAGGAGTAATGTTTTATTTTAAACGAGTTTGACACAGTGGGGAGGCATATGTTTTTGTGAACAATAATTTATAGTTTTCTCTGAATTCAATTCTATTCAATCTACTATGTCCCTAGTTAATATGGAGGTAGCGTTCGTCGATGGGCATCTAATTTAGGTTATATTATTGTCCAAAAAGAAAGTATGATATTTGTAGGACACCTTTTTTTATCCTCTCTCGTATAATGGGTTGTCGACCGATTCGGGGACATCTGTGTTACGTAAAAGGTTTTTTCGATATGTATGTAGCACGAAACAGAGGGGCGAAGAGAATGTATTTTTGTTTTTCTTTTCGTTGGAGTATGAAAGTAAAACCATAATCATACTATATGAAGAAAACGATTTGAAGTTTTGATTCATTTAAGAGATGAAGAGAATATTTTGTTGTTGTTGTTGTTGTTTTCATGGAGGTATGAACCGAAAAAACTAATCACACTGTATGAATACGCGAAGCGTCTTCATTTCTTATAATTAAATAGCATTGAGCGAAAAAACTAAAACTTTACAAATTTTGAAACCTTTTGGTATGGGACTATTTTGTGCGGAATCATTCAAAGTCACTTTGTGCTCAAAATTTTGTTCATGGAGTTATAAATGGGTTTTTTCGACCAATCGGATCGCCAGTTTTTGATAGACGAAACTAAAAAATTAAATTATTCGATGTTAAGGGGAAGGACATCATGGAGTCTTGAAATAGATATTGAAATTATGAAGAAAGGGAAAAGAAACAGAAACCTTTAGTTTCTCATTTTCCATTGCCTGTTGTCCCGTTGTCTAAACCTAATAACGGCATGTTTTCCCGTTAGACCCCGACGGCCTGTCTATAGTACAAACAATAACAGCCATGTCGTCCACTTGAACACGTCTTTATTTTCTGGTGTTTGGTTTAATCAAGTGTTCAGTTGGGAAAGTCGTTTAGCCTAAACCCGTTGCACCCTAAAGTAGTTCCGTTTAAAATTAACGTTTCTCCTTTCGGCATGGTATTTCCGAGTCTTGGCGATAGCTAGCAGTCTAAGTTCCTGTTCTGCGCAATAGCAGACCACTGCCGCACTCTATTAGTGTATGCTAATGGATTTCTGTTGGGACTATTTGTTGTTTTGTGATGATGTTTTAAATATCCTCCTTCTGCGTCAGGCCCTCCCGAATGAAGAAAATTTCGATGGTCGTTGTGTTTAATGTAAATTTTTCGTCAAGGTTATCCTTAACGGTATCATTTTCCCAGCATGAATTTCAAGGCAAATAAACGCTCTTTAAGACGAACCCAGGTTCGAATCCCAACAAAACTTATGAAAAGAGCTAAAACTGACCCTTTTTACTCCATTTTCAATTAGTGAAAATCGGACAGGGATGTAACCAAGGGAACCTCATACACTATCAACAACAGCGATTATCTATGACGTAAGCGATATGTGTGTTGCGCAAAACGTAATACACAAATCACAAAAGCTAGGGCAACGTTTTCTGCGCATGTCATGTCTCCGAAGATCGGCGTGTCTTCGGGACCGTATCACTTATCCAGATTGGGATAAATATTACTACGTCGTACGCATAACTCTATATTATATCGCCAAAAAGTAGCAAGTGGATATTTGCAATAAGAACTACAATTTTGGAGAAATCAAACTTAACTGTCGCCAAAAGTTAATTAGAAAAATTATTATTTTAAATTGCGAAAGCGTTCATGACTTATATGTGCTCCAAGAAGAGGCATCAAGAATTCGAAGCGTGCATTTTGAATGTAGTTCGACGGAATCGGCCGAGTTGTCACGAATGACATTACCCAGAATGCTCAAGTTAGATAGATCAGTATTTGAAAAATGCCACCTATCGGAAGATAACGGGTAGGACAAACATCGCATAGTTATCAATATGTCTGCTGGTATTAAATTCATCAAATACTCTTTATAACTCCAGCTGTAGTTAGGACGTTTAGATCTCAAACCAGCCGTTCAATGTTTTTTGCATGCGAATGGCCTTAAAATCTGCAAAAAACGCCGTTTAAAATCGAAGCGGGACTTCCTGCGGGACGCTTAGGTCGACAATCAACCATTAAACTTGTTTTGTTTAAATGCAACTGACCATATATTTTATAATTGAATGTTTAGTTTCGTCTATCAAAAACGAGCGTTCTGATTGGTCGAAAAAATTATTCATAACTCCATAAACAAAATTTTGAGAACGCAGCGATTTTGTATGCTTCCGCACAAAATAGTCCCATACAAAAAAGGTATCAAATTGTGTAAAGCTTTTGTTTGATTTTTTTCGCTCGATGCTATTTTATTATAAGAAATGAAGAGAATAGTTTTTGTTTTCATGGGGGTATGAACCGAAAAACCTAATCACACAATGTATGAATCCGCTTCGCAGATTCATACAGTGTGATTAGGTTTTTCGGTTCATACCTCCATGAAAACAAAAACTATTCTCTTCATCTCCTTAATAAACAACACTTTTTTTTATCTAAGTGGAATTTCTCATCAGAGCTCAGAAGGCGGGGCCAACGATCGGTAAACCACAAACATGCCGTTAATTGACAATTTGGATAATCTTTTAAGTTCTCCATAATCGCGAATGCATTTCATACATGTTGGGGGGTCAACATACCGAGGCCTTAGGGCAAAAACACATTATGGCTCTATACAATGTATAGAGCCATACTATGTTTTTGCTCTAAGCCCTCGAATTATCAATACCGATCTGAATGACCAGCGACAGAGGCGGGGTTCAAAACCGTGACCTTTGACATTTTGTTAATTAACACATATTTGAGAAATGATGTTTTCAAAATTGAAAATGAAAATGCCAAGCAATTACCGTTCTGTGCCTTTTTTACGAAGCATACACAATAGCTTGGTACTCATTTTTTTCATGGAGAAATGTAACGAAATTTTCATCGAATTAGAATTTAGGAATTTCGAAAAACGAAACTAAAGTTAATTATTATTGGATATTTACTAAGCTTGTCAAAGCTTTAGATCTGTAGTAAAAAATAGGATAGTCATGAAACAACCGGCTTATCTTTCAGATCAAAATGTGGGACGTTTTCAACAAGCAATATCACCAAGAAACATCAAAATCAAAAGAAGCAGAGTCAAATGAACCGAAACTACCAGATTGGCTGGAAAAATACATAGAATATAAATTTCATTTACTCGATAGAACAGGTATGTGTGATAGACAAGAAACGTGTGTTAAAACAGGTATGGATGACAGAACCGATACGTGTCACGGAAAAGGTTGGTGGGACAAACTAGGTATGTTTGTAAGAACGTGTGATAAAACATATACATGTAATAGATTAGAGTACATGTGACGGAATAGATACGTGTGATAGACAGGTATGTGTGATAGAACAGGTATGTTTGATGAAACAGGTATGTGTTATAGAACAAGTATGTGTGATAAATCAGAAACGTGTGATAGGACATGTACATTCGACAGATAAGAGTACGTGTGGCGGAATAGATGCGTTTGACTGAACAGGTGCGTATAATAGACAAGATACGTGCGATGATACAGGTTTGTGTAATAGAACAGGTATGTGTGATAAAACGTATGTGCAATAGAATAGATATATGGGTAAGATCAGAAACGTGTGATAGAACATGTACATGTGACAGATTAGAGTACGTGGAATAGATTCGTGTGACTGATCAGACAAGATACGTGTGATAATTAAGGTTAGTTTGATAAAACAGGTATATGTTATAGAACAGAAACGTGTGATAGAAAATGTACATGTTGCAAAAAAGAGTAGTTGTGACGGAATAGATACGTGTGTGACAGAACAAATATGTTTGATAAAAAAAAGGTACATGTTAAAGAGCAGGTATGTGTGATAGATCAGAAACGTGTGATAGAACATGTACAGGTAGCAGATTAGAGTACGTGTGACGGAATAGATACCTGTGGCTGAATAGGTACGTATGATAGATAAAATGCGTGTGATAACTCAGGTTTGTGTGATAGAACAGATTTGTGACGGAACAGGTAAGTTTTACAGAACAGGTATGTGTGAAAGAGTAGGTATGTGTGAATAGTTATGCGAAATAGAACAGGTGAGTGTGATAAAACATAAAATGTAATAGAACAGGTATGTATGATAGAACGTGTGACGGAATAAATACGAGTGACTGATCAGGTAGGTATGATAGACAAGATACGTGTGATAGACATGTACGTGTTATAGAACAGGTATATGTGATAGATAGGTACGAGTTATAGAACAGGTGTGTGTGATAGAAAAGGTATGTGTGATAGAACAGGTATGTATGATAGAACAGGTAAGTATGATAGAACAGGTTAGTGTGATATAACAGGTTTCTGTGATAGACAGGTACGTGTTATAGAACAGGTATGTGTGATAGAACAGGTATATGTGATAGAACAGGTATTTGGGATTGAACAGGTATGCGTAAAATGATAGGTATGTGAAATAGAAAAGGTATGTGTCATAGAATAGGTACATGAGGAGAATGGGTACGTGTGATAGAACAGGTTTGTGTGATAGAACAGGTTTGTGTAATAGAAAAGGTTTGTGTGATAGAACAGGATTGTGTAAAAGAAAAGGGTTCTGTGATAGAACTGGTATGTGTGACAGATCAACTACATGTGTGATAGAACAATTTGCTGTGATAGAATCGGTACGTGTGATAAAACAGGTATGTGTAATAGATCTGGTATGTGCGAGATAACAGATATGTGTGAGAGAACAGGAACGTCTGATAGAACGTGTTCGTGTAATAGAACACATTGTCTGAAATTACGGTGTACTGTCTCAACCGTTGTCATACTGAACCCGGAATATTCCTCTTTTTTTGACAGGAGGTACAGACAAAGATCAGCCTGCACATATGTGCAGTCTGATCTTAGTCTACACCTCTTGCTTATCCATTTTCAGCAATAACTGTTTATAATATACATTTTCAAAAGATTTATTAACCCACAATGATTACATCAAGTACTATCAGCCCTTAGATTTTGATGCAATTCTAAAGAGATTTTTCATTCAGCGTGTCAAGGGTTAAGATGGTCGGAAGCGATTGTAACGATATTCGGATAGAACGATACAAGTTTCTGTCTCCTAACTATCGTTATAAACGTGTTGTTCTATATATATAAAGAGAGAGAGAGAGAGAGAGAGAGAAAAAAAAGAGAGAGAGAGAGAGAGAGAGAGAGAGAGCAAATGACATTATAAATTAAATACCTATCCTATATGATACAAATATTGCGGTAAAAGAAGAAAATTCTTTTTTCATTTTCCATAAAAGTTTTTTTCTCAAATATATCAAAGGAACGAAAAAATCAGGGAATGTAAGGGAAAGAAAAAAGAATTAACAGTTACGTAGAGAAGGGAGAATTAGAGAATATAATGGGGTGGTGTGTCGTCTTAAGACGGGTTTAACCCTTGTCATGCTGTATAAATATTCTCAATTAATGGCTGTAAAATCAAAGCGCTGAAGGTTATGACAGAGCTTGTTGTTCAAATATAAATGTTTCTTTTAGAAATCAGTTTCATAAACAACTTTGACAGAAAAAATTAAGTCAGGCTGATCTTGGTCTACACCTCCTGACAAAGCCGAAATATTCCGGGTTAAGTATGACAAGGGTTAACAATATTCGGATACAACCAAGAATCGTTTAGACCGGAGTTTTCTATATCATTTCATAAGTAACCATTATATAGATGAAGAAGAAAGAAGTACTTCATGAAAGGATTCCATGTGCTCTCTTAAGTCGGATAAAAGCGATTTCATCAATATTTAGATATAACGATTTATATATTTCCCCCATCCCCGTATATATCGTTATGGCCGGAGTTTTCTAAATTTATTAATAGGTAATGGTTATATAGATGAAGACGAGTACAAGTATGTCATGAGAGATTTTGTTGTGCTCTCTGAAGACGGATAAAAACGTGTTGTTGTTTTTTCAATATTTGGATATAACGATTTTTTTTGCCCCCCCCCTCCCCCACGACAAATTGTCGTTATGATGGGAGCTTTCTTTAGTAGGTGATGTTTGTATTGATGAAGAAGAATACGGCTATGTCATGGGTGATTTTGATGAGCTCTCTGAAGACGGATAAAAACTTCTTTTTTTTCAATATTTGGAAATAACGATTTTTTTTGCCCCCCCCCCTCCCCTACGACAAATTGTCGTTTTGATTGGAGCTTTCTATATTTATTCATAGGTGAATTTTATATTGATGAAGAAGAATACGGGTATGTCATGGGTGATTTTGCTGTGCTCTCTAATGAAAGACAAAAACGATTTTAACAATATTTGGTTATAACGATTTATTTTTGCCACCTCCCCCTCAAAGGTCGTTATGACCGGAGTTTCTTTATTTATTCATAGGTAATGGTTATATTGATGAAGAAGAATACGAATATGTCATGGGTGATTTAGGTGTTCTCTCTAATGATGGACAAAAACGATTTTAACAATATTTGGATATAACGATTTATTTTTTGCAACCACCCCCTCAAAGGTCGTTATGACCGGAGTTTCTTTATTTATTCATAGGTAATGGTTATATTGATGAAGAAGAATACGAATATGTCATGGGTGATTTTGGTGTTCCGTCTAAAGACGCTAAAAACGCCTACTTGATGTTTTCTCAGGTAGGAAGATTCTACTGTATGCTTTGTTTCATTTGCTGCCCATACTTTTTGTGATTGGAGATAAAATTTAGTACATTCAAAAATTTACGAAATAAGCTCTTCATGAAATTCTTTTCTAAGTTAATGATTCTATAACAAAACAATTGCATTAGAAACATCTTAGAAAAAATATGAATTGCTTCAACAAGCCGTTTTTTCCTTTTACCGCGATGTTTCCTACTCAATGAAGATTTTTCTATATTTTTTTTTTTTTTTTTTCGACTGAAAAAAAAAACTCACTCTGCTGTTGGTTTACGGTGGCATAAGTTTTATATCTTATTTGTGTACTTTAGATTTTATTTTATTTGGAAAATCTGCAATAAATGCATGTCAATAAACTATTTAGTTATACGGTAATCGATTATTAACTGATTCCCCTTTGACCTTCGACATGGCAGTTGGGATTTAAAACCTGATTTATTAGCCCAATTAATGATCAGGGGTATAAAACTAAAGACAATCATTGTATGGTCGACTAAACGTCGTAGCTACAACAAAAACAAGTCTCAAACCAACAAACACGATGGACATATTTGTCTCGAGTTCAACAATTATTTCCACTCTAAGTAAATGATTTGATTGGTCAAGCGAATATTTTAATAGACGTTTCCCGAATTATAATAGTTTTAGATTGAACAAACGAAATGAAACTAATAAGTGCAAAACTATAAAAAAAAAAACTGCCACGTATCCAGCTTCTAAAAAAGGAGAACTTGCACAAACAGATTATTCCTTCACGACGCCCATTTGAGCTGTATAGTAACGGATAAAGGGAAAACACCCTTCCTTGCTTACTTTCGTAATCAACGTCATTACCTCCCTGTATATATCGTATGGTCGAATGTTTTCTCTAACGAATCAATTTCTTACTAGTAATAAGCAGTTATTGTTTACTGTGTTGCCTTTCGCAGAAGTGTCGGAGTCGGACAGAAATCGATGGATAGTGATGGTCAATCAAAGAAAAAATCGACCAATCAAATCATTAACTTTGAACTCCAACATTAGCTCACATGTATATGAAGCATTTATATTGGTCTGCGACTTAAACGTCGTAACTACAGCTTATTTAAGCTGTAGTTGCGACGTTTAGGTCGCTTACCAAGCTTTCTTCCTCATACTTTCATGTTACTGTACACTTATTTTGCAAATTAGAACCGTTAAATGACGAAGTGGATGGTCCTATCGGAGATCAGGGGCGTGGTTAGCGATCAGTCTTTTGTCGGGTCGTTAATCATGCCAACTTGAATTGACCAATCGCTGGCCCCGCCCACTTATTCCTTCTGTCACGCCCATTGACTCCGACATGAAATTGCTTCGATTTTAAACGGTGTTATTTTGCAAAAAATATGGTCAGTAGCATGTAATAAAAAAGTAGAATCTAATCTTGGCGACCTAAACGTCGTAACTTCAGCTTGAATAAGCTGTAGTTACGATGTTAAAGTCGCCAAAGAGAAGAATCTCTGGTTGGCCACCTAAACGTCGTAATAAGCTACAGTTATGACGTTTAAGTCGCCAAACAACAGATATGTTTCACACAAAGGTGGCCACTGATAGAGTTTAAATCTCAATTCCGGGCTTAATGAATTATTTGATTGGTCGGTATATTCCTTGATTAATACGATTGGTCAATTAGACAGTGCGTGACTTTTCCAGCCATTTCATATACGCGCCAAGTAAAGACGTAGATCAGCTCGCGCGTCCGCAAAGTCTTCGCTATGCGCTCTATATATAATTTCTGACCAAACTGTTTCTTTTTCTTTGTATTTCCCTTTCTTTTTAGCTCGGCTGTTTTCGGAATAAACCCGATGTATTGTCGTGGCAAGGTTGCCGTGTACGTCGTCGGAAAACTTTGGCAATTTGTTATATCCTTGGTAGTACTGGTGCGAGAAATACCAGGAATCCATTGTTTGGTTCTCCAGCCGCCGCGATATGACTGAAATAATGTTTAAAGTGGCGTTTAACCCCATTCAATCAATCAATCAATTTTGTATTACTGAATACATTCACTATAAATTCGGAATATATGTTTATCTATCAAAAGAGCGATCTACACCAACAAGGGGGATAACTCCAGATGCATTTTTAACGAATTTTTCTCAGTTTTAGACCTACAAATTTTACCCACTATCAGGGAAAGAGCGTCCGTATGTTGTGCTCTTGTTGAACGTCAGAACATCAGACGTCGCCATATGGTTCTTTTGGGTCTGCTCCCAGCGGCGGCACATATCCTTTCCGACATTTGTCTCTCACCAATGGATGGATAATCGTAAACCTAAGTGGGACGGGCAGCTGGAGGCTAGGGAAGGATGTAATGGTAGCACTGGTGCGAGATATACCAGGAATCCATTGTAAGGTGCTCCAGCCGCCGCGATATGGCTGAAATACTGTTAAAAGCGGCGTTAAAACCCTTTCAATCAATCAATCTTTTGGTCTTCTTTTTCAGAATAATGAAAAGAAAGTGGATTTGGACTATTTCAAGGAGTTATGTAACGAGTATTACCGATCGGACGACCCGAGTGCACTCGGAAATTTTATAAATGGAAAACTCGACTTTAATGACTGATATGATAATTTTTGTATTAGCAAAAGGGAGATAATATATTTCAGTGATTTCGTTTATGCTCCACGTCATGGGGATTGAGGTTTCGTCATTTTTTTCCGAGAACACTACAACTGACCGATAGATGACCCCGCCCACTTACTCCTTTGGCTTCGATCATTGACTCCGACAAAAAGTCCCGCTTCGATTTTACATAGTGATATTTTGCAAAACTTTTGGACAGTAGTATAAAACAAAAAAAGTAGAATGGTTTGTAGTTTGGCGACTTAAACGTCGTAATTACAGCTTATTCAAGCTGTATTTACGACGTTTAAGTCGCCAAACCAACACAAAAAAGGTTAACAAAAATGGCGGCAAATGTCGGAGTTCAAAACTCATTTACGGTCTACATGAATTATTTTTTGCTCGACCGGTTATTTGATTGACAACCACGATTGGTAAATTGCATAAATTTGTTTAGGAAATTCTTCAAGAGATGTGTTACTTTTATCTTTGAAAAAGCGTATTGTAATTTCATTTTTGTTAGACAATCTGTAAGTTTAATTCTATTTCAATCTAAACTTGGGAGTGCGTAGTGCTACGTTTTGAACATGAAAGTAATATAAAATGTCATTTCTGATTATTTCATAGCAACACCCCAACGCCCGATTCTTTGAGAGCGGGGATTGTTTCATGTAGTTTACTTTCAGTTTTACGTGCTATAAATGTATTGCACACCACTGATTTACAATATAAGATACTTTCATTGCACGAGGACAAAATTGTACTCGCCAGATATAAAAATCCGCATGGGACATGTACTGAATTGACACGGATTTTGTAAGATGATATCATTAAAGAGATGAAGAGAATTTTTTTGTTTTGTTTTGTTTTGTTTTGTTTTCATGGAGGTATACACAGAAAAAACTAATCACACTGTATGAATACGCGAAGCGGATTCATACAGTGTGGTTAGGTTTATCGGTTCATACCTCCGTAAAAACAAAAAATATTCTCTTCGTTTCTCATAATTTAATCGAGCGAAAAACCAAAAAGCTTTTCAAATTTTGATACCTTTTTTTTTCGACCAATCAGAACGCTCGATTTTGATAGACGAAACTAAAAATTGAATTATTTCTTGCTAAAAAGACGTCGCACTTTGATTACTAAAACTATAACTACAACTATGATAAACTATTCCTTATATATTTACCGATTAATATATATTTTTTAAAGCACATCTGCCTCCGAGGAAGAAAAAATAGTTGAAATTATCTATCGCTTTTTTGGTCACTAAAGCAAACAAGGGCTCTCGAATTGTCGATACGCAAAAGCAGGGTATGAGTGATTGTCTCTGGAATTTTACTTGTCGATTCCAATTTCTGTTTGTTAACATTTTGAAATCGAGACGAATGCACCCGATTCTCCACCGGAAATCTTCGCTAATCTTCGGCATTGACGGTTATATGCACAGGTGATGATGACTAAACTTTACGGACGATTTCGTTAATCTTCGTGACCTAGCTAATTGTTTGAATGACTAGCGAAAGTTAAAACGTCATCACTGACGTCATAATTTGATGTAAACAAACCTTAATTGTGGTGGTTCACATTTTAAAATATCGTAACTTCATCTGTAAATTGTAGGCTTACGGCGTAGAATAATGTTGATCTTATAATTTCAATTGTCATATTTTTTTATGATTTTGAGCCTGCTGTATGGTTTTCTTATTAATGTTAAAGTATTTATGACATGTAAAATACGCCTATGTTATAAACACTTCTAAATGTTCTAACTCAAAAGATCTGAATGACAAAAAAAACGTTCTTGTTTGCAAAAGAGCAATCTATTGACTCTAGCTCAAACGAAATCATTATAGGTTAACTGCTTTAACCCATTCCCACACAATAGAATTTTAGACCAGTCCAAATTCAAAGAAGTTGCAGACGACAATTTAGAATTAATGGTATCTTTAAAATATTTGTCTATTGGGGTAGAAAACACTGTGGATAATGAAGAAATTGCTTGTTACAAGCAATTTCTTCATTTTCCACAATGTTTTTCAAAGCTTTCATATTGTGAGGCGTTTAAAAGCGTCACTTTGTGGGAATGGGTTAAGCGTGATGAACTGCTGCCTTATTCAAGATTTCTTATCTGGTTTTCCGATTTAATTTCCATATGGACTGCTAAATAAACCTGGTTTTTATGTGTGGACTCAATCAAAAGAAAATGAAAAAAGAATTATATGAGCATTGCATCTATTGGTTTCTTGATCCATTAATTGACATTCGATATTTAGATTAAATTTAATAATTCTATTAATTGCATTTAAAAAAGATGACGATTTAAAATAATGTGACACCGTCAGGCAAAAAAAGCAAATCACGCGCTGTTCAAGGTTTTCTTTTTGAGGGGGAGGAGGTGGGGGGAGGGATTATGTATTGTCAGTTGGTGAGAAAAACTTTGCGCACGGGCAATACGATACTTTGGTTTCCAGATTTTCCGAATGTTATTACGATATTTTTGCCGAAATTCCTGAGGGCTTGGACCCCTGCCCCCAAACCCCAACCCTGAAGAACATATGAAGAATAATCGATCGATGATATATTGCAATAATACAATCCTAGATTCAGATTTTTTTACCGAGAGCACAAATTGTCAACTTTGGTCAAACTCCGCGCACTGCACAATCTGACTTCGGTCGATATTTTTCGCTCTCCCGAGAATACTTTTTCGCCTACTACTTTTTCTTAAGGTTTGAAAATAATTTCTAAGAATAAAATGAATGTTAGAAGATTTCTTTTTTTTTTTTTTTTTTTTTTTTAAATTCTTTGGTCGTGAAGACGGCCCACATCAAGTTTAACCCATTCCCACACGACAAAATTTTAGACTGGTCCAAATTGAAGGAAATTGCAGACGACAATATTTTAAATTTTGTTGTCTTTTTGGATTGAAACTATTGTGAAAAATGAAGAAACTGCTTGTAACAAGCAATTTCTTCATTGTTTTCTAAAGCCGTTTTCTTGAGGGGCGTTAAAAGGAGTGATTGTGTTGGGATGGGTTTAACCATTCTGATGAACCAAATAAACATATGTGTGTTGTAGGTATATTTGTACGTGTGGTTAACCCGTTCCCACTCATTGACGCTTTTAAACGCCCCTCAATATAAATACTTTTGAAAACATTGTGGATAATGAAAAAAATGCTTGTCACAAGCAATTTCTGCATTATCCACCATGTTTTCTAACCCAAAAGACAAAGATTTGAAAACTTCCATCATCTTGAAGTTGTCATCTGCAGCTTCTTTCAATTTGGGCCAGTCTTAAAATTTTGTCGTGTGGGAATGGGTAAAAAGACAGTGCCTAAATGGCATAGTCTGGAATAGTTGAAATATTATTTATGCTCTCAATAAAGAGGTCCAGTAGTATTGGCAAGTTTCGGTTTCTTTCGCAGTTTGAAGATGCAGTGTATAGTTTCGAAATACAAATCAGTTCTTTCGCAGTTTGAAGATCAGTACACTGGATCACCGTACCTTTGCATATGCGACGTTTCATGGCTTTACGATTTCTTCTGCCGCACTCTCTCGTTTTTTTTTGTTTTTTTTTTTTTTTGTGTGTGTTTTTTTTTTTTTTTTTTTTTGAGAAAAGCTTTGTTATTTGGTTTATTTAATTAGTAATACTATTTATTTCGTTGTGTTGGTTGAATGTTACTATGTTCCTATGTGTAAATAATTGCAATCTGTCAGAGAAAAAACAGTAGAAAGTAAATTGAAAGTAGAAATTTGTTTTAGTTGTGTTTTTTTAACCTTCCAAAATCTTACTGTGTGTGTAATATTCGCCCATAACTTTGTTAAAATCAAAGCGCTGAGAGTGCTGGAGAACGACAATTCTGTCAGAACGTTAACCAATTGACAAATCGCCGCTGTCAATCAAGGAATCAGGCGACCAATCAAAACATTAATCATCCTTGCCCTGAGCTTTCAACTCCAACATCGGCCGCCCTTTTAGGTTCACCTTTTTTGTTGGTTTTGGTGACTTAAACGTCGTAACTATAGCTTATTCAAGCAGTAGTTACGACGTTTAGGTCGCCAACCAACTATTCTACTTTTTTATTACATGCTGCTGGACATAATTTTTCAAACTAACGCCGTTTAAAATCGAAGCGGGACTTCCTGTCGGAGTCGATGGGCGTTGCCAACGAAGTAAGTGGGCGGGGCCAGCAATTTGTCAATTGGCATTAATAATACCGATTTATAAACAGTTACAATAACACACAAAAAAATCATACACGCACAACTTAGAATAATTCAATTATGATCGATCGTAAAATCAATGTTTCTAGGTCATTGTATGTTTTAGAAAGAAAAGGGAGGACATTCTTTAAATTTAAGCACATTTTAATCCATACTTACAGTATGATAACGATGTTAAAACGCCGCCAAAAGCAGACGCAGGTTGGTATTATCTTCTTTGTCCGTCCGTACGTCTGCTCGTGCATTTCTTGTTAACGTTACAAACCTTACATGGATATATCAAGATTATGTATTCATAGTATTAACGTAATATCTCATGCATAAAGATTTTGATAAAATTTCCCAGATTGTTATTGGTCATAATATCTCATAATAGTTTTTGTGATACAATGTTTCACAAGGCAAAAGCATAGCTGAATAGTTTAGTTTTTCTGACTGCAACTCCTTCTTGATTAATTAATAGATTCTTATTGTAATCTCTATAGATAGTACATATTGACCAATCGCGGCTGTCAATCAGATAATCAGTCGACCAATGAAATCATTCATTTAGACTAAAAGCTCAGTTTAAACTCCCACACTGGCCGTCATTTGGTGAATAACTTTTGTCGGCTTGGCGACTTAAACGTCGTAACTACAGCTTATTCAAGCTGTAGTTACGACGTTTAGGTCGCCAATCAACCATTTTACTTATTTGCAACACGCTACTGGCCATTTAATTTTGCAAAATAACGTCATTAACAATCGAAGCGGAACTTCCTGCTGGAATCAATGGGCGGGACCGAAGGAGTCAGTGGGTGGGGCCAGTGATTTTAGCTTTATATCAGAGATAAATCTGTAGATAAATTTTTGTTACCCTCAGAATACCCTGCTTTAGATCAAACTTCATATTTCGTTAACAATCTAAGGAGAACCCATATATTTTTGATTTCACACTCAAATTTTCTCTCTGGTAGGTTTGTCTCTCACCAATGGGTCGATAATCGTAGACCTATGTGGGCTAGCAGCTGAAGGTTAGGATAGGATGTGATGGCGGTACTGGTGTGAGAAATACCAGGAATCCATTGTTAGGTGCTTCAGCCTCCGCGATATAACTAAAAGATTGTTGAGAGCGGCATAAAACCCCATTCAAACAAACAAAAAATCTGGTAGGAGATCTAGGATCAGTAATTAGACGATGTGTAATGGAAATAATCTATTTTCATATAGTATAGAAAACTTTAAGAGTTGTCTCTCTTTGACCAATACTGATACTGACCTACATTCTAACGGAATAACTACCGCGTATTGATCAATCATATCTATTATGTAAAAAGCATTACTTCAGATAGTAATTTTCCATACAAATGGAAACTTCATAATTCATTTAGATTATTGTTAAATTCCTTAAGTTGATCTTTTAATATTCATATAGCTAATCTTTGAAGAAATAATCTGGGAGTGCATGAATTGAGCTTAATTGGACATTACTTTGTTATAGACCTTTGTAAGCATGACATAGGATTTTATAAATGCACATGTTATTGTAACACTGAGGGATTATAAAAATTAATTATCTCCAGCAAAATATTGAATTTAAGTAATTCCATTAATCAATTCCCTCACAATGACACTTTTTGACGAACTCAAGAAGAAAAAGCATTTAAAAATGGGGAATATTACGAAATTCTTCGTTAAAAGCAATTTCTTCATTATCAAGAACGTTTTCGACCCCAAAAGACAAAGATGGTATAAAATTCAGTCAACTAAAAATTGTCGACTGCGACTTCTTTCAATTTGGACCAGTCTAAAATTTGTTGTCTGACAAAGGATTCCCACACAATTATGTTTTTGGACCCCCCCCCCCCCTACAAAAATGGGAAAAGCAATTTCTTCATTTTCAACAATGTTTTCTACCCAACAAAATGAAAATATTTAAATGTACATACTCTTTTGAATTGTCGTTTGCAACCTCATTTAGACTAATCTAAAATTTGCCTTCTGGTAATGGATTAAAATATTATTTGATTGTTTGAATTGAAATTCAAAGAACTTGAATAGTAAATTCGGCTTAAAGGTCTCACATTCAAATTGAACAGCTTCTGAAAAAATGGCCAACGTCGTCGAATTCAAACAACAGTCTAAAATTGTTGGCTGAGTCCCAAAATATTTTATAAATTGCATCATAATGTGGGTAGAGTTTACGTTGATCGAAATAAGTCTTTTTCTGTGAAGTTAATTCTTTCACATATTTAACTGAATAAGTCAATATGTAATCAAATCGATCGACTTTGTACCCCGTACTGCCGTTTCAATGGTTTCGAAAAAAAAACAAAAAAAAACGAAGAACTAGAATATTTTATAAAGGGAAAAACATTTGTAGAGCTACTTCCGAAATGAAATAAAACAGAAAACCTTTATCTTGGAAAATCTGCATAAATGGCGACGTAAATGTCTAATTATTGCTACTCAACACCTAATATTGAATCTTTGAAAAACAGTGTGGAATGTGAAGAAATAACTAAGCAACTTCTTCCTTGTCCCCAATGTTTTCTACCTTAAAATGTTGTTGTCTTGTAATGGCTTTATTTACAAAGGCAATTGACCAAACGCTGGCCCCGCCCACTGACTTCAAAGGCCCCACCCATCGACTTCGACAGGAAGTTACGCTTCGATTTTTAACAGCGTTATTTTGCAAAATGTATTGCCAGTAGCATGTAACAAAAAAGCAAAATGGTTGGTTGGTGACCTTAACGTCGTAACTACAGCTTGAAAAAGGTGTAGTTACGACGTTTAAGTCGCCAAACCAACAAAAAAGGTTAACAAAATGGCGACCAATGTAGGAGTTGAAAAGCTCTGGTCCGGGCTGAATATTTTTTTTTCTTTTTTTTTTTTGATTTGTCGGTTTATTCCTTGATTGACAGCCGCGATTGTTCAATCGCAACTTAATCACTTTTAATGATATTTGAATTGATTCTCTCCCTTTTTTTATAACCATTACTATAATTATTGTTGGGAATCAGAAAGTTTATTTCAAAATATGAACAAAAATTGACAAAATATTTCTATTGCTTCAAGTACAGTTGATATTGCTCGTACAACCACCTCTATTAAGCGACCACTTGAATTCAGCGACCACAGTAGAAATCGCCAAATCGAAAAAGCTCTGATAAAGAAGTTGTCGTATTCGCAAAAGAGCATGTCAAACCTAAATCCCATGTTGTTGGGACTCATTAGAATCGTCTCAGTGAGACAATTCTAATGAGTTACAACAACGTAGGATCTAAGAAGAATTTCTCCAAAAATGTTTGTATGCAATCGAATCAATCCTTCATATATTGCACAAAAAAGTTTTTTAAGCGACCACTCACTTTAGCGACCAGTTTTTGGTCGTTCCATTAGTGGTCGCTTAAGCGACCTATTGAATTCAGCGATCATAATAGAAATCATTTTTTTTTTCAAAATCAAAAGCTCTGATAAAGAAGTGGTCGTATTTGCAAAAAGCTTATCATACCTAAATGTTGTTGTAACGCAATAGAATCGTCTCGGTGAGTTTCAACTACATAGGATTTGGGGAGATTTCTGCAATAATTTGTGTATGCGATCGAATCAATCCATTATAATTTTCACAAAAATATGTTTTAAGCGACCATTTTCTTAAGCGACCACTTGTTGTTCATTCCACTAGTGGTCGCTTAATAAAGGGTTAACTGTACTTTTATACAGTGTCTTTCTTCACAAAAATCGACCGTTTTATTGATTCACATCTTCTGCCCTTCTAATTCTTGTAACGATTTTCTCTAGAACTACTTTACTGCTGTATTAGTATCCGTTTGGGAGTAATTTGGTCGCTAATGTAGTCTATTGGTTTCCTGTTTCGGTTTATATTGGTCAACGATCGTAATGCAGTAATGCTCGTATTTGTTAAAGGAGATTTCTGTATTCGCTTGAAATCTTGTTGACCCTTTGTGGCTAACCAATTTCTGGAAGACAGAATTTAACTCTTGTCATGCTGAACCCGGAATATTCCGGCTTTGGCAGGAGGTGTAGACCAAGATCAGCCTGCACATAAGTGCAGTCTGATTTTGGTCTACACCTCCTACTTGTGCTTTTCCTACCAGAGTTATTTATGAAATTGATTTCTAAAAAGAAATATTGATTTTTGAACAACAAGTTCTATCAGTGCCTTCAGCCCTTTGATTTTACAGCGATTCATTGAGGAAATTTATACAGCATGGCAAGGGTTAAGACGCGTCCAAATAAAAAATAAAAAAATATTCAAATAAGTTATAGACGATATTTCAAAATAACTAAAAAATGAAAATAAAAAGTGGCAAATAGGGCAGGAAACATGATAATTTGCTTTCATTTTAAGTATTTTCGCACTATCCAATATTTGTCCCGGGGCGAGTGATGGGAAGATTGTGCTGTAATGGGTTAACTAACTATAATTCAGATTGTACTTTAATAATTCAATTTTTAGTTTCGTCTATCAAAAACGAGCGTTCTTATTGGTCGAAAAATTTAATTCATACCTCCATGAACAATTTTTTTTTTATTTTCATGGAGGTATGAACCGAAAAACCTAATCACACTTGTATATGAATCTGCTTCGCGTATTCATACAGTGTGATTAGTTTTTTTTTTTTTTTTTTTTTTTTTTTTTTTTTTTTTTTTTGTTCTACCTCCATGAAAACAAAAAATATTCCCTTCATTTCTAATAATCTAATAGCATCGAGCGAAAAAAGCAAAACTTTACAAATTTTGATACAAAACAAAAAATATTCTCTTCATCTCATAAATATTTTGCTGCCGGTGTTAAAGTTTTCGCGCTGATGGAAATGTTTCATACTAGCACGTTTATAAATAGAAAAAATATACGTGTACACAAAAAGAAGATATTGAGTGAGCGGTCATGAAATAATAATTTAAATTTTAGTCCGTCTATCAAAACCGGACATTCTGAATGATCGAAAAATTACCTCCATGAACAAAATTTGAGCACGCAGCTATTTTGAATGCTTGGGCGCAACATAGTTCCATACAAAAAAGTATCAAAATTTGTTAAATTGTTGCTTTTTTCGCTCGATGCTTCTAATTCATAAGAAATGAAGATATTGTTTTTTTTTTGTGTGTGTGTGTTTTTTTTTTTTTTTTTGCATAGAGGTATGAACTGAAAAACCTAATCACACTTATGTATGAATCCGCTTCGCGTTTTCATACAGTGTGATTAGGTTTTTCGGTTCATACCTACATGAAAACAAAATAAATTATATTGAATTTATTAAACGAGTCACGACAAAACGAGGCTTTGTCGAGTACAGGACATAAAATTAGCCGTCATGAATAGATCAATTTATGAAACGGGCAATCTACAAACATGGAAAAGTAGGTGATATAGAATGAGCATTTGTCAAATGCTGAATTTATCAAACGAGCCATCTTCTTAACAGGCAAAAACGAGGCTCTGTCGAGATTTATCTGGTTTATGCAACGAGTTTAATAAATTTGCATTTTCTTAACACGAATTTGATATCCAATTTGTAATATGACATGCACATTTACCGAAAAATCGATACAATTTTTCGAATACAATTAATCGATTGGAAATATTCCGCCAATCAAATGAAGGTATTTCTTGTATTATGACCTCGTTTTCACAGTAGAAAGAGGTTACAATGTTTCATCCTATTTTAAAAATTGTTACGCTATATCAAAAAATATTGTAGTGAAAGGAGAAACTGCTGGTAAAGGCCGACTTACCATGTATGATAAACCACATGACAGCCGAAATCTCATTTCAAACGTGTTTTGGTAGGGACAAGACTCCTCTGAAAGTATCAAGTTCAAGGTCATGGGTCAATGACACTTTTCAAGGTCAAATTCATCAAAAAATCATCAAAAATTTAAAATACCTTAACATTGGTCTTAACCTATGAATGATATCGGGTAGAGTCGTCGTATTTCACACGTATACTGCTTGTGAAAACTCTTTTTAATATATATTTCAAAATACTGTTTTCATCTCGGACTTTATTTTCTTTATTTTTCATCATTTCTAAAAAAATTGCTTTTCCATCAAACGACTTCCGAAAGTAAATTCCAGTGTGGCCACTTCGACTACTGGGCTTTAAATTTTCTTTTTATTTATTTCACCCAAAGAATATGTTATTAACCCTTTGTTGAAATTTTAGACTGGTCCAAATTGAAATAGATTGCAGACGACAATTGAAATTGGATGAAATTTGAAATGAAATGGGTCTTTGTGGTAGAAAATATTGTGGGAAAAGAAGAAATTGCTTGTTACAAGCAATTTCCCCTTTTTCCATTATGTTTTCTGGAGTATAAAATCACAGCAACGTAAAATCCCGGGTTTGTACTTTGAAAGTAAGAAAAATGAGTTCAATAACACACTAATTCTTAATTATATACTATTTGTGGACGCGAAATCCTAGTGTTTTTTTTTTTTTTTTTTTTAATTTGTTAATCTAGTTTTTGTAAATTGATCTTTAGAACCATCCTCATAAGACACAAGAATCAGCGATTAACTAAGGAAACCAAGATAGAAGAATGTGTATATTTTGGTGAATATCTGTGTTAAACATTACCAGACGAGGAAATTTCAGACTAGTCTAAATTCAAAGAAGCTGCAGACGACAATTTTAAGTCGATGAAAATTTTAAAATCTTTGTCTTCTTGGATAGAAAACATTGTGGATGTCACAAGAAAATTCAACACTGTACTCAATATTTTAAAAGCCTTTATTTTGGGGGCGTAAAAAAGCAAAATGTGTCGGAATCTATCAATGCACACAGGCAACCTTAGGTGACAATTGTCTTTTTATGGTAGAAAACATTGTGGATGATGAAGAAACTGCTTGTCACAAGCAATTTCTTCGTTGTCCGCAATATTTTCCAAAGCCCTTTTTTCTTTTGGGCATAAAAAGCGGAATTGTGTAGAAATGTGTCAACGCACAAAGACAAGCGAAGATGACAATTTTATGTCTTCCATTGTTTACTATAAATTGTGCGCTATAAGCTCATTTCAACGTCTCCGCCGTCATAGCGCAGTTGGTAGCGCGTCGGACTATCAATCTAGAGGTCCAGGGTTCGATCCCCGACGGCGGCACTCATCCTTTCCGACTATTTGTCATTGCCAAATGGGTGGATAATCGTAGAGCTATGTGAGATTGCAGCTGGAGGCTAGGAAGGTATGTAATGGTGGTACTGGTGTGAGAAATACCAGGATTCCATTGTTAGGTGCTCCAGCCCCCGCGATATAACTGAAAGATTGTTAAAAGCTGCGTAAACCCCATTCAAACAAACAAACAAAATCATTCCCACGTCGCTTTAATGCACAAAACAAGGGAAATAATACATTTTTGTCTCTCATTGTTTACCATGCATCGTGCGCAATATACTCATTCTAACGTCGTATTTTCAGGCCGCAGGCTGGAAGCCAATCAATCTACCCAGAGCCCTAATTGAATTAGCGGCTAATTGATCTTTCTGTCTTCTGTCAGTAATTACATTTCAGAAAGGGGGAAAAGTTTTAATAATAGATGAAACCTGTCTCAACTGACTTGTGGATGAGTTTCGAGAGTTCCAAATGTGTAACTTCCGGTAACTTACTGGTTCCCGGTTTTTCTTCACTAACTTAGAATCCTACAAATGGGTGGATAATCGTAAACCAAAACTGGATAGCAGCTGGAGGCTAGGAAAGGATGCAGTGGAAGTACTGGTGTGAAAATACCAGGAATCCATTGTTATGTGCTCCAGCCGCCGCGATTTGACTAGAATACTGTTAAAAGCGGCGTTAAACCCCATTCAATCAATCTACTTTCCCACACAACAAAATTTTAGACAGGTCCAAATTGAAGGAAATTGCAGATGAAAAATTCAAGTCAATTTTAATTTTTTTCGTCTCTTTTGATAGAAAACATGGTGGATAATGGAGAAATTGTTTGTAACGAGCATTTTTTTTCATTTTTACGCAATGTTTTCCAAATCTTTTTATTTGAGTCTAAAATTTGTTGGGTGGAAATGAGTTAAGATTTTTTTTCAATTCTCTTGTTTTCACTGTCACTGGAACCTTATAAAATTCACTATAAATTTGATATAGTATACAACTAATGCCCTACTTTAAAATATCGGGGTTTGTCGGGTTGTGTCGTAATTCGTGTGTGTATTTCCGTTTATTTATCGTCGCTACCGTAGCACATGCCCATATGAGCGACGCCCCCAGAAGACGGTTAGTTGTTACGGGGGATAGTGCAAGGATACAGGACGAAACTGCTGAGAGCTCCGCCTGGTTCTTTAACGTGCTCGATGGATAGCATCGTCACACGGGGCCTCGGTTTAACGTCTCATCCGAAAGACAATTAGTTGAGTTAGTTGATATGGTCAGCCCAGGGCCTGAACCCGTGATCTTGAGGTTTGAAGTCAAGTGCTCTACCAACTGAGCTAATCGGGCTGACAATGTGTCGTAATTCTTCTGGTTCAGTCGATAACGACTTAACTGCTACAGGAAGCCGTTGTCTGCGCATGTCATAATTTCCGAAGATTGACCTGTCTTCGGGACCGTATCACTTATCCAGATTGGGATAAATATTATTACGTCGTACGCATAACTCCATAATATATCGCCAAAAAGTAGCAAGAGGATAATTGCATTAAAATCTACAATTGTCGAGAAATCAAAGTAATTGTAGCCGAAAAGTTATTAGAAAAATAATTATTTTAAATTGCGAAAGCATTCATGTCTTACCTGTGCTCAAATAACAGGCATCAAAATTATGAATTATTTATCATGATAACCTCTGACAAAGAAGATTACTTAACAAAACCATACTTTGCTAGCTTTCAGTACTTTGATTTTATCTTTTTCCCGCGTTTTATTTCATTAGTTTCACTTCCAAAACACCCTAAACAACTCTCTTATTGCAACCATAAAACCGATGAACTTGAGGCACACATTAAGCATCCAGAAGGTCCCTTGTCGGGTCTGGTGACGTGTTAAGTTAGACCTCTCGTGTCTGAAAATTGAATTAACGGCCATCAGAAATAGCAATTGTTTGATCTGAAGGCTAAACACAACTTTACGGACAAAATAGGCAAGAATGAAAGAACACTTTGAAAAAGAAAGCACCATTTCATCTGAAAAGGGGCAATATGACAATTTCGTATGATAAATATTGGGGAAATAGATACTTTTCAAAAGGGGTCATTTTGGGGAATTAGTATTTTGGAAATAAACATAAATTAGAGTAGAGTTACGATACAACGGAATTCGTCTGAGTACAGGCGATACTTATTTTGCAGGGAGAATACATAATTGTAAGATTTCCCAAAGAAACACAATACCCATCTATTCGCTATCAACGAAGAGTAAACATGTTTTTTAGGTAGCAAAGCGTTAGCTTTAATAGCTTAAGTTAACAGACAACATTTTTAGTACTTCTCAAAGTTCAATGAGTGCAAAGTGCCACTGGAGGCTTAACCACTTAATCCGTTGGATGCATGCTTCATAAAAAGTAGTTCTTGTGTATTTTAGGAATATTGCTAATTCTGTCTGCAAGTTCATCTCATAGGTAGTTTTAGCTCACTTGAGTATATCGTATTGAGAACTGCTTCAAAAGAATGCTATTTAACCAAGTGCCACTCAGTCCCGCTGATATACGCATCTCAAGAAGAAAGCTTTTGAAAACATTGTGGACACTGAAGAAATGCTTGCAACAAGTAATTTGTTCAGTGTCCAAATTTTTTCTTCCCTATAAGGCAAATATTTTCTGAATTCCACTATTTTGAAATTGTCGTCTAAAACTTCTTTCAATTTGAATTAGTCTCAGACAAAGAAGATTACTTAAGAGAAACATGCTTTGCTAGCCTAAAGTAATTTCAGTACTTTGATTTTGTCACAGTATAGTTTCGCGTTTAAGATCAATCAATTGAATGGGGTTTAACGCCGCTCATTTGTGAGAGATAATTTTCGGAAAGGATGAGTGTCGCCGCCGGGGATCGAACCCATGACACCCATGATTGAAGATTAGGAGTCTGACGCGCCAACGACTCTGCTATGACGGTGGCCCTTAAGATCAATCAAACAAGCAGAAAACGATAATGGTTGTTGCCAAAAAAATAATTTGTTTGTTTGAATGGGGTTTTACGCCGCTTTCAACAATCTTTCAGTTATATAACGGCGGCTGGAGCACCTTACAATGGATTCCTGGTATTTCTCACACCAGTACCGCCATCACATCCTTTCCTAGCCTCCAGCCAGTGTTTCATCCTATTTTAAAAATTGTTACGCTATATCAAAAAATATTGTGGTGAAAGGAGAAACTGCTTGAAACGGCCGACTTACCATGTATGATAAACCACATGACAGCCGAAATCTCATTTCAAAAGTGTTTTTGTAGGGACAAGACTTCTCTGGAAGTACCAAGTTCAAGGTCATAAGTCAAGGACATTTTTCAAGGTCAAATTCATCAACATTTTAAAATACCTTTACATTGGTCTTAACCTATGAATGGTATCGGGTAAAGTCGTTATATTTCACACCTGTACTGCTCGTTAAAAGACTTTTCTGGTGATTTTAGCTTCAAGATCATTTGTCGAGATCAGCATCACTTTATATGGTCGTGAAACTTTTAACAGCAAGTTTTACCTATAAATAATGAGCGAGACTTACATACGAATTTAAAAAAGGACAGCCAGTCTTCATTTTTCGCAGATGTATTGTTTGTGAAACTACTTTTCTTTCTAATTCTTTTACAAGGTCAACAGTCAAGGACAAGGTCTTTTTAATCAAATATCAATCACATTTCAGAAATGTCTTTCTCCTTTCCTGTTAACTCAATAGAAAGATCTTTTCACAAATAATGCATTTGCAAAATATGTAAAACAAACTCGTTAGTCGTATCTTTTGATGTGTGAGTGATAGCACCTTCATATTTTAAACAGAATGACTGTGAAAACGTTTTTATCAACGTCATAAGTCAAGGTAAAGGTCCCTTTCCAAAGGTCATTAATATTCGAAATGAAGCTTTTAAAACGTCGACGATATTTTTTGAATTGTAAGAAATAAGATCTTTGTCGCGAGCTGAACTGGTGGAGAACTGGTCCTGAGCAAGAGAGATCTTCATATCAACATTCTTTGTGGCTTGGTATTAAAGTACCAATGTCAAGGTCGCGTAGGTAGATTAGAGGACAAGGTCACTTAGATGAAAAATTTCAGCGCATTCCGTAACTTACTAAATCCGCAGGAGGAAAATCAACGAGGGAACCTTGTATGTTGATGGAAATTAATGATATTTTGTAATATTTTACGATCCTATTTTCAACCTTTTAGAGCACATTTAAAACAGCTTTAAACTTTATGAATTGAGTTATTTCTAAGTGAACATATAGTTTTTTGGGGTAACCAAAATATCACCAATCAACGATATCGTCGTTGCGGGAGCAAAATGTCGTAACTACAGCTTTAATAAAGCTGTAGTTAAGACATTTTGCTCTCGCAAGAAAGCTATAATTACGTCATTCTGCTCGCACAGCGACGATATGTATCGTTGGTTTCAGCTCGCAATCCTAGAGTCGACAGTGTTGCTATACAACAAGAAATCTGACGAGCTTTTATTGTCATACAAGTTACAATGAGAGATTATCCCCCTTTGTTTCTCTCCGCATCATGACAGGTTCTTCTGAATGTTCCCCTGCGGAATTCTTTCTAGCGGAAAAGAGTCCAACTCTTCAAGACAGTCGTGGCGACTTGTTTAATTGACCAACCGCTAGCCACGCCCACTGACCCCCTAGGCCCCGCCCATTACCTCCAACAGGAATTCCCACTTCAGTTTTAAACGTCGTTATTTTGCAGAAACTATGACCAGTTGCATGTAACAAAAAAAGTAAACTATTTGTTTGGCGACCTAAACGACGTAACTATAGCTATATATAAAAAACGGTATTTACGACTCTTAAGTCGCCTAACCATCAAAAAATGTTAACGAAAAAAGCTCAGGTCCGGGCTGAATATATAATTTGATTGGTCGGTTGATTCCTTGATTGACAGAAGGGATAGGTCAATTCTCACAACATCCGGTTTTTTTACATCCCACTAGAAAAGCTTTTGAAAACATTGTAGAAAATGAAGAATTTGTTTCTGATAGAAAGTTTCTACATTATCTAGAATGTTTTTTAACCTTAAAGGCAATGCTATTTAAATTTTCAGCAACATGAAATTGTCGTCTGCATATCCTTTGATTCTGATCAGTCCAAAACTTTGTTGTGTGGTAATGGGTTAATAACCTGATCGATCCTTACCGTATTTTTTGTGTTCTTTGTGAAATTATACATTTCTCTGATGGAATAGCGGCTTCTGCAACGCTCGTTAGAAAATGACCTTTACAGGGATCCATACTTATTTAATCCTTTCCTGATCAAACCCTGATTTTTACGTCCTTGTATTTCTATACTTTAGAGATTATTGTGGAAAAAGTAGAAATTGCTTGGCACACAAGCAATTTATTCTTTTTCCACAATATTTTCTCACCTACTAAATGATTATCTTTTTTTAATACCATAGACTTTAAATTGTCGTCTGCAAAACCTTTGAATATGGACAGGTCTAAAATTTGGCAAAACAGGAAAGGGTTAAAGATCTATCTTTCGAGACCAAAATTTACAGGTCAGGAATAATGAAATTTTGAACCGTTTTAGCTAGGGGAGGCGCTCCGTCCTTTCCAACTATTGTGCGGATGGTTATATTTGGCACAAAAGTACAATCTCATCCGTCAGCTGTCTTCTGCAGAAAAAAGTATTGCACGGAGAAGGCCGAATCAAACAGAAAACAAAAGAATCAAATGCGGAACACATTCATAATAAAGCAGTTTACCATGTGAATTACTTTTAATATATTTCAGAATACTGTTTTCGTCTCGGACTTTTTTTTATTTTTTTAAAAAAATCTGCTTTTCCATAAAACGACTTCCGAAAGTAAATCCCAGTGAGGCCGCTTCGTCTCCTGGGATTTAAATTTTCTATTTTATTCATTTCACCAAAAGAATATGTTATTAACCCTTTCCCGTTTGTTGAAATTTTAGACTGGTCCAAATTGAAATAGATTGCAGACGACAATTGAAATTGGATGCAAGTTGAAATGAAATGAGTCTATGTGGTAAAAAAAATTATTTTGGGAAAAGAAGAAATTGCTTTATCCAAAATGTTTTTTGAGAATTAAATCACAGCAACGTAAAATCCCGGGTTTGTACTTTGAAAGTAAGAAAAATGAGTTCAATAACACATTAACTATTATTTATATATTATTTGTATATCCTAGCTTTGTTAATTTGTTAATCAAGTTTTGAAAATTTATCTTAGGACCATCCTCATAAGAATCAGCGATATCAACAAAGGCAAAAGACATAAATTAAGACTGGTCTAAACTCAAAGAAGCAGCAGACGACAATTTTAAGTTGTTGAAAATTTAAAAATCTTTGTCTTCTTGGATATAAAACATTGTGGATGTCACAAGCAAATTCAACACTGTACTCAATATTTTAAAAAGCCTTTATTCTTGGGGGTGGGGGGGGGCGTAAAAAAGCAAAATTTGTCGGAATCTATTAATGCAAACAGGCAAGCTCAGGAGACAATTGTCTTTTTATGGTAGAAAACATTGTGGATGATGAAGAAATTGCTTGTCACAAGCAATTTCTTCATTGTCCGCAATATTTTCCATAGCCCTTTTTTCTTTTGGGCATAAAAAGCGGAGTTGTGTAGAAATGTGTCAACACACACAGACAAGCGAAGATGACCATTTTCTGTCTTCCATTGTTTACAATATATTGTGCGCTATAAGCTCATTTCAACGTCTCCGCCGTCATAGCGCAGTTGGTAGCGCGTCGGACTATCAATCTAGAGGTCCAGGGTTCGATCCCCGACGGCGGCACTCATCCTTTCCGACTATTTGTCATTGCCAAATGGGTGGATAACCCTAGAGCTATTTGAGATTGCAGCTGGAGGCTAGGAAGGGATGTAATGGTGGTACTGGTGTGAGAAATACCAGGATTCCATTGCTAGGTGCTCCAGTCGCCGCGATATAACTGAAAGATTGTTGGAAGCGGCGTAAAACCCATTCAAACAAACAAAATCATTTCCACGTCGCTTTAATGCACAAAGCAAGGGAAATAATACATTTTTGTCTCTCATTGTTTACAATGCATCGTGCGCAATATACTCATTCTAACGTCGTATTTTCAGGCCGCAGGCTAGAAGCCAATCAATCTACCCAGAGCCCTAATTAAATTAGCAGCTAATTGATCTTTCTGTCTTCTGTCAGTAATTACATTTCAGAAAGGGGGAAAACTTTTAATAATAGATGAAACCTGTCTCAACTGACTTGTGGATGAGTTCTGAGTATTCCAAATGCGTAACTTCCGGTAACTTACTGGTTCCCGGTTTTTCTTCACTAACTTAGAATCTCACCAATGGGTGGATAATCGTAAACTAAAACTGGATAGCAGCTGGAGGCTAGGAAAGGATGCAGTGGAAGTATACTGGTTTGAGAAATACCAGGAATCCATTGTTATGTGCTTCAGCCGCCGCGATTTGACTGAAATACTGTTAAAAGCGGTGTTAAACCCCATTCAATCAATCTACTTTCCCACAGTACAAAATTTTAGACAGGTCCAAATTGAAGGAAACTGCAGATGACAAATTCAAGTCAATATTAAATTTTTTCGTCTCTTTTGATAGAAAACATTGTTGATAATGGAGAAATTGTTTTTAACGAGCATTTTTTTTTTTTTCATTTTTACGCAATGTTTTCCAAATCTTTTTATTTGAGTCTAAAATTTGTTGGGTGGAAATGAGTTAAGATTTTTTTCAATTCTCTTGTTTTCACTGTCCCTGGAACCTTATAAAATTCACTATAAATTTGATATAGTATACAACTAATGCCCTACTAATGTTTGTCGGGTTGTGTCGTAATTCGTGTGTGTATTTCCGTTTATTTATCGTCGCTACCGTAGCACATGCCCATATGAGCGACGCCCCCAGAAGACGGTTAGTTGTTACGGGGAATAGTGCAAGGATACAGGACGAAACTGCTGAGAGCTCCGCCTGGTTCTTTAACGTGCTCGGTGGATAGCATCGTCACACGGGGCCTCGGTTTAACGTCTCATCCGAAAGACAATTAGTTGATATGGTCAGCCCAGGGCTTGAACCCGTGATCTTGAGGTTTGAAGTCAAGTGCTCTACCAACTGAGCTAATCGGGCTGACAATGTGTCGTAATTCTTCTGGTTCAGTCGATAACAACTGAATTGCTAGAGGATTCCGTTGTCTGCGCATGTCCTTTCTCCGAAGATTGACCTGTCTTCGGGACCGTATCACTTATCCAGATTGGGATAAATATTACTACGTCGTACGCATAACTCCATAATATATCGCCAAAAAGTAGCAAGAGGATAATTGCAATAAAAACTACAATTGTTGAGAAATCAAACTAATTGTCGCCAAAAATTTACAAGAAAAATAATTAATTTAAATTGCGAAAGCATTCATGTCTTATATGTGCTCAAATAACAGGCATCAAAATTATGAATTATTTATCATGATCACCTGTGACAAAGAAGATTACTTAACAAAACCATACTTTGCTAGTTTTCAGTACATTGATTTTATCTTTTTCCCGCGTTTTATTTCATTAGTTTCACTTCCAAAACACCCTAAACCACTCTCTTATTGCAACCATAAAACCGATGAACTTGAGGCACATATTAAGTGTGCAGAGGGTCCCTTGTCGGGTCTGGTGACGTGTTAGATTAGACCTCTCGTGTCTGCAAATTGAATTAACAGCCATCAGAAATAGAAATTGTTTGATCTGAAGACCGAACACAACTTTACGGACAAAATAGGCAAGAATGAAAGAACACTTTGAAAAAGATGGTATCAATTCATCCGAAAAGGAGCAATATGACAATTTCGTATGATAAATATTGGGGAAATAGATACTTTTCAAAAGGGGTCATTTTGGGGAGTTAGTATTTTGGAAATAAACATAAATTATAGTAGAATTGCGATTCCATGGAAATCGTCTGAGTACGGGCGATACTTATTTTGTAGGGAGAATACATAAGTATAAGATTACCCAAAGAAACGCAATATCCATCTAATCGCTATCAATGAAGCTTAAATTAACAGGCAACATTTTGAGTTCTTCTCAAAGTTTAATGAGTGCAAAGTGCCACTGGAGGCTTAACCACTTAATCCGTTGGTTGCATGCTTCATAAAAAGTAGTTCTTGTGTATTTTAGGAATATTGCTAATTCTGTCTGCATGCAAGTTCATCTCGTAGGTAGTTTTAGCTCACTTGAGCATATCGTATTGAGAACTCCTTCAAAAGAATGCTATTTAACCCAGTGCCACTCAGTCCCGCTGATATACGCATCTCAAGAAGAAAGCTTTGGAAAACTTTGTGGACACTGAAGATATTGCTTGCAACAAGCAATTTTTCCCCACTATTTTTTACCCTATAAGGCAAATATTTTCTGAATTCCACCATTTTGAAATTGTCGTCTACAACTTCTTTCAATTTTAACTGGTCTAAGACAAAGAATATTACTAAAGAGAAACATGATTTGCTAGCTTAAAGTAATTTCAGTACTTTGATTTTGTCACAGTATAGTTTCGCGTTGAAGATCAATCAATTGATTCAGCCCCCAGCTGCTATCCCACTTAGGTTTACGATTATCCACCCATTTGTGAGAGACAATTGTCGGAAAGAATATGTGTCGCCGCCGGGGATCGAACCCATGACAGCCGCCGCGATATGATTTAAATACTGTTAAAAGTGGCTTTAAACCCAATTCAATCGATCAATCAATCAATCATCAAGTACTTTGCCATATACAGCACTTCGTTGGACAATACAATGCCCAATACAACACTTCGTCGACCAACACTTTGCCCAATACAGCACTTCGTTCGCTAATACTTTGCTGATTACGTCACTTTGTTGACCAATACTTTGCCCAATACAACACTTCGTTTACCAACATTTTGCCGAATACAACACTTCGCTGACTAATACGTTGCCCAATACATCACTTCGCTCCACAATACTCTGCCCAATACGTCATTCCATTCAACAATACGTTGCCCAATACGACACTTTGCCGAACAAAAATACTACGACCAATACGACACTTTGTTCATCAATAATTCGTCAAGTACTACTCTTCTTCGAACAAAAGCTTGCCAAATACGATCCTTTGTTGTAAATAAACTGTCAAATTCAACACTACGTCGAATAATGCTTTATCAAATACTGAACTTTGCAGAACAATACTTTGTGCAATACGACATTTGGTCGAACAAGACTTTGTCGAATAGAACGCTCTTCGAACACCACTTCATCCAATACAACCTTTATTCGCACAAAACTTTGCCTAGCACGACACTTCGTCGAACAAAACCGTATCCAATTCGACATTTTTTCTAAAAATACTTTGTTTAATACATTTGTAGCCTGTTTATCGCAACACCAAGTAGTCATTATTCGACGTAGTGTTGAATTTGACAGTTTTTTTGGGTTTTTTTTTTTTTTTTTTTTCGACAAAGCTACCCGATACTGGCTTGTATCGTAAGATTAGGACAGGCTTGCTACTGAATCATATGGCTTTACCATGATTATTGATTTAACTAATTATCTGATAGACCGACTAGAATATTGTTGTTGTTAAAAACTTTACAACCACACAAAATAACGATTGGAAACATGTAGGAATACCTCGTGTTCTCCTACAACAATAAAAAGACTAGCAAAAGATTTATCAGCTGAATTACTACTTGATCGTGTAGTCTAACTATGATCGTACGTTTATATCTGTTAGACTGACTAAAATATTGTTGAAACAGATATTAAACACAGCCACGTAAAATTATTATTTAGAAAATATAGGAATACCCAGGGTTCTCCTAAAACAACCATGAAAAGACAAGCCAATGATTTATAACCTTAATTACTACTGGATCTTGTAGTCTAACTATGATGTTTGATTTAAGCGATTATCTGTTAGACCACCTAAAATATTGTTGATATAGACCATGTAAAATAACGATTGAAATATGTAGGAATACCTTAAGGTTCCCTAACAATAATAAAAGACTAGCAAAGGATTTATAAGCTTCAATACTGCTGGATCAAGCAGTATTGCTGTGATCTTTGATTCTACCGATTATCTGTTAGACCGATTAAAATATTTTTGAAATAGATGTTAAACATCGTAACAAAACAACCGACTAAAATATTGTTGAAATAGATGTTAAACACAGTACCACAACAACCGACATAAATATTGTTGAATTAGATGTTAAACCGTAACTCAACAACCAACAAAATATTGTTGAAAAAGATGTTAAACACGGTAGCACAACAACCGACTAATATATTGTTTAAATAGATGTTAACCGCCGTAAAACAACAACATAAAAAAGACAGAACAAGTAAGACAAACCCTAGATTCTTCTGTAACAGTAAAAGATTAGCAGAAAATTTATCAGCTTAATTACTATTGAATTATAGAGCTTAACTTTGAATTATTGATGCCGTTGATTGCTGGTTGGAACATAGACTGATTTCCCCTGGGAATAGCCCTGTCTTAAACCCATGCCAGACGGTAACATTTTAGACTGGTTTCAAATGAAAGAAGAGTCAGACGATGACAAAACTCAGACCGGTCAAAATTCAAAGAACTTGTAAACGACAATTTAAAGTTTATGAAATTTTAGATTTGTTCAATTTTCATGGTAGAAAACATTGTGTAAAATGAAGAAATTGCTATTTACAAACGATTTCTTCATTTTTCACAATGTTTCCCCAATTGCTCTTATCTCGAGTGGCACTCAAAGCGTCATCGTGTGGGAGTGGTTTAAGTCGGTAGTATTTAGGTAATATTTGTCTGACAGGGTAGAAAACGTTGTGGAAAATTAAGAAATTGCTTGGTACAAGCAATTTGTTCATTGACCACAATGTTTTTTTATTAGATGATTTCTTTGGTGTGTTAAAAGGAGGGATAGACAATGTACGGAGATAGATTCCAATCACGGGAAATAATTTAGTGTCTATTGTAAAGTGTAGATAAGCCACTTTCAACAATTTATTAGTTAAATTGCGGAGGCTTGTGTCCCTTACCATGCATTCCTGTCATTTCTAAACAACTACAACTACAACATTCAATATGTGTCATCATCAACCGCTCATCCCACTTAACCCATTCCCATACTACTCTGCGTTTGATCGCCTCACCCCTACCCACACGAAAAATCTAGCTTTGAAAACATTGTTGAACGTGAAGAAATTGTTTGTTACAAGCAGTTTCTTCATTATCAAACAAGGTTTTAAGACCCAAATGACAAAAAATTCATCGACTATAAATAATCGTCTGCAACTTCTTTGAATTTAGAGCCGCCGTCATAGCGCAGTTGGTAGCGCGTCGGACTTTCAATCTAGAGGTCCCGGGTTCGATTCCCGACGGCGGCACTCATCCTTTCCGACTACTCGTTTCTCACCAATGGGTCGTTAATCGTAGACCTATGTGGGATAGCAGCTGGAGGCTAGGAAAGGATGTAATGGTAGAACTGGTGTGAGAAACACCAGGAATCCATTGTTAGGTGCTCCAGCCGCCGCGATATGACTGAAAGATTGTTAAAAGCGGCGTAAAACCCCATTCAAACAAACAAACAAATCTTTGAATTTAGACCAGTCGTCTGGTAATATGTTATGTAATGGGTTAAGCACCCTATTTATTCTTCGCCGACTCTCACGAGACAGTGTCGCATTTCACTTTGATTTTTATCAAATGCCGGAATTTCGGCCGAGCCGGGGTTCGGAACCCAGTCTCACGATTGAGAGAACATGGCGTTACCGACTGACCTAAACGATCTTGGTACACCGTGTAACAAGCAATATCTGTGTATGCCGCCGTCATAGCGTAGTTGGTAGCGCGTCAGACTCCTAATCTTCAATCATGGGATGTCATGGGTTCGATAATCGTAAACCTAAACGGGAAAGCAGCTGGAGGCTAGGAAAGGATGTAATGGTAGTATTGGTGTGAGAAATACCAGGATTCCATTGTTAGGTGCTCCAGCCGCCGAGATATAACTGAAAGATTGTTGAAAGCGGCGTAAAACCCTATTCAAACAAATACACCGTGGTAACGAGCAATATCTGTATATAGCGCCGTCATAGCGCAGTCGGTAGCGCGTCAGAAACCTAATCTTCAATCAAGGGATGTCATAGGCTCTATCCCCGGCGGTGGCACATTTCTTTTCCGTCATTTGTCTCTCACCAATTGGTGGATAATCTTAAATCTAAGTAGGATAGCAGCTGGAGGCTAGGAAAGGATGTAATGGTAGTACTGATGAGAGAAAGAACAGGTATCCTTTATTAGGTGCTCCAGCCGCCGCGATATGACTAAAAAGTGTTGTAAGTGGCGTTAAGCAAGACAGAAAAAAATATCTGTAGTGTCTACAATGTTTTCTACCCTAAATCTTAAAAATATATTGTTCTAAGTTTTACTATCTTAAATTTGTCGTCCGCTTTTTCCTTCAATTTCGACCAGTCTAAAACAATGTCGTCTGGTAATGGCTTAAAGAATTAATTGATTGATTGAATGTGGTTTAACACCGCTTTTAACAGTATTTCAGCCATATCGCGGCGGTTGGAGACCTAATATTGGATTTCTGGTATTTCTTACACCAGTACTACCACTACATTCTTTCCTAGCCTTCAGCTGTTATGCCATTCAGGTTTAAGATTATCCACCCATTGGTGAGAGACAAATGTCGGACAGAACATATGCCGCCGCCAGGGATCGAACCCATGACATTCCATGATTGAAGATTAGGAGTCTGACGCGCTACCGACTACGCTATGATGGCGGCTAATGGCTTAAAGAAAAGGATATTTTTTATTGCAGTTCGCCATGAAAGCAAGGACAGAGCTTTGTAAGAAATATGGTATATGTTATCATGTGAAACACGAAATGGACCTGAGCCTGAGCCAACCTTTCCAACAATTGAACAATCGCAACTGTCAATCAAATAATCAATCAATCAACCTATGAAATCATTTATTCAGACTGGTAGTTAACTTGAAACTCCAACATTGGCCGCCATTTTTGAAGAATTTTAGTTTGTCTGGCGACTTAAACGTCGTAACTACAGCTTATTTAAGCTGTAGTTACGACTTTTCGGTCGCCAACCACATATCATACTTTGTATTACTAGTAACAAGCCATAAATTTTGCAAAATAACGCCGTCCAGAATCGAAGCAGATTTTCCTGTCGAACTTAATTGACGGGGAAACCGGAGTAAGTGGGGGGGGGGGACAGCGATTGGCCAATTTCCTCTAAGTATACATCGGAACAAATGTTCAACATTTTTTTGTTACAAGCAATTTCTTCTTTCCCTCAGTGTTTTTTTTTTTTTTTTTTTTGTTTTTTTTTCTCAAGTATAAAATCACAGGGACGTAAAAACCAAGGATTTAACAGGAAACGTTAACCTTTTCTTGTACAAGCACGAGATTTTACATCATTGTGATTTTATACTTGGGAAAACAGTGTTGAAAAAGAAGAAATTGCTTGTAACAAGCAATTTCTCCTTTTCCTACAATATTTTCTACCATATTGGATTGTTTCATTTCAAATTTTGTCATATGTGCCCTCTTTCAATTTGGACCAGGCTAAATTTTTTAAAAAATGGGAAAACGTTCGAGAAAGTATAATATCTAGCATGGCAAGGCTTAATTTAGCGCTTATACGCTTTTGTTAGAAATTGCGATATTACAGGTATCTACGAAAATAATGTTTTGTTAACCATCTCCAGCTTAGAAAATATTCCGAACTTTTTTCGAAGGTTAACTCCTAAAACATATTCATTTTTTTTTTTTTTTTTTTTGTTTCCTTTTTAATTTTCAATTAGAAAACAAATCGAATGGGGAAAAAATCCGTTCGGCATATTTAATGTACCTCCTTCTCCAAGTTCTCCAATTTCGTAACTACATCTTATAATAAGCTGGAGTTACGAGGTTTCGGTGGAACACCGTCGGAAATGTAGCTCAAAGAAAAATGCGGAAGAATAAACACGTGAAAATAAATTGCGCAGTCCCATCGATGGGAAAATTTCGTTCCTTAAAAGGAAATCAATTAAATATAACGGTATAGATTTAATTGAAATTGACAAAGTTTTCATTTCGCTCTTTTCACATGTTTTCGTTAATATTCTTTAATGGATGCACCAAAGATTTTATGGGTACATGTTCTTTCCTTTATCGAAAGAGACGCTTTTTTAAAATCTTTATAAAATCGATATGTGATTTTCATATAACTTTTTAATCCTTTCCGGTCAAGTCCTTGGTTTTTATGTTCATGTGAGTTAATATATTAAGAGAATATTGTAGAAAAAGAAGAAATTGCTAGTAACAAGCAATTTCTTCTTATTCTACAATATTTTCTACCATACTGATCGGTTATTTTTCATATTAAACCCAATATAATTTTTTGTCTGCATAACTTTTGATTCTAGACAGGTCTGAAATATTGCCATACAGGGAAGTGTTAAGAAATTAATGAGGAAAGAAAAGAAATTGCTTTTTACAAGCAATTTCTTCTTTTCATTCACTGTTTTCTACCGCAAAGGATAGTTTCCTTTCAATTTGCACTCAAAATTAATTGTCGTCCATAACGTCTTTCCCATAGGGCCAGTCTAAAATTTCGAAAAACGGGAAATGAAAAAATAACTTCATATACACGTACGATCTTCGACCAGTCTGCTTTTTGAAACGTTTTCAAATTATGGAGGTGCGAATACTGTTGACGTTGGTAAATTTGCTAACTCGCGAAGTCTGACAAGGGTTGAAACAAGGGGATGATTTTTTGATAAATTGGTAAACTATTAAACGGATCTAGCCGTGGCAGTCAGTTTAACCCTTTCAAACTCAATCCCGCTTTTTTAACCCTTACAGAATAAAGAATAGGAAAACATTGTGGAAAATAGTATGATGTAAGACTGATACAAAACATTGCGTTTAATCCTCGCCTCGTAGGAAAATTTATTTTTCACCCGACATTCGGTCTCGTGAAATATTCGAATTTTTTGTTCGAGGCTTGTTTCCAATGCTCGAGGCTGGTTTCCAATGCAAAGTTTTTATATCCTTCTACTTTTTTTTTTTTTTTTAAATGGGGTTTTACGCCGCTTTCAACAATCTTTCAGTTATATCGCGGCGGCTGGAGCATCTATCAATGGATTCCTGGTATTTCTCACACCAGTACCGCCATCACATCCTTTCCTAGCCTCTAGCTGCTATCCCACATAGGTCTACGATTATCGACCCATTGGTGGGAGACAAATAGTCGGAAAGGATGAGTGCCGCCGTCGGGAATCAAACCCGGGACCTCTAGATTGACAGTCCGACGCGCTACCAACTTCGCTATGACGGCGGCTTCCTAACTCTAACATATTTGTGATGGCTCTTAAAAGTTCCTGAATCCAAAGACCTGTCATCTGGAGGGGTAACACTGGACAAAACTTTTTGAATATTTAAATATTTTTTTACGATATTCAGGGTTTTGAATTTTTTAATTTATCTCATTTCAAAGCAAAATAAACACGATTCATTCGTATAAAGAATCAAGCATATACTTATGAATTAGCTTTTTCACGTTCACCTTTTCATTAAAGATCATTTGAATTAATTGAAATTTGATGTCTATACAAACGCGGAGGAATACATGACCGGACTCATTCGTGTGTATTCATCCGCGACGGGTTTATAGTCATTCTTTTTTAACCCATTCCCACACAGTGACGCCTTTTGACGCCCTTCAAGGAAAAACAATTGGGAAAACATTGTGAAAAATGATGAAATTGCTTGTAACAAGCAATTTCTTCAATTTACACAATGTTTTCTACCCATAAAGAAGAAAAAATCTAAGATTTCATAAACTTCAAATTGTCGTGTACAACTCCTTACAATTTCGACCAGTCTAAAATTTCGTCGTCTGGTAATAGGTTAACCCACTAATCGTACCAGACAAGATAACCTTGCCGAGTCTGATTCCCTTAGTCGGCAAGGCGCTGTGCGCTCAATCCTAGGATCCTGGATTCACACCTCGGCTCGACCAACATTCTTCCCCCCCCTTTTTTTTCATTTGACAAAGGTCATTGTGACATTAAGTTTATTTTTAATTAAGTTTATTTTATAGTCTGTTTTCAAACCGAAGTTCGCTCAGCGACTTTACAACTAAACACGACCATCGAGTTCGGCTTCATGTTTTTGTTGTTGTTGTTGTTGTTTTGTGGTTTTTTTTCCTCTGGTCGCTTAAAAGAGGCTGTCGCTCTAGGAAGATTTGATGTATTATCAATATTGGAACTTAGAACACTGTTGCACCAAGGCCTCAAGTTGCACCGTTATGATAAAAAAAATAGCTGTAAAATATGAAAGATTTATCTGATCAGTTTATTTCATATCTTCACGAAAAAAAATGTGTACGGACTTGTTTTATTACCTAAAGCACAAAACAGTTTAATAAGAAACTCTCTATAACACGTACACCTTTGTTTATTTGACTTTGTGGGGGGGGGATAACAATTAAAATTCAGATAAAGATTATTTTGTTGTTGTTGTTCTTGTTGTTGTTTAGTTTTCATGTAGGCAAAACTTTCAGACCGCAATGAAAGTAAAAGCACTCTTTTCATCACTCATATAAATCACTTCACGAATAACTCGTACAGTATTGTCCACAATAAAGTATCGCGACCGTATACAATTTTTCCTAGCATAAACATCTTAGTTCTTAATCATTTCCCATGACACAAACCAAGAAAAGTTCATGAGCGTATGAAAAAAATGTTCGTCAGAAAAAAAAGATAAAATAGGAGGCCTAGACTTAATAACTTATCTAAATCGATTAACTTCAAAATGATCGAATACCTTATGCAAATCGATCAAAGACACAAAATAAACATAAATCTTCTTTTTATCACCTCTTTGAAAAAGAAGAAAGAATAAGAAAAATGAGTGGGGTCTATGAGGCGAAACGAACATCTTCTTTTTTGGCTAGAAAAGCGTCAGCTTTGATAGCTTATGTTAACAGACAAAATTTTGAGGTTGTTTCAAAGTTCAACGAGTGCAAACTGTCACTGGAAGCTTAACTACTAAATCTGGTAAATGCCTACGCTATAAAACGTAGTTTCTTATGTAATTTTGGGAATATTGCAAACTCTGCGTGTAAATTCATCTCCTAGGAATTTTAGCTCACTTGAGCACATCGTGTTCAAAATAACTCCGATCAGAGTCTTCAAAGAGGTTGCCGACGACAATTTCAAATTGTTGAAAATTCTAAAATGTTTATCTCCCTAGGTAGAAACAATGTGAAATATAAAGAAATTGCCTGTGAGAAGCAATTTTTTTCATTTTCCACATTATATTCGAAACTATTTTCTGGGGGGGGGGGGGGTAAAAAGGGGGATTGTCTAGGAATAGGTTAACTCCTTGGTTGCTTTAACCTTGGTTCTTTATCATGACAAAGAAGATTACTGAACAAAACAATGCTTTGCTGGCTTACAGTACTTTTCAGTATTTTGATTTACTCCATAATTTTACTTAGCACTGAGTACTAAATGAGACTAAATGTTGCTATTCAAGATATTTTCCATAGTTCATAATACTAAAGGCGTAACGCCTTTACGCAAAATAGGCACGTGCGTAAATCAAATTCTAAAATCTAATAAGTCAAAATTAATTTATTGTTATTGGGTGATCAAAATACCGTTACTACTGGTAATTGAAACAAAAATGTTCTCGAGGAAACCCAAATCCTCTAAAGCCCCAGGAGAAAAAAAAATTGCCCCTGCATGCCTCCGTCATCTCTGCCGATTACATGCGCATCCAGTCAAACTTGCCTAGGCTGTCACCCATATTAAGCGACCATTTTCATTAAGCCACCATAATTGATTTTACCTTTCCGAAACCAGTTGGACATATTTGATAAAAAAAAAAGAATAACTAAATCCTATGTTTTTGGTACTCAATGAGACGACTATAATAATTTCGGACAACAATCTATTAAGTGAGAATTCTGCAAAAGATATAAATACAGTCGAACAGATAGTTCATTTAAGTCTCAAAATCAGTAATAAACGACCATCATCTCAAGCGACCACTTTTTGATCGTCCCCCTTGTGGTTGCTTAATTCAAGTTTTACTGTAATTAAGATATCAATGGTACAAGAAAGGTATACCGTTACGGCCATGGTAAAATAATTCGTATTGTTGAAACGCGAAAGTTATGATGTACGATGGTTGTAACGCGAGAAAACTAGACTACGGTATTGATAACACGAGAGTACGTCTGTGATAAAGCGAGACTAGAGACTATAGTTGTCATAATAGAACAGTACGATGGTGAGAGGGGAGACTAGACACTAACACTGTCATAATACGACAGTACGATGGTAAAAAAGGGTGACTAAGCACTACGATTGTTTTAAGGGATAGTTCAATGGTGAAGAAGCGAGACTTGAGATTAAGATTGTCATAATACGACAGTACGGTGGTAAAAAAAGGTGACTTAGTTTATACCAATTTATTTTAGTTCGATTGCGACGAAAGCTTTAAGCTTATAGAGTCGCTCTCGAACACACAAACCAGATGTTTTCACGTCCCTGAAAGAGAGGCAGTGGCTTAACCCCAATGCTACCCACTTCTACAGCTGGGTAAACTGAGGCTGGCTATTAAGTGTCTTGCCCATGAACCACCTCGGTGATGGTCGGGCTCGAACCCGTGACCTTCAGATCACGAGTCAAGTACCTATACCACTCAACCATCGAGGCAGGTGACTTCGCACTAAAATTGTCATAATAGGACAGTTCAATGGTGAAGATGCGAGAATGGAGACTAAGGTTGTCATAATACGACAGTACGATGGTAATAAAGCGAAAATAAAGACCACGAATGACATAATTTACGAGAGTAAGACGCTGATAAACCGAGAGTAGAGACGACGGTTCTCATAATACGAGATTACGATGTTGATAAAGCGAGGCTAGAGACACCGATCGTCATAATTCGAGAGTTGATCGGTGATTATGATAGACTAGAGACTAGGATTGTCATAATATGAGAGGACGTTGCTGAAAACGCTAGTTTCGAGACTACTATTGTCATAAAACGGGAGTATGATGGTGCTAAAGCTAGTCTACGGTTGTCATAATACAAGAGTATGATGGTGAAATAGCGAGACTACGATTGTGATAGTCCGAGAGTACGAATGGTGATAAATGCGAGACTACAGGACTACTTTGATCATAATAAGACAATACGGTGGTGAAAAAGCGAGAAAACGATTGTCGTAATCCGAGAGTTATGATGTTGATAAAGCGGCAATACGATTAACATAATACCGGAGTACGATGGTAAATTAGATAGACTAGAGACTATGGTTTCCATTAAGCGAGAGTACGATGGTGATAAAGCGAGTGAAGAGACGACGATTGTCATAATACGAGGTTATGAAAGTGAGACTAGACTCCGATTGTCACACTACGAGAGTACGGCCGTGAAAAAGCGATACTACGATTAAAATAATCCCCGAGTAATTCAACCAAACTCAACAAAAATTCACAGGAAGGATCCTTGGGTGGCCTTTATCAGATCCCTTCAAAGCATTTTGATCGGGTGAAAAGTATGTAACGATATATACATGTAAATATATCGTTAAAATACCTCAACGGGATGAAAATTATTGCGGGCAGGTTGTGTCCCCTAGCGCACAAATTAGCAGATTTGCGCAAAATCGACAGTAGATTTGGGTAGAAAGTGGCACCTCCGATAATCCGACCATCAAACTTTTTCTGTCCACATTATATATCTCCTGCATATCTCAGGCTTTCAGCGCTTCCAGCGCTTTGATTTTCTATATTTTTCAGGGAAATATCCGCGATTTGTGGGTGCATTTTTGGAGAGTCTCTTTGTAATTTACGGTAAAAAAAAAAAAATAAACGTTTCTATATATCGGTAAAAATCTTTTTGCAGGTCATTGTCAAAATTTCCTCGCAAGAATTATGGCCATAAACAATTTATGAGCGACTGGTGATAATAAAATTTCTAGCAGGCGATAGCTTGATTGAAACAATACTAAATAATTCAAGCCAACTCGTGTTTTCTTCTGTAGACTCGACGCTAATTAATTTAAACGTTACCTCATGTCATTGTGTATGGTTATGAAACTTCACACAAGTAATTTCATACTTTTTTTGTCTTCTTGAGAATAATAAGGGTTGACTGCATGTATTTCGGTGGTTTCGAGAAACTTTTTCTGTCCGTTTAGCTTGATTTGTTTGTTTGTTTGAATGGGGTTTAACGCCGCTTTCAACAATCTTTCAGTTATATCGCGGCGGCTGGAGCACCTAACAATGGATTCCTGGTATTTCTCGCACCAGTACTACCACTACACCCTTTCCTAGCCTCCAGCTGCTATCCCACATAGGCTTACGATTATCTGCCCATTGGTGGTAGACAAATGTCGGAAAGAGATTTGCCGCCGTCGGGGATCGAACCCGGGACCCTTTGAATGATAGTCCGACGCGCTACCAATTGCGCTATGACGGCGGCCCGTTTAGCTTGACTGTTTTTATGCGAAGCTTTAAACTATCGAATATTCTTTTATCGTTGTCATTACGCTCACCGAAGGTCGAGCACAAAGCCGACGCTTGGTCTTTCCGTTCGTCCACCCTTCCGCCCGTCCGCCTCGATTTCTGCACAATCGTTTGGCCAAATTGGATAAATTTACAGTTATGTGAATTCCTTATGACATCGAGCCGACGCGTTTTCCCGGTTTTTAGACAGCTTCAAGGTCAAGGTCACAGATCAAGGTCAAACATTAAAATTGAGCTTGTCCAGAGCACATCTCATTCAGATGTGGACGGATTTCAATATAACTTTGAACAATTGTTCCCTATCATGTGTAGATGTACAATTTGAAAGAAAATCTGGGATAGCTCCAAGACCAAGATCAAGGTCAAACATTTAATTTAAGCATGTCCGGAGCATAGCTCCTAAAATAATGGATGGATTTCAAAATAACTTTGCACAACTGTTCTGTATCATGACTAGATATGCCATTAGAAACAAATTTTCAGATAGATCCAAGGTCACGGCTCAAGATCGTGCATTAGTGTCAAGCAAGTCTGCAGAAGGGTGACCATACTGTCGCTTCGTGATGGTATAAGTTTTGTCGTAAATGTATGAACATTTTCAACGTATTTAATTGAACGCAAGTTTTTTGTTTTTTTTTTTTTTTTTTTTTCGAACGTAAGTTACGCACATTTTTGTGTAATTTGGTAATCGGAAATCATGTTTTCTGCGATTTTTTTTAAATTGAATTCACAAAACCGCTCGAAGACCCGACGTGCGAAGGTATCTGCGCATGAAAAATCTCGTGCACGGGCGAGATTAAAAGTAAAAGAAAGGACAACTTCATGTCATAAGCATGATAAGTTATGATCTGATGTACGCAAGAGTTTTTGAACGTTAAGTACGTGAAATTTTGTGTTATTTTGATAATCAAGATTTTCTGGTGAGACACACAAAAATGTTGAACGTACGTAAAATCTAAACCCTTTATTGAAACAAGTGATATTTCTTAACCCATTCCCACACAGTTGTGATTTTTGTTGCCCCTCAAGAAAAAAAAAAACAGTTGAGGTAAACATTGCGCAAAATGAAGAAATTGCTTGCTTCATTTTACGCGATGTTTTCTGTCCAGAAAGTTGAAAATATCTAAAATTTCATAAATTTTGAGTTATCGTCTACAACTTAATGGAAATTGGACCAGTCTAAAACTTTGTCGTTTGGTAATGGGTTAAATGACAAACAATCACAACCTCTTGAATGACCCGGCCAGAAATCAGGGATAAAAACACCCGACCAGGAGCGACCCAGACTAGAAAGAAGTGCGCCCTAAATTCTTTACGAGCGTTTGATGGCCCCGCCATTTAATGACGGAAGGACGTATAGAGCTGCGTTGGTGTATTTTTTTTTATGTGTGTGTGTGTGTGTGTGTGTGTGTGTGTGTGTGTGTGTGTGTGTGTGTATGGCAATCAATTAGAGGACCCAGGCTTGAACGCACTCCAACGATTAGAGGACTGCGGTACAATTGGAGGACTTGCACACGGGTCCTCAAAATGTTTTCATTGTATTCAACTGATTTTGATATACTATTATAGAAAATTGAAAAATAATCGAGTCCTCATTTAAACGTTAAAAAGTAGTCTGGACGCACAGAACATGCACACTTTGCTTTTGTCACGTGACTTGAGAGTGTGCTTGACGACTGGAACAGGTCCTCACATACATATATTTTGTTTTTCCCATGGCTGTATGCACAGGTCCTCACAAACTTGGGAGTGTAACATGAATGAACATACATATATTTTGTTTTTCTCTTGACTGTATGCATAGGTTCACACAAACTCTTTTCTGTTACAGTACATGTCCTCACAAATATTTCGTCAAGCCTCAATAGCTCAGTCAGTAGTCAGGCTGGCAATTTAAGGGATCTCAATATGGCACTGGCTCGAAACCTGGCTCAGCCAACTTACTTTCCGAAAAGTCAATGTGACCTGATTCATTCTTTTTCACCAATGGACAAAGTTTATGTGATAAAGCAGTCAGTGGCTTGGAAAGAAAGCTATGTGTGGTACTGGTGGATAGGTGCACTGACTGCCATGATTTGACTGAAACAACGTTCTTTCCAAGTGCACCTATCCATGCTGCCATGGTATTTCTTCACCGGTACCGCAAGTAACGTTTATTTTCTTCCAAAATTAGAATTACTTTTTCAAACAAAGTCCATTGGTGAAAGACGAATGATTCGGGTCACAGACTTTCATCGAACGTCGAAAAGAAATATAGCCGAGTTGGAATTCGAACCAGTGGCAAACTGGGACCATGTGCTTGTAAATTGCTGCTTATAAGTCGCTACCCACTGAGCTATTGAAACTGCATAATGCGTGAAATGACGCCTTGAACAAATTGAAACACTTTAAAAGACGGCAGGAGGTTACGGGTTGGATCCCTGGCCAAACATATCGGTGACAATATAGCATTGATAGTAATTGACTAGTTTTCTAAACTATACCGTAGCAGATCATAACCATTCATTGGTGTGTCTTATTCTTGTTTCACTTTTAAAAAAAGTTAGGTTTCAAAAAAGCCGTCTCTTGCATACAGATCAAACTAAGGACCCAGGGCTTGAACGCACACCAACCATTAGAGGACTGCGGTACAATTAGAGGACTTGCACACGTTGAGATTGTCCTAACGTGACGCCACTGTATACTTGATAAAGTGGATTATGGCACACCAAATGGGTCAGAGTCTATTAAGACCGTGAACGCATAAAATATACGCGTCCACGCGTAAATTTTATGCGTCGAAGCATATATTTACACGTCGACGCATACAATTTACGCTTTAAAAGACGGCAGGAGGTTGCGGGTTGGATCCCTGGCCAAACATATCGGTGACAATATTGCATTGATAGTAATTGACTAGTTTTCTAAACTATACCGTAGCAGATCATAACCATTTATTGGTGTGTCTTATTCTTGTTTCACTTTTAAAAAAAGCTAGGTTTCAAAAAAGCCGTCTCTTGCATACAGATCAAACTAAGGACCCAGGCTTGAACGCACACCAACCATTAGAGGACTGCGGTACAATTAGAGGACTTGCACATGTTGAGATTGTCCTAACGTGACGCCACTGTATACTTGATAAAGTGGATTATGGCGCACCAAATGGGTCAAAAGTCTATTTAGACCGTGAACGCATAAAATATACGCGTCCACGCGTAAATTTTATGTGTCGACGCATATATTTACACGTCGACGCATAAAATTTATGCTTTAAAAGACGGCAGGAGGTTGCGGGTTGGATCCCTGGCCAAACATATCGGTGACAATATAGCATTGATAGTAATTGACTAGTTTTCTAAACTATACCGTAGCAGATCATAACCATTCATTAGTGTGTCTTATTCTTGTTTCACTTTTAAAAAAATTTAGGTTTCAAAAAAGCCGTCTCTTGCATACAGATCAAACTAAGGACCAAGGCTTGAACGCACACCAACCATAAGAGGACTGCGGTACAATTAGAGGACTTGCACACGTTGAGATTGTCCTTACGTGACGCCACTGTATACTTGATAAAGTGGATTATGGCGCACCAAATGGGTCAAAAGTCTATTTAGACCGTGAACGCATAAAATATACGCGTCCACGCGTAAATTTTATGCGTCGAAGCATATATTTACACGTCGACGCATACAATTTACGCTTTAAAAGACGGCAGGAGGTTGCGGGTAGGATCCCTGGCCAAACATATCGGTGACAATATAGCATTGATAGTAATTGACTAGTTTTCTAAACTATACCGTAGCAGATCATAACCATTCATTGGTGTGTCTTTTTCTTGTTTCACTTTTAAAAAAAGTTAGGTTTCAAAAAAGCCGTCTCTTGCATACAGATCAAACTAAGGACCAAGGCTTGAACGCACACCAACCATTAGAGGACTGCGGTACAATTAGAGGACTTGCACACGTTGTGATTGTCCTAACGTGACGCCACTGTATACTTGATAAAGTGGATTATGGCGTACCAAATGGGTCAAAAGTCTATTTAGACCGTGAACGCATAAAATATACGCGTCCACGCGTAAATTTTTTGCGTCGACCCATAAATTTACACGTCGACGCATAAAATTTACGCTTAAAAAAACAGCAGGAGGTTGCGGGTTGGATCCCTTGCCAAACATATCGGTGACAATATAGCATTGATAGTAATTGACTAGTTTTCTAAACTATACCGTAGCAGATCATAACCATTCATTGGTGTGTCTTATTCTTGTTTCACTTTTAAAAAAAGTAAGGTTTCAAAAAAGCCGTCTCTTGCATACAGATCAAACTAAGGACCCAGGCTTGAACGCACACCAACCATTAGAGGACTGCGGTACAATTAGAGGACTTGCACACTTTGAGATTGTTCTAACGTGACGCCACTGTATACTTGATAAAGTGGATTATGGCGTACCAAATGGGTCAAAAGTCTATTTAGACCGTGAACGCATAAAATATACGCGTCCACGCGTAAATTATATGCGTCGACGCATATATTTACACGTCGACGCATACAATTTACGCTTTAAAAGACGGTAGGAAGTTGCGGGTTGGATCCCTGGCCAAACATATCGGTGACAATATTGCATTGATAGTAATTGACTAGTTTTCTAAACTATACCGTAGCAGATCATAACCATTCATTGGTGTGTCTTTTTCTTGTTTCACTTTTAAAAAAAGTTAGGTTTCAAAAAAGCCGTCTCTTGCATACAGATCAAACTAAGGACCCAGGCTTGAACGCACACCAACCATTAGAGGACTGCGGTACAATTAGAGGACTTGCACACGTTGAGATTGTCCTAACGTGACACCACTGTATACTTGATAAAGTGGATTTTGGCGTACCAAACGGGTCAAAAGTCTATTTAGACCGTGAACGCATAAAATATACGCGTCCACGCATAAATTTTATGCGTCGACGCATATATTTACACGTCGACGCATAAGATTTACGCTTTAAAAGACGGCAGGAGGTTGCGAGTTGGATCCCTGGCCAAACATATCGGTGACAATATAGCATTGATAGTAATTGACTTGTTTTCTAAACTATACCGTAGCAGATCATAACCATTCATTGGTGTGTCTTATTCTTGTTTCACTTTTAAAAAAAGTTAGGTTTCAAAAAAGCCGTCTCTTGCATACAGATCAAACTAAGGACCCAGGCTTGAACGCACACCAACCATTAGAGGACTGCGGTACAATTAGAGGACTTGCACACGTTGAGATTGTCCTAACGTGACGCCACTGTATACTTAATAAAGTGGATTATGGCGTACCAAATGGGTCAAAAGTCTATTTAGACCATGAACGCATAAAATATACGCGTCCACGCGTAAATTATATGCGTCGACGCATATATTTACACGTCGACGCATAAGATTTACGCTTTAAAAGACGGTAGGAAGTTGCGGGTTGGATCCCTGGCCAAACATATCGGTGACAATATTGCATTGATAGTAATTGACTAGTTTTCTAAACTATACCGTAGCAGATCATAACCATTCATTGGTGTGTCTTTTTCTTGTTTCACTTTTAAAAAAAGTTAGGTTTCAAAAAAGCAGTCTCTTGCATACAGATCAAACTAAGGACCCAGGCTTGAACGCACACCAACCATTAGAGGACTGCGGTACAATTAGAGGACTTGCACACGTTGAGATTGTCCTAACGTGACGCCACTGTATACTTGATAAAGTGGATAATGGCGTACCAAACGGGTCAAAAGTCTATTTAGACCGTGAACGCATAAAATATACGCGTCCACGCGTAAATTTTATGCGTCGACGCATATATTTACACGTCGACGCATAAGATTTACGCTTTAAAAGACGGTAGGAAGTTGCGGGTTGGATCCCTGGCCAAACATATCGGTGACAATATAGCATTGATAGTAATTGACTAGTTTTCTAAACTATACCGTAGCAGATCATAACCATTCATTGGTGTGTCTTATTCTTGTTTCACTTTTAAAAAAAGTTACGTTTCAAAAAAGCCGTCTCTTGCATACAGATCAAACTAAGGACCCAGGCTTGAACGCACACCAACCATTAGAGGACTGCGGTACAATTAGAGGACTTGCACACGTTGAGATTGTCCTAACGTGACGCCACTGTATACTTGATAAAGTGGATTATGGCGTACCAAATGGGTCAAAAGTCTATTTAGACCGTGAACGCATAAAATATACGCGTCCACGCATAAATTTTATGCGTCGACGCATATATTTACACGTCGACGCATGAAATTTACGCTTGTAAAAACGGCAGGAGGTTGCGGGTTTGATCCCTGGCCAAACATATCGGTGACAATATAGCATTGATAGTAATTGACTAGTTTTCTAAACTATACCGTAGCAGATCATAACCATTCATTGGTGTGTCTAATTCTTGTTTCACTTTTAAAAAAAGTTAGGTTTCAAAAAAGCCGTCTCTTGCATACAGATCAAACTAAGGACCAAGGCTTGAACGCACACCAACCATTAGAGGACTGCGGTACAATTAGAGGACTTGCACACGTTGAGATTGTCCTAACGTGACGCCACTGTATACTTGATAAAGTGGATTATGGCGCACCAAATGGGTCAAAAGTCTATTTAGACCGTGAACGCATAAAATATACGCGTCCACGCGTAAATTTTATGCGTCGACGCATATATATTTACACGTCGACGCATAAGATTTACGCTTTAAAAGACGGCAGGAGGTTGCGGGTTGGATCCCTGGCCAAACATATCGGTGACAATATTGCATTGATAGTAATTGACTAGTTTTCTAAACTATACCGTAGCAGATCATAACCATTCATTGGTGTGTCTTATTCTTGTTTCACTTTTTAAAAAAAAATAGGTTTCAAAAAAGCCGTCTCTTGCATACAGATCAAACTAAGGACCCAGGCTTGAACGCACACCAACCATTAGAGGACTGCGGTACAATTAGAGGACTTGCACACGTTGAGATTGTCCTAACGTGACGCCACTGTATACTTGATAAAGTGGATTATGGCGTACCAAATGGGTCAAAAGTCTATTTAGACCGTGAACGCATAAAATATACGCGTCCACGCGTAAATTTTATGCGTCGACGCATATATTTACACGTCGACGCATAAAATTTACGCGAGCAGTTGAAAATTCATGCGTCGACGCGAAATTTTCGACTGCTCGCGTAAATACACGCGTCGACGCGTATTTTATCTTTGAACCCATCAGCTCCTTCGTTTCATGAATCAATTTTATGGTATAAAGGGAAAGGTTTCTAACCACCTCTCCCATTTGCCAGCATCGGTTTCAGATTTTTTACTCCTGCTCGCGTCTAATTTACGCGTCGACGCATATTTTTTCAACTGCTCGCGTAAATTTTATACGTCGACGCGCATATTTACGCGTGGACGCATAAAAATTTACGCTAGCAGTTGAAAATATATGCGTCGACGCGTATATTTTATGCGTGCACGCTCTAGGCCTATATAGACTTTTGACCCATTTAGTACGTCATAGTGGATTCCTAATAATTTTTGGTGGGTTTTCTTTTCAATCCTTGAGAGAAAAGAGGAAAACAGTCGGTGATATTGAAAAACCTCGTAACTCCAGCTTAATTATATAGCTGGAGTTACGAGGTATCTTGCTATAACATCAATGCAATGCCGTTTCCATTTTGGGGTTTTAAGCAAACATTCTTCAGGGACGTCAAAACCGGTCTTGTTTGGGGGGTGTTATTTTAGCATGAGAATTATTAATAATACAAACGAAATCGCGGATATTATATCAATTATTTAGGGTAAAAACAATAAAATAAGATAAATGTCCCCAAATCCTTGAGAATTTATAAGGCGTATCTTTTTTTCATTGGACACAAATATAAATTTATAACCTATACACGGTGGGGATTGTGCATGCTGAGATGGATAACGAATACGGAGAAAAATAATCTCGAATCTTGTCAAATATTTTGCAATAACTCCTTAATTTCTTTGTCGACTTTCAAAAGGTCTGTTGCATGTACCCCGCCTTGAAAATCCCTTTCCTCGGATACATGGATTATTTGTGGTATCCTTTTAATTTTTCAAAAAATTGATCCCAAATGACCAGAAAACGGAATGATAACGACTACGGCAAAATAAGCCACGCTTCAGGTAGGAAATTGTGCAATAATTTTCTTATTACTGTGTCAATTTTCAAGCGGTTTGTTGCATGTACCCCGCCTTACTGAGCGCTTTCCTCAGGTGTATTACTTATTTGAAAACTCCCCATATTTTTCCCAAAAATGGATCCCAACTGACCTGAAAAACGACCAGATTTTTTGTCGTTTTTCTGGTCGGTTGGGATCACTTTTCGCAAAAAGTACAAAAGGGTTTCGTGTAAAGCATACATCGGGGGAAAGAGCTCAGTAAGGCGGGGTACAAGCAACAAACCGTTTTTTAATTGGCGCAGAAATAAGGAAGTTATTGCAAAATGTCTTAGCTGAAGCGAGGCAAATTTGTCCGTAGATTTACCCATCCCAGCATGCACAATCCCCACCGTGCTATAGCAAATGGCGGTAGGCTATTTAGTCGTAAAATATACTGAGAGGCAAAAGAAAGTATACACGTTTTGTCTCTATATATCTCTCTTAATTTCCATCATATCGACTCAAAATTTTGCATTTTTTATTTCTACCCCAAAACCAATATTAGTTATGATGAATTTCACCTGAAATTGCTTTGACTACCCATACTCCTGCTACATGCCGATTTAGCGAAGCATTAGATATTGCCATTATTCCCTATTTGGTGTCTTTAATCCTTATCATAACAAATCACAACGTTAAATGTTCTCTAACATTCTAACCCAATTCTCGGTGGCTGGTAGAAATTGACCAATATGCCACTTTTTTGCATTAAGACCCATTTTTCTATGACGCAGCATAATAATGAAAGAAACGCGACTTTATATTCACTTAGTCAGGTGACTAGGAACATTCTACGCAAACTTTATCAAAATCCGTCAATGAATTTAGAAGGAGTTATGTCAGATAACCCGTTTGCATCAAGTCCCATTTTGCCATGACGCACCGTAATATGGAAAAGCACTAACAATGTACGCGTAGTCCTAGGTGACTAGACTTTTTCTGTGACAATTCTGTCAAAATCCGTTCATAAATGTAGGGAATATGTCAACACATATGCTTGCATTAATTTAGCGATTAAATCCCCTTTTTCGATGACGCTGTATACTATGAAAAAACGTCGCACCGAAAGAAAAGATAGATGGACGGATAGGCTAAGAAGGTTACATCAATAGACGAATACCTTCGGTGGCGTTTAAAAATTGTACAAAATCTATTAATCGGTTCTCCGAAAACGTGAAAGAACTATGATGTATACTTAATTTTGCCTCTCTGTATATATTGATTGTTTCAAAGTTGAAGGTTTAACCCATTACAAAACGACAGTTTTAGACTGGTCTAACCTCAAAGATGTTGCAGACGACAACTCTATTTGAATGTCATTTTACATTTATTGATAATTTGAGGAAGAAAATATTGTGGGAAATGAAGAAATTGCTTGTCATAACCAAGTTCTTCATTTTCCACAATGTTTTCAAAAGTCTTTATTTTGTAGGGTTTCTAAGACGTCATTGTGTGGAAATGGGTAAGGGTGCTTCAAGAATAATTTTAAAGACTTTGATCACGATTTTGTTCCCAAACAAATATTGAGCAATATATCTTATACCCTCGCTTTCCTGCAAAAAGCTAGCTCACAACTACACTGTACAACTTGTATAAAGAGACAAATAAATTATGAGCATGCATTGTAGAGAACATAAAAGTTTATCAGAACGAAATATGCCATTTCAAATTGAAAGAAGCGAATGTAAAAAGCTCAAAGGGGGAAACGTTTCGGTAAATAAATACGTAAACGCCCAAATCAAAAAGTGTCAATTTTCGAATTTTGCACAATAATTTTATGTGAACCTATACTGACGTCCAAAAGAAACGCCCCAGTCCTAATAAATGTCCGATTATTCAGTAAACCTGATTTGAAATTACAAAATAATTTCCATCTGTAAATTTGACTATCTGTTGTTGAAAAATGATGATAAAGAAATAATGAAATTGTTACAGTTTAGAAAAACGGCATATTTAAACAGAGCGGTATCAGAATTTTTATTTGAAAATCTGTAGCACGTGGTTCAAACTTTACTTGCGACGACAAAAGATACCGTAAAACGGCTTATTTGGTGACCACAATTATTGAATACTAAACGCGATGTTGATTTCAACGTTTCAAACCTGAAACGCAAATGACGTCAACGTAAGACGGCTTCTTGTATAACAAGCGTTACGCGAGGTCTACCTGACTTTGGACGATTGGCAAATGTTTCTCTAACTCTAACTCGTCGAACAAGATGCCAGATTGTGCAATGAAAGACGTTAAAACGTCAGGCGGCTTGTTTTTCACTTCCCCGTATTCGAAAATGGCCTATCTACGAGCTCTATTTTCCAAGCAGTGTGTCTATTTCAAACGTAAATGACAACAACAACAGTTACCAAAAAAATACTTATTTGACCACCACAGTAACAGACTACTCGACAGAAAATCGATCCCAACGTCACAAACCTGAAACGTGCATGACGTAAACGTGGAGAATTATCATGCTTTATAGGCGTTAAATGGGGTCTACTTGAGCGTGACCGATCGATAGATGTTTGCGGAACTCTAACGCGTCGATCAAGACACCGAATCGAGAAACACAATATGTTAAACCATCTTGCGACTTGTTTGTGCATTCGTCGCATTAAAAAAATGCCATATTACGCGCTCCCTTTTCAGAATTTAGTCTTGGTATCCTTCAATTTGGATGTTTCATTAGAAAATCTTAAAACTCGTGGTTGCCTATCCACTAACACATGCCACTGTGTAAAATATGACCCATTTCAGCACGTGATAAACATGCACGAAGCGCACGTAGAAAACGTGACCAGTCACCGGAAATGGACATATTGGCGAATAAAAACGCACATTTTTTTCATTTACCGTAATTGTCGGTCAAAATGATGATATACAGTATACATTTTACTAACATTGTAGCAGGCATAAGGAAAATAACGACAAATTTCATTGGGGCGTTTCTTTTGGACGTCAGTTTATTTCAATAATGCCAATTCATCAATTTTCGTAGTGTACAATTTTATGATAACTTTTTGAATGTGATGAATGACGTTGCTTTTCTTTAAAAAAAAACGCGTATCCACAGCTTGATTTAAGCTGTAGTTACCAGGTTTTATCCACATCTTGATTTAAGCTGTAGTTACCAGGTTTTCGAAGAAAAGCAACTATATTTTAGCCGGTCCAGTAAGCGGGGTTAATTGGACTTTACGGTTCAAACGTAAAAATTAAAGGGCTATATAAAGCCTCTCTTACAACCCGTCGTGCATCTTATTAAATCGTACGTTTTAAAACTCTGCAAAATCGCACGATTTATAAAGACGCACTACGGGTTGTAAGAGCGCCTCAAAGAATTGTCCGGTCAATTCTTTGCTGCGTGCAGTCTGTGTCGTGGTTGTGTCCACCAGAATCGTACGTTGCACGTGCGTGCATCGCACGACTAAACGTACGTTTTAGACGCAGACCGCACACAGGAGCACGTACGACCGGTTGTAAGAGAGGCTTAAGTAAATTTACTACGCGTCATTTGAAAATGTTGGTCCCCTTTATTGCTTTCCATAACAGTTTTGGATAAAGTTTCCCTTACAGAGCATTGAGAGAAAGAACAAGCATATCGCTGCTTTTCAACAAAAAAACTCATAACTGCAGCTTAAAACCAGGTGCAATTACGAGGTTTTTGTTGAAAAGCGATGATGGTGGCGACTAGCAGTCTCATATCAACCCCACTCCACAGAAAGCTACTTGCCTCTATAAACTATGATTCACCGTGTCGTTTGCAACACCTTCGAATTTTGACCGGTCAAAACTTTTGTCGTCTGTGAAAGGGATTATTGGATGTTGCGGTTCAGACGTAAAATTAAAAGACTATCTAAGTAAAGTTTATGACCTACCATTCTAAAAGGATGGCTATGTATTGCATGGAGAAAAGGACATTTCGTAGGCCTAACTGTGTGAAATGGAAAAAAGTTATTCCACTTGTCCAAAACGAAAGAACTGCGTGTGAATAGGGTATAAAATATTAAAGGGACATAACATTTCAATTTCATATTTTAAAAGTATGTCTTGATGTAAGGATGTGTTATTCTAATGCATAGAAATGCTATCATTTTTTTTTTTTTTTTTTTTTGAGGTTGTTATTTGTGAGAGAAAAATACGCCTTTAAAAATGAGACAGAAATGAAAAAAAATCCATGTAAATCTGAACTGTTGTCAACAACAACTTGTTTGATTTTAGCACAAAAATATGTATTTCTCGTAAACGGTTCAGTATTTTGGCTTGAAATTTTCGGAATTTTCATAAGAGAATTTGTTCTTTCAGATAAATATTAATGTAAAATTTATGTAAAAAAAATATGAAATGTCACTTTAAGGGGAAATCATCCAAGAATACAGATCAAACTAAGGACCCAGACTTGAATGCACATCAACGAGTAGAGGACTGTGGTACAATTGGAGGACTTGCACACGGGTCCTGAAATATTTCTTTGTATTCAACTGATTTTGATATGCTAAGTCGAAAATTAACTCATTTGACCGAAATTCAAAATAAAGGAGCTGTTGCAAGCATCGTGGGAAAAAGCCATTGCTCGCGAGTTATAGCTTCTTTATCGTTAACAACAGATAATCCGCAGAAACCATACACAACATTCTTTCCAAGTGTACCCATCCATGCGATCATGGTATTTCTTCACCGGCACAACGTTCTTTCCAAGATACTCACTGTTGTTATCACTTAAACAAAGTCCATTTAAGACAAATGAACCGGATCACAGTGACTTTCAGCAAGCGTCAAAAAGAAAGTTGGCCGAGCCGGGATTCGAACCAGTTCCAAACCGAGACCACTTGCATGTAAATTGATACCCACTGAGCTATTGAGACTGCATAAGTACTGAAACTCAGATGCGATGCGAAATCGCTAATAAACCGAACCGAAAGCGGAAAAATCATAACTAAAAACTGCCTAAACATCACAATGTCATCTAAAAGAGCAGGAGACCGTAATTAGAGCAGGAGACCGTAATAAGCCTATGTAAACACTGTGAAAAAGGAAACCACAGCTGTAGCAGTTTCATTGGTGTGTCATATTCTTGTTTCACTTTTAAGAAAAGTAAGGTTTTAAAAAATCCGTGTCTTGCCCCAGATATTAAACGTGTTTGTATATGGATCAAACAGAAGACCCAGGCTTGAACGCACACAAACGATTAGTTGACTGCGGTATAATTAGAGGACTTGCACACGGGTCCTCAAAATGTTTTCTCTGTCAAAAATTAAACCATTTGACCGAAATTCCAAATTAACAAGCTAGTTTCGTAGTACCTACATGTACTATAGGCATCAACTGTAATTTGATACTTACTGTTGTCAAATGCATGAGTATGCCAAGTAACATACAAGACGAAATGGTTGTACGGCGCCGAATTGATTGGCCAAAATGTATCCTATCGATCAGGTGGGAAACCAAATTAGCCCAAAACATTTTACGCAGGAAGAATATTAATTTAGAGTTGTTTTCCATCGATGTTTCATTTTGAGAAACCCCCTACATTTACACGTTTGGGATATCCCATGTTTTCAACCGGCAACATGACGAACTCTTGTGGTCAAGAAATCGACGCATTTAGCCCGAATGAAAACATAGAAAACAATCAGTGTTGAGATAAACAAAGAACTATGTTCAAGGGCGGATCCAGGTTTTTATTCCAGGGGGGGTCCAATCCTAAGATATTTTTTCCAGGGGGGGTCTTAGCTCAAATTATGGCTTAAAATGTAATAAATTTGTAACATTACACTAAATTTATTTAGTAAAAATTTAATTTTCTGCAAATGCCAGGGGGGGTCCGGACCCCCTGACACCCCCCCCCCTCTAGATCCGCCCATGATGTTCAATAAAATAGACGGAACAGCCACACTATAGACTGGTACCACTGTCGACTTTAACAAAAAGCCTTTGTTAAAGTCGACAGCGTTACCGGTCTAGGCCACACTATAGCCTGAACTATCGTCAATCGAAGTCGGCCAAAATGTAGTAATGAACAGTCGCGGAACTGTTCGTTACTCAATGTCCTTGTACAATTTACACCTCCAGTGATAAAGCTCAAATAACATACCATATTGTACGTACTATAAAAAACAACTATACTGACTGACTTTAAAAACGCATCACTTATTTTCAAAATGTTTTCGTAGTTAAAGTCAACATGATCAAATTTCTACTTCTGATATATATTTCAACAAATAAGACACGATATTCAATAAAATTTATTGCAGTCAGTTACCACGTTATTTCGCACGACGTCAACGTGGAAAATATGGATAACGTTTACGTATATACACCTTAGGTGACCAACTGGATTTTTGTTTTCATATTCCATATTCAAATGGTCAGGAGTTACTTTTATTTCTCAATCAATTGTGCAAGTCCTCAGCACAACTTTCAAGTTAGGTCCTCGTAATTATGGTCATAAAAGGTATTTTGTAAAATATGCAAATTAGGGTCCTCATACCGAAGGTCCTCATAAATCAGGCTAAAGGTGACAAGTCCTCACTACGTTTTCTTTGATTTACTTTGAGTGTTAAGGGAAAACAATATCAATTTTGTACTTTCCACGCAATAAAAAAGAAACTGACATCACATTGCGTTTTATACGCAAACGTTTTACATGGGTCCTCAGGATAACGCGGAAAGTCAAGGTCCTTATATTGTATGCTGTACAAGTATGTGTGTGTGTGTGTGTGTGTGTGTGTGTGTGTGTGTGTGTGTGTGTGTGTGTGTGTGTGTGTGTGTGTGTGTGTGTGTGTGTGTGTGTGTGTGTGTGTGTGTGTGTGTGTGTGTGTGTGTGTGTGTGTGTGTGTGTGTGTGTGTGTGTGTGTGTGTGTGTGCGTCCATTCATTCGAGCCATGCGTACAACGTTTTAAAGGTAAATTATTTTAAGTTTTGATGCTCATATAATGTATTGTACCGTAATCATTATGTCCTTAACATTTTACTTATTGCAAAACAACAGAAAAGTAAAATATGTTTCATTCCTTAGTTTGACAAGAATCTTATCATTTAGCCCATCGCAGAGGTGCTTTGTTAGAGTGACGAACGACAACTCTGCTTGGAGATTGGGCAGGCGAGTGTAACACGAATTTCACGCGTCTCACAACTTTGAGCAACCTAATAACTCATTCATTATATTGACAAATGTAGAGTTGACAAATGTTTTCTTTGGTCTTGTTCGAATGTTTCAGTCGATTTGTTTGTTTGAATGGGGTTTTAAGCCGCTTTAATCAATGTTTCAGTTATATCGCGGAGGCTGGAGCACCTAACAATGGAAACCTGGTATTTCTCACACCAGTACTACCATTACATCCGTTCCTAGCCTCCAGCTGCTATCCCACATAGGTCTACGATTGTCGACCCATTGGTGAGAGACAAAAAGTCGGAAAGGATGGGTGCCGCCGTCGGGGATCGAGCCCGGGACCACTAGATTGACAGTCCGACGCGCTACCAATTGCGCTATGAAGGCCACTGTTTCAGTCGAACAAGTATAGCTAACAAAATGACGTCATTTAACCTTAAACCCCTTGTAAAACTTAATTGGAGCTGTAGTTACGACGTTTAGGTCGCCAACCAACCATTCTATTTTTCTTTTACATGCGACTGGCCATTAATTTTACAAAATAACGCCGTTAAAATATCGAAGCGGGACATCCTGTAGGAGTCAATGGGCGGGGCTGACGGAGAAAGTGGGCGGGGCTGACGGCGGGGCTGACGGAGTGAGTGGGCGGGGCCAGTGATTGGCCAATTATCTGATGATTATTGCTACGCCCTCAAGAAAGGCAAATTATTTAAGAGATGAAGAGAATATTTTTTGTTTTCATGGAGGTATGAACCGAGAAACCTAATCACACAATGTATGAATCCGGTTCATACCTCCATGAAAACAAAAAAATATTCTCTTCATTTCTTTTAACTTAATAGCGTCGAGCGAAAAAAAATTAAAGCTTTACAAATTTTGATATCTTTTTGTATGGGACTATTTTGTGCGGAAACATACAAAATCGCTGCGTTCTCAAAATTTTGTTCATGGAGCTATGAATAATTTTTCGACCAATCAGGACGCTCGTTTTTGATAGACGATACTTAACATTAAATTATACAAGCAATAATTTATTTATCACAATATTTTCTACCCCGAAATAGTGATACTAAAATCTCCATCGACATCAACAATGTCGCCCACTACTTCTTCGAATTTGGACCAGTCGAAAATTGTGCCTTCTAGTAATGGATTAATGTTCAAGTCAATATGTCCATTCTTTTAGATATTGCTTTATGTGTATGTGTTTGTATATGTGTGTGTGTGTTTGTGTGTTCGAGCATTAGAAAGATCATTCATTTTAAGATTTGATTATTTTTCTGAACTACATAAATGAGGCATTTCGTGAAATGCTTTGTCTCGCTAAATATATAATTTCCAGCGTTACCCCCCCCCCCCCCTCCATAAAAATGCATTGCTATAATTCGATAAAAACACCTGAGAAATTCTGAAATTATCAGACTGACGTTTCGTTGATGCGCGATCGAAAATATCGTAACTACAACCTTCTCCTTCGGGTTTTTCCCATCGAACCTACCAATCGTAACTTAGCAAATATCTATCTTCCTAAAATTTGGCAGTTTGTTCAACACAGTAAATATATCTGCTAGACTTGCCATTTTTGAACTTAGCACAAAGTTAATCAAGCTCCCAAAATTCAAGATGATAAATTTATTCCTTTCTGTTCTAAAAGTCCATTTTCCTCAAAAAACTTCTAAATTGGTTCCCAACTTTATGGGCTCAGCAACCAAAAACAAGGACGTAGTTATATATAATTCATCATCACAGTAATGAAATTTTCTTCAGCGGTGTTTTCGCATGCCCGTCACATGAATATTTAATCGCTTTGCCTCTTGCGAGAGAGTCTCCGCTTGTGCGAAACACCAGTTTTTCCTTTCTTTCTTCAGATGTAAAATTCCTTTTGTTCCTTTTTTTGTTTGTGTTCTTATATCGATCAGACGACTTTGCGAGAATAGTCGAGGTCTCCCAAACGCTCTTGAAAATAAAGAGATTATTTAAGACATTATGGTCGTCCGAGCTTACTTAATTGTTTTGACCCTTTTGATCGAGTTGGTTTTAGGCGACGAAGAAAGAGATCTGTTCGTGTTTCAAACGGAACCGGTAACAAGTCAGAGCATAGGAAAGGCTTTATCTCTGTTTTTGCCGTGACCAAGAGTTTGTGTTTATCATTAGTTTTCGTGCACGAAGTCATTTGGATATAAACAGAGATGTTCCCAATTTTCAATTATTTACGCTCCAAATTGAGCTTGAAACAATAGTTGGCTGTATTCACCTGAATAGGCAGCACTGAATATAAAACAAACACATTTACGTTCTTAATCTAGGCGATAATACTTTCTTATTCTTCAATTTTTTCTTTCTCATCTTCTTTTTTTTTCTCTCTTTCTTTCTTCATTGTTATTGACCATTTTATAATTGAAAGAAAAAAAACCCAATATCTTAACCCATTTCCCCAAAAATCTGGGAAAACATTGTGGATAAGAATAACTTTTACGATTATCCACCCATAATTGACATTCCATGATTGAAGATTAGGAGTCTGATGCGCTACCGACTTCGCTATGACGTAGGTTTATTTTATGGTACCTTTTTTAAAAAGTTTCTTTGCTTTCTAGATATCAATACTTGGCCCAAATAAGACAGAAAGCACATGTTTGTCTACAGCAGATTTACAGATTAAGAACCTGTAAATAAATTTTTTTTGTTCAATTTTTGAAGCAGCTAATAAAACAATTTATTTCCAAATAACATGAATTGGTTCAACCCATTACCACTCAATCCCACATATTTACGATCTGAAGAAATACAGCTTTGGAAAACATTGTTGGAAAAGGAGACATTGCTTGTAACAAGGAATTTCTCTCTTTCTCTCAAAATAATTTTAACTCCACGAGATATTTTCCCCCAATTCAATACATTCTGAAATGGCGTTTGCAACTTCTTTCAATTTTAATCAGCCTAAAAAGGGCTAAAGTGTACCAAAAACTCTGGATCACACAGGAGCGGTCTATATCCTGGTATATAACGGAACAAATTTATCATTTAACCTATTCCCATACAATCCCTCCTTTTTACACTCCTCAATGAAAAAAGCTTTTGAAAACATTGTGGAAATGAAGAAATTGCTTGTTACAAGCAATTTCTTTATTATCCTCAATGTTTTTCTACCCTAGTAGACAAGGATTCTTTTTACTTACAATTCCACCAATTTAGAATTGATTGTCGTCAGCAACTTCTATGAATTAGGACCAGTCGAAAATTTTCTCGTGTGGGAATTGGTTAAAGATAAGACAGTTTGTATTTCTCTTTTGACTTCCGTGTCACAAAGTTCGCCAGATTTACGGATCGCCAGCCGCTCCTATTTCAAAGGGAGACCACTACAGATTACTTATATTTGATAACAGAACAGAACAGAACAGCCTAGAGTGGCGCCCACCACGTGATTATTTACAAAATCGGTGAAACCCTTGGCTAGCGAATATGTAAAACAACCCGACACGGCAATTTGTCTGAGATAAGTATTCGGTCTTCAATATTGCCCGAGGGAAAAAACAACGGAATAAAACAGTCGGTTGCTGTTTAGCGACTTCAACCTTTTCTGTTCAATCTACTGTAAATTTATAATTGAGAAAATATTGTTCACAATATTTTCTACCCAACTGAAGGGTTATTTTTCAAATAATGTCCAAATAAAACTTTCTTCTGCAAACACCTTTGAATTTGGACAGATCTAGCATCATAAAACACGGGAACGCGTTAAAAATATCAAATACATCTAGAATAATATACAGTCACGATCCTTTGTCTGCTCGCCAAAACGATAAACATTCCGTCTCCGGAGTGAATTAATGTTTTCAATGATCAATTCATTTTTGTATAATTATTATGTATAATTATTATTTATTTGTTTATTTATTAGTGCTAAATCGTTTGAGAAGAACAAACTGGACAATTTAAAAAAACATGTATCATTTATTTTCATTTTATCAATTTTGTTTATTCATTTATAATTTGATTGTTAGTTTCGTCTATCAAAAACGGGCGTTCTGATTGGTTGAAAAAAAAATCTTCTTTCCTCCACGAACAAAAAGTGAGCACGCAGCCATTTTGTATGCATCGGCATAAAATAGTTCCATAAAAGTATCAAAATTTGTATGAAGGTTTTTACTTGTTTCGCTCGATGCTATTAAATTGTAAGAAATGAAGAGAATATTTTTTGTTTTTTGTTTTGTTTTCATGGAGGTATGAACCGAAAACCTAATCTCACTTATGTATGAATCCGCTTGGGAGGATTCTTAAAAAGTGGGATTGAATGGGAAGGGATTGTATGGCATGGTTTTGAATAAAGTTAATTCATGTGGCCTATCATTTTGAACACAATAAGCTCGAGTATACACAAGAATTACTTTTTTGGCGTAGACATTCAATGGATTTAGTGGTTAAAACTCCATTTGCAGTTTGCACTCGTTTGAACTCTGGCAAGACCTCAAATTTTTTTCTGTTAACTTAAGCTATCAAAGCTGACGCTTTGCTAGCTAAAAATTGAAAAAAATGCTTATCTACAGGTTCTTAATCTTGAATCTGCTGTAGACAAACATGCGCTTTCGGTTTCATTGGGCCTAGTATTGATATTTAGACATTGAAAAAGGTACCATAAAAATGAGCCGCCGTCATAGCACAGTCAGTAGCGCATTAGACACCTAACCTTAATCATGGGGTGTCGTTGGTTCGACCCCCGGCGGCGGAACATATCCTTTCCGACATTTGTCTCTCACCTACAGGTGGATAATCGTAACCCTAATTGGGATAGCAGGTGGAGGCTAGGAAAGGATGTAGTGGTAGTGCTGGTGTGAGAAATACAAGAAATCCATAATTAGGTGCTCCAGCCGCCGCGATATGACTAAATTACTGTTAAAGGTGGCGTTAAACCCAACTCAATAAATATATTAATCAATGGTGTGGTTCAACGGTGGAGGCGGCAAGAAGTGTAATCTAGATATCATCGTTTGACGAGAAAAACATCACAACTTCAGCTTGTTTAGATTGAACCTTCGTCATTTTGGTATCCCATCGATCATAGCCTGTGCGTGACATTTCCAACCATTTCGCATGTGCGTGACTCGCACACACTGAGCACCCTTGACAGCTGTTCGGGGCAATTAGAACATTCGCTGATTGTTTAAAGAAGCTTTGGGTCAGTTTCTATCTACAGAGCGCAGAGAGAAGACTCTGATCAGACTGTGCGGATGCAAAGGCTGATCTGGTTCTTTACTTGGCGCACATTTGCAATGGTTGGAAATGTCACACGTGCGCTCATATCAAATACACATGTACAAGCATTTAATTTCACTACTTTGTGAATAATACGTATAGCCGAACAGCCAACTGCGAATTTGAAAAGAATTTATTGATAAAACTTTGATAAAAGAAATCGATTGAATTAATTATTATCAAATAAAATTCGATGGAGAGCAAATCACAAAGAAATATAGAGACCATTAATTCAAATCGTCTTTACTTTTCAAAGGAATGATTTAGACGTAAAAAAATTAAAAAGAAATGATATCAATGCAGTTTTTATGACGCCCTGTTTAAACGCTTTGTCACCCCCCCCCCCTGAAAAAAGAAGACAAGTATTTAGTTTTAATCTAAAAATTAGATTCAAACAGGAAGTAGCACCCCAAGACGGGATAGAATATGGTAAAAAGAAAGGATGGTCATCAGTTAATATAATAGGTTAAGACTATACTTCGTCGGTGATAAAATAACGTTTGGTAAAAAACAAAGGAAAAAAGAAACAACATTGAAATCACATCAAAAGCGACTGTGTTGTTTCGGTCACTTATTTAGGTTGTCTTGGTGTTAAACTAATTTCCCGTACAATCCCTCTTTTTTACACCCCCCACCCCGACAAAAAGCTTGGGAAAACATTGCGGAAAATGAAGAAATTGCTTCTATCCCAAAAGATAAAGATAAGTGGATTTTCATGAATTAAATGATTATGTCTGCATATTCTTTGATTTTGGACCAGTCTAAAATTCTTTAGTTTGGTAATAGGTTAAACTATAAGACTTTAACATTTTGACCTGCAACAGACGAGGGTCGGTCTTCGTCACGTGACTCGTTATCGCCGCCGGATTATACCGGATAATATCACACTTTAAAGGGACCATTAACCCTTTCCTGTTTTCCAAAATTTTAGACCCGCCCAAATTCAAAGGATTTGCAGACGAAAATTTCAAGTTGATTTTATTTGAAAAATAACCATTCAGTAGAGTAGGAAATATTGTGGAAAAAGAAGAAATTGCTTATCACAAGCAATTTCTTCTTTTTCCACAATGTTTCCTCAATTATAAAATCACAGGGACGTAAAAACCAGGGATTAACCAGGAAAGGATTAATAAAAAGGTCAATTACAAATAACACGTCGTTTCCCCTTATCCTGGAGTCTCGAGTTCAAACCCCGGTTCAAACCATCATTCCCCCAACGCTTGACCAATCATCGCGAAATGCATCATTTGACTTTCACCATTTGACGAATGTGCTTAACCAATTTCCACACAATGACGCTTTTTGATTAGAAAAAAAACGGCTTCGAAATCATTGTGTAAAATGAAGAAATTGATTGTGACAAGCAATATCTTCATTTTCCACAGTGTTTTCAACCCAGATTGTTAAAAAAAATCTAAAATTTCACAAACTTTCATTTGTTGTCTTCAATTCTTTTCAATTAAGACTGGTTTAAAATTGTGTTGTCTGGTAATGGGTTAAATGGGGTGAGCAGATAGTGCCTTGGATTAGAGTGTTTGGTATGCACTTGTGTTGGGAATGACAGAAAGTAACGGTTAGGTGAACTAGTCGATGCAATAGGAATAAAATACTTTTGAAAGTGGCTTAAAATAAAATCCAATCAATCCACGATATATGGTAAAGAAGAGTATTATGGGAATGTTTACCAACGAGCCCAATTTACAATTCATCTTGAAAATTTCGTAACAAAGACACTGATTGGACGAGACATATGTTTGACAAGAATCTATCATTTAGCCCATCGCAGAGGTGTGTGGCGACAGTAACGAACGACAACTCTGCTCGGAAATTAACACTGACAATGTACTGTATTTTCGATCATCGGTCATTAAAAATAAAAAGTTTAAACCCCCCTCCCCTTCCGTTTGAAAAATCTAACAAAGAGACAAATATACACCTTTTTTTTATTACCTTTCCAATTCGTTCCGCATTATTGAGCCTCGTTATCAGAGTTGACTTTTTCTTTATGACAAGTTTTTAATAGTGTTTATCCCAACTTTTATGTTAGGTTAAAAAGGAACATCCTTATCTATCCATAACCTGTTACCAGACGGCCAATAATTAGTTTGTTTGTTTGTTTAAATGGGGTTTTACGCCGCTTTCAACAATATATTTCAGTCATATATTGCGGCGGCTGGAGCACCTAACAATGGAATCCTGGTATTTCTCACACCAGTACTACCATTACATCCTTTCCTAGCCTCCAGCTGCTATCCCACATAGGTCTACGATTATCGACCCATTGTTGAGAGACAAATAGTCGGAAAGGATGAGTGCCGCCGTCGGGGATCGAACCCGGGACCGACGCGCTACCAACTGCGCTATGACGGCGGCTGCCAATAATTAAGACAGGTCAAAATTGAAAGGAGTAGCAGACGATAATTTGATGTTTATGGAATTTTATATTTCATCAACTTTCTGGATAGAAAACATTGCGGAAAATGAAGAAATTGCTTATTACAAGCAATTTCTTCATTTCCCGCAATGTTTTCCCAATCAATTTTCTTGGGAGGCGTTAAAAGGCGTCATTGAGTGGGGAAAGGTTAACCCATTACCACAAGAGAAAAAATTAGACTGGTCGAAATTAACCAATCGCTGGCCCCACCCACTTACTCTTTTTGCCCCGCCCATTGACTCCAACGGGAAGTTCCGCTTCGATTTTTAACGGCGTTATTCTTCAAAAATTTATGGTCAGTAGCATGTTACAAATAAGTTTAATGTTTTGTTGGCTACCTAAACGTCGTAATTACAGCTTGATAAGCTGTAGTTACGACGTTTAAGTCATCAAATCCAGCAAAAAAGATTCACTAAAATGGCTGCCAATATCGGTGTTCAAACTGAACTTCAAGTCTAAATGGATGATTTCATTGGTTGACTGGTTATTATTTCAAGTTGTTTAATTTTATTTTTTTTAAAAATCACTGTCATTTGGGGTAGGAACATAGTGGACAATGAAGATTTTTTTTACTTTGAGGCGCCAAAACGCTTAATTGTTTGGGAATCGGTTGATAGAAAGGGATTACATGCTATATATCTAAGTGCTTTCAAATTGAACGTTAGTATGAATTTTAGACTTACCTTAACCCTTTATCACACAAGAAAATTTTAGACTTGTCCAAATTCAAAAAAGTTGGAGACGACAATTTCAAGTTTATGAAAATTTAAAAAGTATTTGTCTTTTGGGGAAGAAACATAGTGGATAATGAAGAAATTTCTGGGAAATTTCTTCATTTTCCACAATGTTTTCTGAAGCTCTTTTCTTTTGTATGGGCCGTTTCCTCTTTTATGAAATGTTCGACACGTCCAATTTGAAAGGACTTGGGGTGATAATGAAAAATGAGTGCAATTTCTTCTTTTTTCTCAATATTTTTAAGTATCAAATCAGAAAGACGTAAAAAACAGGGGTTGTATGGGAAAGGTTTAAGGTATTAAATGATGATATATGAATCCTTGTTTGCGATATTCGTGTAAAAATATTTTTTCGTAACTTTGAGAATTACATTGCTGTAGCGCGAATAGTAAAGACTCGGACCGAAATGCGTGGTCGAGCAGGCTGATATGAGTCTATACTTGTCTGCGGCCGTAGCACAATTGGTAGCGCGTATAGGAACCCTGTTCGTGGGATCCCCGGGTTCGATCCTCGGCCCCGGTAAGTATCCTTCGTATATTTGTCCCATACCAATGGGTTGCTATTCCCTTAGTAGGAGGTTAAATCCCATTCAATCAGTCAACTTTTTATTGCGTCCATTTGGAATTGTTGGAAAGTTGTGACACCTTATTCAGCGAGCGGTTCTCCAAATACAGAAATATGGGTAGTGTTGGTTAAAATCAAATATGAAATCGGAATTATTACTAGATAAAACAAGGTGAGGTGCATACCAAAATACGGATGTGCCAGCTGACCCGAGACCTAATTTTACTTTCATGCAGAACTGTTAGAAATGTTATGTATAGACAATTTAATTGTTAGTTTCGTCTATCAAAAACGAGCGATCTGATTGGTCGAAAAATTTAATTCATACCTCCATGAACAAAATTTTGAGTACGCAGCTATTTTGAATGCTTCCGCACAAAATAGTTCACTACAATTAGGTATCAAAATTTGTTAAGTTGTTGCATTTTTCGCTCGATGCTATTAAATTATAAGAAATGAAGACAATATTTTTTGTTTTCATGGAGGTATGAACCGAAAAACCTAATCACACTGTATGAATACGCGAAGAAGCGTATTCATACAGTGTGATTAGGTTTTTCGGTTCATACCTCCATGAAAACAAAAAATATTCTCTTCATCTCTTAAGAAATATTATGTTGCGATAAAGATACAACATCTTGTATTTGCTTAGGGCTGCGGAGGAAAATTTGGATATTTCAAGAGTGGAATATCAAATTTTCCTCCGCAGCGAGAGCTGGTATGACAATCATTTTAAAATAATCAATTACTAAATACCTATATTTTATTATAATTATTATTGAATACATTCGATGATAATTATAATGAGAAATCTGTATTTCTACAGGATTTCCGTTCTCTTTTATTATTCTGATTTCTTTTTTTCTCACGAACAAAAATGACGTCAATTTAGACTACCTTATATTAAACCGTATTTCACACAGTCAGATACGGATTTCGGCCAATTAGATGTTTGTTTGTTTGAATGGGGCTTTACGCCGCTTTCAACAATCTTTCAGTTATATCGCGGCGGCTGGAGCACCTAACAATGGATTCCTGGTATTTCTCGCACCAGTACCGCCATCACATCCTTTCCTAGCCTCCAGCAGCTATCCCACATAGGTCTACGATTATCGACCCATTGGTGAGAGACAAATAATCGGAAAGGATGAGTGCCGCCGTCGGGGATCGAACCCGGGACCTCTAGATTGACAGTCCGACGCGCTACCAACTGCGCTATGACGGCGGCACAGCACTGTTAGAACTGTTAGAAATGTTATACATATATATAGCTACCAACTGCGCTATGACGGCGGCACAGCACTGTTAGAACTGTTAGAAATGTTATATATATTGGAAATATGATGTTGCGATAGAGATACAACATCTTGTATTTGCTTAGGGCTGCGGAGGAAAATTTGGATATTTCAAGAGTGGAATATCAAATTTTCCTCCGCAGCGAGAGCAAGTATGGCAATCATAATAAAATAATCAATTACTATATACCTATATTTTATTATAATTATTATTATTGAATACATTCGATGATAAATATAATGAGAAAACCTGTATTTCTACAGGCATTTCCGTTCTCCTTTGCTATTCTGATTACGTTTATTCGCATGAACAAAAATTAAGTCAACTTAGAATAATTTAATTGTTAGTTTCGTCTATCAAAAACGAGCGATCTGATTGGTCGAAAAATCTAATTCATACCTCCATGAACAAAATTTTGAGTACGCAGCAATTTTGAATGCTTCCGCACAAAATAGTTCACTACAAAAAGGTATCAAAATTTGTTAAGTTGTTCGCTCGATGCGATTAAATTATAAGAAATGAAGAGAATATTTTTTGTTTTCATGGAGGTAAACTTCGCGTATTCATACAGTGTGATTAGGTTTTTCGGTTCATACCTCCATGAAAACAAAAAAATTTATTCTCTTCATCTCATAACTACCTTATAATAACCCGTATTTTACACAGTAAGATACGGATTTCGGCCAATTAGAACGCATGTTTTGATAGACTAAACTAGAAATAAAATCACATGTTTTTCTTTAACGATTTGTTTTCACAATACGATATGATTTATGAATTTCAACGGATTATCATTTTGGGGGTTGCGAAGATGCTATTAGCTAGCAAATCGTCAGCTTTGAAAGCTAAAGTTAACAGAAAAAAAAATTGAGGTCTTCTCAGAGTTCAAACGAGTACAAACTGCCATTGGAAGCTTAACCACTAAATCCATTGAATGCTTACGCCATAAAAAAAAATAGTTCTTACGGGTCTCATCAGAGTTTTCAGTATGCGCACTGCTTTGTATTGCCACATTGGTTAACTTTATTCAAATTGTACAGGACCCCCTCAAAAGCATGCTATTTAATACATTCCCACTCAATCCTGCTTTTGAAACATCTCAAGAAAAAGCTTTGGAAAACATTGTGGACATTGAAGAAATTGCTTGTGACAAGCAATTTCTTCAATGTCCGCCATGTTTTCTACCCTATATACAAAGCAAGAATTTTCTAAATTCCACAAACTTGAATTCATTTATCGTGATAACCCTTGGAAAAAGGAAAAGTAAACAAAATTATTCTTTGATAGCTCACAGTACTTTCAGTTGTTTGATAAGTAACTTTTAATTGAAAAGTACATGTATGTTTATTTTAGGGATAAAGGCAAATTGTCTCGAAGATTATAATAATATCATCATCACTGAAATCCACAATTCAAAAATTATTGAATGCTCAAATTTTATAGAATCTTCTTTCACTAGGTAGCGCTTCGGACTCTCAATCATGGGGTCCCGGGTTCGATCCCCTGTCGCGGCAAATATCCTTTTGACAGATGTCCCCCACAAATGGGCGGATAATCGTAAAAAAACTAAGTGGGATAGCAGCTGGATGCTCGGAAAGAATGTAGTGGTAGTACTGGTGTGAGAAATACCAGGAAGCAATTGTTGGTGCTCCAGCCGCCACGATATGACTGAAATACTATCAAAAGTGGCGCGAAACCGCATACAAGCAAATAAATCTCTTGTTCGAAGCTGTTACAATATTGTGCCTGTAGTTAAAGCTAGTCATACGGTAGGACAGTAGAATATCGGCGCATCGAAACAAATGATAAGATAACTCTACCATCCTTGTATCGTGTCACATCCCGTTTATACAGATATACGACGCGAATTCTCATTGGTCGCCACCAAAATGTCGCAAATACAGCTTAGATTAAGACTGAATTAAGCACGTAAGATTGTATTGTAGTTTGCGATGAAAAGATCGCCCCTGTCGATTCAAAAGTCCATGAACCAATCAAATCATCAATTTAGACCGAAAGTGACCTTTAACCTATTTCCTGTTTCACCTAATCTTAGACCAGCCCGAATTCATAGGTTTTGCAGACTAAAAATTACCATTCAGTAGGGTAGAAAATACTGTAGAAAAAAGAAATTTGCTTGTTACGAGCAATTTCTTCATTTTCTACAATATTTTCTCAATTATAAATTCACAGGGACGTGAAAACATAGAATTGAACAGGAAAGGCTTAAACTCCAACGTTACTACCAATCAGCCGATCGCTCGCCACGCCCATCGACCTCCGATAGGTTGTTCGACTAAACGATAAAAAAATCTTCTTTTTTTTGCAAAATGTATGGTTATTAACATCTAACAAAAAAGTAAAACGCTTGGTTTGAAACTTAAGCGTCGTAACTACAGCTTCAATAAGCTGTGGTTACGACGTTTTTGTCTCCAAGCCAACAAAAAAAGCTTAGCATTAACGTCGGAGTTTAAGCCTTTCCTGTTCAATTCTACGTTTTCACGTCCCTGTGATTTTATAATTGAGAAAATATTGTAGAAAGCTGCTCGTCCCTCTTAGTTTTACGATTATCCGCCCATTTGTTGGGGACAATTGTCAAAAGGATAGTTCTTATGTATTTCGGGAATATTGCAAACTCTTCATGCAAGTTCATCTCCTGGATGTTTTTTAGCTAACTTTAGCACATCGTGTTCAAATGACTCTGATCAGAGACTTCGAAGAAGTTGCAGACGACAATTTCAAATTGTTTAAAATTCTAAAATATTCATCTCTTTAGGTAGAAAACAATGTTGAAAATGATGAAATTGCTTGTAACAAGCAATTTCTTCATTTTCCACATTGTTTTCCACAGCTACATATATTTACTTGAGCGGCGTAAAATGGAGGGAATTTATGGAAATAAGTTACCTCCTTTGTTACTTTAACCTTGTTTCTTTATCATAATAACGATTGACAAAGAAGACTACTGAACAAAATAATGCTTTGCTAGCTTACAGTACTTTGATTATTGGAATCGTTCAACAGAAATCTATATTGGATCCGAAACCAATTTTCGAAAAGTTGACGCAAGTGTTAAGGGAACAAATACAATATTTTATTGTTAAACGAAATAAAACGTTAATCTGTCAATGGCTGTGTTTTCACTATAAACATTTAACTTAGTGTATTTTAAACCCATTTTGTATTTAACGCCAAGTATCTCTTTTCCCTTATCCATTGAAAGACAGGCGCCGGTCACAGCGCAGTGATAGCACTTCGAACTCCAAGTCATGGGGTCCTAGGTTCGATCCCTAGCCGCGACGAACATCCTTTCCGACAGTTGCCTCTCACAAATGGGTATCATAATCGTAAACCTAAGTGGAATGAGCAACTGAAGACTCGGAAAGGATGCAGTGGTAGTGAGTGCTGGTGTGAGAAATGCCAGTAATCCACGGTTAGGTGTTCCAGCCGCCGTGGTTTAACTGAAAATCTGTTAAAAGTGGCGTTAAACCCCACTCAATCACCAAACCAACACTTTCTCTTCCATGTTTCTGGACAAGGATTTTGTACAATGGCGCCATTTAATACCGAATCAACACTTCCTGTCGGAGCTAGGTGGGCGGGATCAGCGATCCGTCACTTACAGCTGGTTTGGTTTGAATTTTAGTTCAATTTAGGGTCAAAACATGACGAGAAAAGGATGGAACTTACTTATTACAAGCATTTTCTTCCTTTTTCTCACAACTATATTTTCTTTTTCTACATGAAAATACGGAATTGGTAAAGGGTTTAACCCTTTCCCGTTTTTTTTTTTTTTTTTAATTTTAGACTTGTCCAAAATCAAAGAGGTTGTAGAAAACAATAAAAAAAATGAATGCAGTTTGAATTGAATCTATCCAATGTGGTAGAAAATATTGTGGGAAAAGGAGAAATTGCTTGTCACAAGCAATTTCTCCTTTTTCCACAATGTTTCCTCAAGTATAAAGTGACATTGACGTTAAATCCCGGGTTTGTACAGGAAAAGGTTTAATACGGCATAAATATCTAATCCTTCGCAAAGTTTTCTGTCTTTGATCTTTATGTCATTTCGGGAGTAAAGGGACATAATTCATTGTTTGAATTGAATTTAAATTATCGTCTGGAAACTCTTTCCATTTCGGGATAGATGAATTTATCGACTGCATTACCTAATAATTTAATTGTAAGTTTCGTCTATCATAAACGAGCGATCTGATTGGTCAAAAAATTTAATTCATACCTCCATGAACAAAATTTTGAGTACGCAGCCATTTTGTATGCTTCCGCACAAAATAGTTCACTACAAAAAGGTATCAAAATACGTAAGGTTTTTGCATTTCTTGCTCGATGCTATTAAATTATAAGAAATGAAGAGAATACTTTTTGTTTTCATGGAGGTATGAACCGAAAAACCTAATCACACAATGTATGAATCCGCTTCGCGTATTCATACAGTGTGATTAGGTTTTTCGTTTCATACCTCCATGAAAACAAAATATATTCTCTTCATCTCTTAAATAATTTTGAATTATAACCTTACATTGACGGATCATCGTTAAAAATCGATTGACCAATCAAATCACTGATTTAGTCTGGAGGTAAATTTTAATCTCCGGGATTGCTGTCATTATTTTTGATGGTTTGGCGACTAAAATGTCATAGCTACAGCTTATTCAAGCTGTTGTTACGGCGTTAATATTGCAGAACAACTATTTTAATAACCTCAGTCGATTTTCTAATCAAAGTCAAACAGCGTTTGTTTTCAGAATAACGTTTTTAAGAAAAGAATGTCGGTAAAGGAGAGATTGATAGCAAAGGGCAATTCTCCTTTTGGCACAACTGTTCTATAATTTAACCCATATTATACAAACATCCTAAATTGTTCTCCGCGATTTTTTTTTTTTTTTTAACTTTAATTGATATCATTTATAATTCATTTATTTCAGGAACGTTCGACTCGTTCCCCCACCCACCCACCCGCGGTCTTACCCTCCCTCCCCCTCCCCTCCCTTTAATACCTACCTGCCAGTAATACCCGAAAGGGGAGTTGGGCAGAATAATTATATAGATAGATAGATAGATCTATAGTCATATCTGGTTCAATGTAGACACTTATTCGTGTGATACATTGGTGTAACAAACACCAGGTTGGAACTCTGAAATGTCTTCTCGCAGGACAAACCCACTAGACCAGCAGCACGGTCGGTATTCGAATCCGCAACCCTCGACTTCTTTCAGAATACGAGTTTGCCTACCTTTCTACCGACCGAAGAAGGATCCCTATATCAGGCTTTACCCCTTCCCACACAAGAAAATTTCAGACTGGTCGAAATTGAAAGAAGCTGCAGACGACAATTTCAAGTTGATGGGATTTTAATACTTTTCGTCCTTTTGGATTGATAATGAAGAAATTGCTTGATACAATGTCAAAAGCTTTTTTCTGAGGGGGGGGGGGGGCATAAAAGGGAGGGATAGGGTGGGAATGAGTCAAAGCAGCTTACAGCATGCACCACTTTCTTCAAAAGATAGGGTATTCTAATTTTTTATTGCTATATCAATTTATTGTTAATGAAAAGCAACCAGGGAGTGTAGACTAAGATCAGATTGCACGAAAGTACAGGCTGATCTCTGTCTATTCTCCCCGCCGATGCATGAAAAGATCAGAGGAAGGGGAAGAGGAATTAAATCATTTCAAAACGAAAAAATGGACTGGTCCAAATTGAAAGAGGCTGTAGCCGACAAAACAAAGAGGGCTTAAATTGAAAAATAGGGGCTTTATCGAGTGGTCAGCGCGAAACAGTTGTAAATGTCTATATACAGGCAGTTACAACTGATTCGCGCTGACCCATTGTTATGAGGTTGAACTCGTTTTGAAAAAAAGCAGGAATTGCTCGTTAAAAGCAACTCTTTTCTAATTCCCTTAGAAGTTTTCCGTAACTTGATACCCTCGGTGCGAAAAATATCAGAATTGTGCAGTAAAGGGTTAAGAGTAAACGAAAGAGATATCAGCGATTGGAAGGATAGTATAGGTTTTATTTGATAAGTTGAGCGCATCGGATTAAAATAAAACATTTGCCTCTAGATAGCTATTCAGTATTATTCAATATTAATCAGTAAATGTGTGTAGTGTTACTGTTCATTTATAAAACACGTTTTAATTTTTCCTCGGTCGTATCGAGTTAACTTCAACGTATAGATAAAAAAAGGTAAATAAAAACTTTCAGACTTCGCACGTGGGATGAGAAAAGAAAGTGGGCGTGACCTGGGGCGATTAAGGAGCCAATCAAAGAAGCCCGGAAGCCGTAATTAATGACGTATGCTTGAGTTCTCGTCGCTTATTTGCATAACAACAATGAACGAGCGGTGTAACGGGGAATAAAAACCCGTAAGGATTTGGTCCGAAGATTTGAAGAGAGTGTTCAGTGTAGTCGAACGCCGAAATCGAGAGGGGGAGAATATATTAATGTTTCCTTTGCCAGACGGAATTTATAGCGCTATGGATTATTGACTAAGTTGGACATATATAGTGTTTGGGGTTTCGTTCTTTTACCCACAAGTCTTTCAGATTCACACGCGCACGAGCATTTGCACGTTTTCTGTTTGGATAGTTACGGAGATTTTTATTCGGGATCCTTTACATGTATGATTGTATAGAGGGCACGTGCTAACATTACAAAAGGTAATATTTTTTTTATTACTCGTTTATTCGTGTTTTGTTGTTTTCATGTTTGAAAGCTTTTTGTCTTACTAGATAGCTTAGTCGGGTTTTGTAAATTGTCAGATTATGTATAATAATAGTTTCAAGTAATTCGTTTCTAACGCTTCAAACGATAAGATTATAGGCGAGTTCAAATTGAAATAAGATACAGACTAAATTTCAATGGGATGTGAATTAAAAAAAATGAAAATAAGCATCCATAGAAAAAATGTTAGAAATTGGGAAATTGTTTGGAACGAGCAGTTTCTGGTTTTCTCACAATATTCCATATTTTGACTTTTCTTCAAGTCCTTTTCAACCTTTTCCCAGACGTCAAGATTTTAGTCTGGTCGAAATAGAAAGGAGTTGCAGACGACAATTTTAAGTTCGTAAAATTTAAGATTTGTTCAACTTTCTGGGGGAAAACATTGTGAAAAATGAAGAAATTGCTAGAACTAAATTGCTAAGTTCTAGTAATTTCTTTATTTTAGACAATATTTTTACATCTCTCCAGGGGCATTAGAAAGGGCCATTGTGTAGGAATGGAATTATTTGGAACCAATTACTTTTTCATCTGGCCATGGGTTGATATTTCAAACTTTCTACACTAAACAATTCTTTAATAAACCTTCGCCAACAAAAATGCATAGACGCTATTTTAATATCATTTTAATGCAAAAAATGCAAAATATCGCAATAAAGTGCACGCGCATTTAACATAAGGTCCGGCGAAAACCGCATTTAATAGGTGATTGTTATGCATACGCTGTAAAATAGCTGTCTACGCTTTTAGACCCTTTACCAGACGACAGAATTTTAGACTGGTCCAAATTCAAAGAAGTTGCAGACGACAATTCGAAGTTAATGAAAAGCCTTCATTTTCTACAATTTTTTCTTGAGGGGGGGGTCAAAAAGCATCATTCTATTGGAATTGATTTAACAATTTTGTAGACTGTTTTAACCCTTTACCAGACGGCAAAATTTAGACTGGTCCAAATTGAAAGAAGATGCAGACGACAATTTCAAGTTTATAAAATTTTGGATTTTTTTCAACTGTCTGGGTATGTGTTTGTTTTTGTTATTATGTACATCAGCTTTGAATTTGTAATTTTATGCTGAATAAAATTGGGTTTAGTTGAGTTGAGAAAACATTGTGGGAAATGAAGAAATTGCTTGTTACAAGGAATTTCTTCATTTTCAACAATGTTTTCCATGTTTTTTTCTTGGGAGGCGTCATCAAGCGTCATTGTGTTAGAATGGGTTTAGCCCTTTTCATATAACAATATTTCAGACTGGTTTGACCATTTACCAGACTATAGGATTTTAGACTGGTCCAAATTCAAAGAAATTGCAGACGACAATTCTGTAATGATATATTTTACATATATCAGAAGTATAGGGAATAGAAAACAATAAGGGAAATTTAAGAAAATTTCATTGCAATCAGTTTCCTCCATTTTCCACAATGTTTTCCAAATGCTTTTTATTGAGGGTTGTACAAAGCAAGATTGTGTTGTAAGTTTCTATCGACAATATATCGATGGCTTACAGCAAAAACATAGTATGGCTCTATACACTGTATAGAGCCATACTATGTTTTTGCTGTAAGCCCTCGATATATGTATGCAGATATAATAGTTTGAAAAACAAAACAACTATTGTTACTCTATGGAACCTTTTATGTGCTTGTTGATGATATTTCCCTGGAAAATCGTAAACCTAAGTGGGATAACCAACTGAAGGCCCGAGAGGAAGTTGTAGTAGTGGTGGTTTGAGAAATTCTAGAAATCTTTGGTGAGGTGATCAACCCACCGAAAAATGACTGAAATACTGTTAAAAGTGTGGCTAAACCTGTTTAATCGATCAATGAATGAATGAATCAATCAACCAATCAATCAAATAATTTTCTGGCAGTTCTGTATGTTCTGTAGGGTCTGTCCACCCAGGCTGCCAAGTTCTGCATTTCAAACAAATGAGGAATTCTCTATTGAAAATTTTCTGCAAAACAGCAGAGGAATTTGCGGAGTAATTTTCAACAGAGAATTCCTCATTTGCACAAACGCCTCTGATAATTGACCAATCGCTGCTCCCGTCCACATATTCCATTGGCCCCGCCCATTCCCTGTGACAGGAAGTTCCGCTTCGATATTTAACGGCAAGTAGCATGTAACCAAAAAAGTAGATATTTGGTTGTCGACCTAAACCATGTAACTAAAGCTGGAGGAGAGGGCGTCGCGAATATGAGCATGTACTTCAGTAGCGACGATGCTATACGGAAAACATACACGCAATGGATGGGACCCTTAACTGCCCTGTGAAATTGAGAAGTCATTCATTCCCTCGACATGAACTTCTAGGGGCCAAGATTGAACCGTAGAGAAAATTCTAATGGTCAAACAGGTTATTTCCTGATTTCCGAGGATCAATCCCCTGGTTTACTTATCGAACTCGAGCCTTTGGGTTCCCCGTTAGACGAGTGTCAAGTCAACTCTGTATGCCAGGAGTTACAAAAGCACCACAGCTTGAAAACAACGATAAGACTAAATGACAAACAATCATTCATGTTGTTTTATCTTCAAAAATTGCTTTTAAAACACGACATGAAAATACGCAAATGAGTAAACTTAAATGTTTCTCATATATGTTCAGTAAAACCCATTCAAATCGTGTTATCTGACAGTTTAAAATTCACTAAACGTAGAGCCGATACATCATCCGACTCCAATAAATTGTAATAGCATGGGAAATCCATCTTTTGGGGGGATGATTGGACAGATTATACAGTAGAATCTTCTTAATTGCAACCCTGATAATAGCAATTCACCGCTTAATTGAAACTTACTTTATCTGCAAATGTTTGATATAAAGAACAAACAGCACATTTTAATATCAACTTCTGTTTAGTTGCAACAAAAGTGCTGACAAATTGGTGTTGAAACTAACAGGATTTGACCGTACCGATACACATTTAAGAGATGAAGAAAATACTTTTTGTTTTCACGGAGGTATGAACCGAAAACCCTAATCACACTGTATGAATACGCGAAGCGAATTCATACAGTGTGATTAGGTTTTTCAGTTCATACCTCCATAAAAACAAAAAGCATTCTTTTCATTTCTTATAATTTAATAGTTTAGAGCCAAAAAAGCAAAAGCTTTACAAATTTACATACCTTTTTATATGGGACTATTTTGTGGGGAAGTAAACAAAATCGCTTCGTGCTCAAAATTTTGTTCATGGAGATATGAATATTTTTTTTTTTCTTTTGGACCAATCAGGACACTCGTTTTTGATAGACGAAACTAAAAATTAAAATGTTTAAACGTGTATCAAGGGACAACTCAAAAATGTGGTTGTTTAAGAGGGTGGTCGCTTACTACACTTTTTGTGACACATATAAATGAACGATTCGACTGCACATATGAATTATATCAAGATTATCACTTAATCCTATGTTGATGGAACTCATTACAATCGTCTCATTGAGATCCACCAAAATAGGATTTAAGTTTAAATTTAATGAGCAAAAACGCTAAACTATTAAGAGCACTGGAAAACATTGTGTACAAAGAAAAAAATGTATGTGACGAACAATTTCGTCATGGTCTACAATGTTTTCTGTCCTAACAGGAAAAGAAATTTTAAATTTCACAAAATCGAAATTGTGGTCTGCAATACCATTAAATTTAGACTAGTCTAAAAGTTTTTCCTTGCGGTAACGGGTTAACCGAAAACTTTTGTTTAAATCCTTTCTGACACAATGACGCTTTTTGACGCCCTCAAGAAAAATACTTTGAAAAGCATTGTGGACAATGAAGAAGCTGCTTGCAACAAGCAATTTTATTTATTTTCCACAATGCTTTCTATCCAGAAAGTTAAAAAAAATCTGAAATTTCATAAGCTTTAAATTGTCGTCTGCAACTCCTTTCAATTTGGACCAGTCTACAATTTGACGTCTGGTAATGGGTTAAATTATCGGAAGACAAAACTACAGATAGAGGGCGTAATTCGTATTTTAGATTTAAATTTTTCACAAATACTGCCTTAAACCCTATGTTGTGGGTACTCATTTGAATCGTCTCAACGAGACGATTCAAATGAGTATCCACAACATCGGGTTTCATTGAGATATAAGGATTTTAAAATGCTGTTACCACCTCTTATCTAGACCTCTGGGAAGACATCAGCAGTAGCACATGTATTTGTAAAAATAAATCATTAACCCAGTTCGACCTTTAATGTACAATGTACTTTTTTGTGAGAAACACACCGTTGAGTCATTGTTAAATGTCAAAAATTCAAACACCACGAGATTTATCACATTTACATTGGGAAAGTTTGATATGCAATTATAGTATACTTTTGTTTTAACCCTTTCCTGTTTTTGGAAATTTTAGACTAGTCCAAATTGAAAGAGGTTGCAGACGACAATGAAAACTTGATGTCATTTGAAATGAAACCATCCTGTGTGGTAGAAAATATTGTGGAAAAAGGAGGAATTGCTTGCTACAAGCAATTTCTTCTTTTTCCACAATGTTTTCTGGAGTATAAAATCACAGGAACGTAAAATCCCGTATTTGAACGGGAAAGGGTTAACCGTTTTATAGAATGTAGCTCCAGGATCCAACACAAAGAGGGAAAAGACCAATTCTAAATCAATTAATTTATCCCATATCCCCGTGTTGTCAGCACTCATTGGAACCTGTACTGTGTCGCAAAATTTTAGACCTGCCCAAATTCGAATGCTTTATAAACTACATTAAAAAAGTTTATTTCATTTGAAAGATAACCATTCAGTAGGGTACAAAATATTGTGGAAAAAAGAAATTGCTTGTAACTAGCAATTTCGTCGTTTACTACAATGTTTTCTCAAGTGAAAAAACACAGGTGCGTAAAAAACAGGAATTGAACAGGAAAGGGTTATGGCGATTCCAAAAAAGTAGATGAAAATAGTATTAGTCAAAATTTTGAAATAGAATCACCCTCCCCGTAGGGACAAAATATCAGTTTGGACGGAGTGATAATCAGAAATTGCTTGAAAAGAGACATAGAGTTATTCCTTTTCATGCTGAATCAAAATTGTTCCCCAAAATGTGTAAATATCAAAGGGCTGACAACACTTGATACTCTTTTTGTGGATCAATATTTTTTTGAAAATTGGTTTGATAAATAAGTCCGGGTTCAAAGGGACATAGGTGGTGTAGAAAAAGATCAGAATGCTTGATGTGCAGGCTTATCTCTGTCTATACCTCCTGCCAAAACAGGAATATTCTAGGTTCAGCATGAAAAGGGTTGAGATTATTATCAAAATAATATCAATTATAAGAATGAAAGGACATAACGAAAGAAATTCGAGTAACCCTTTCCTGTTTAATTCCTGGTTTTTACTTCCCTTTGTTCTTTATACTTTAGAAAACACATGTATATAGTGGAAAAAGAAGAAATTGCTTGTAACAAGCAATTTCTTCTTTTTACACATTATTTTCTACCCTACTGAATGATTATTTTTTATATGAATTCAACTTTAATTTATCGTCTGCAAAACCTTTGAATTTGGACCAGTCTAAATTTCAAAGAAAAGAAAAACAGGAAAGGGTTAACATTCGATATTGAGTAGACAGGGCTACTGTACTATGATAAAGGGTGAATAATTCAGATATCACAGATTAATCTTTATACCCATAGATAATCCAGTACGGCTTATAGGTTTGCAGGTGAAAAACTGTATTCACTGATAGAAATAAAATTCAGTGCACTTAATGAGAAAACCATTTTATATCGGCTTTTTTCTATATAGAAAAAAACCCGGCGTATATCGTTGTGCCTTTAGCGAGGTCGAGGTCCTTAGTGGTAAGGGCAGCGGCCTCTGAGAGAAGCCGATTGTGCGGGTTCGAATCCCGACTGCGCCGCTGGTCACGTGGTTATGTCCTTTGGCAAGACATTTTAGGGCCCCTACGCCAGTAATCATGATTGATTGGTTGATTGAATAGGGTTTAACGCCTCTTTTAACAGTGTTTCATTCATATCATGCAGCTAGAGCACCTACCAATGATTTTCCGGCATTTCTCACACCAGTTCTACCACAACATCCTTTCCGATGGCTCCAGCTGCTCTACCCACTTAGGTTCACCTATTCGTGGCAAATACCGGAAAAGATATGTACCGCTACCTGGGAATGAACCCGGGCCCCCCTTGAAGAGCAGTCATACGCGCTTCCACTTCGATTTTGGCAGCGGCAAGTACTAGTGATATCAAGGAGCCACACGAATAAATGAACTTTTCTGTGATATAATTAAAATATTTTTGAAAACCGAGTTAAACCCATACATTTTTTTTTGGGGGGGGGGTGTCTTTTTGGGATTATTATATATTTTTAGCTCGGCTGTTTTCGGAGGAAACCCGATGTTTTGCCGTAGCCATTTCGTCGTCTTTGTCCGCGAAGGTGTCAACGTCGCCGTCCGAAAACTTTGAAATCTTGTAATATTTCTAGCATTACTGGACACATTCACTTGAAACTCGGAATATATATGTTCGCTATCGAAAGGAAAATCAATATCAACAAGGAGAATAACTCTAAATGCATTTTTAACAAATGGTGACCGTTTTTCGACTTAGAAGAACTATGATATTTTGTAATATCTCTAGTATTACTGAACACATCCACTTGAAACTAGGAATACATGTTCACTGTCAAAACAGCAATCTATATCAAAAAGGGGAATAACTCTTTTGAACAAAAATTATAATACCCTTTTTTCGACTTAGAAGAATTTGAAATCTTGTAATATCTCTAGTATTATTGAATACATTCAATCGACACTTGAAATGTCTGTTCGTTACCGAAAGAGTAATTAATATCAACAAGGGGAATAACTCCTTTGAACAAATGATGACCATTTTTCAGCTTAGAAGAACTTTGAGATCTTGTAATATTTCTACTATTATTCACTTGAAACTCGGGTTATATGTCCGTTATTAAAAGAGTAATTTAAAACAAACAAGGGAGATAAATCTACGTGTACTTTTGAAAGAATTATGCCCCTTTTTCGACTAAGATATTTTACCCACTACTAAGCACTTGAATAGCCGAGTGTTGGCATCCACGTGCTGTTCCCTTGTTTTCTCAAGTGGATTTTATGACTGAGAAATTACACTCGCAACTCGATACATGTTAGCTCAGGTGGGGGATAAAGCTGTATTTACGATTTTTTTTTTTTTTTTTTTTTTTTTTGTCGCCCATCAACGACAAACAGCAATCCGTACTATCAAGGGAGATGACTTTGAATACGTTAATGTACGAATTATGTCCACTTATCAAGTTAGATTTATGCACATTTATTCCCTGCAAATTTTAGCAAAAACAGGGCGTCAGGTATCTACCGATGCTGACCGCCTTTCCTCATAAAACAAACGTATTATTGGATTATATACTGAATTCTTGGACCAGCGGTTCTACACCGGGTAGATTTTCTTTGTGAATTCTTGATTTATTAACCAATCGCTGGTCCCGCCTCTTTACTCTGTTTGTCCCGACGATTGACAGGAAGTTCCGCTTCGAATAAGCTGTAGTTACGACGTTTAAGTCACCAAACCAACAAAATCGATTTACCGAAAAAGGCGATAATTTGATTGTCATTTACGATTTGTAAATTATATATAGACGAATTATCATATCAATTGCGGTGGTTTGATTTAAAACCCATTAGAGCGATACACACCCTCTTGTGCCTCTTAAAATGTTTAGAATTTCAATAAACTCATGATCACATCCAATATATCGCGTAAGGGGAAAACAAAATGCGGAAAAATCAAGATATTGATAAAAACGAAAAGATTGTCGATTTTCAAGTAGAGTGTGCGATAAACTGTCAATTTGAATTCAATTTAGTGAAATAAACATCGTGTCTTGTGTATTACATCCCGAAAAACAGATTTCTAAACACTTGTCATGCTGAAATCGGAAAATTTCTGCCTGAACGGAAGGTATAGACAAAGATAAGCCTGCACATATGTGCAGTCTGATCTTAGTTCACACATCCTGCTTGTCTCTTTTAAACCAGAGTTTGTTATAAAATAAATTTTCACACACACACACACACACACACACACACATCTCTCTCTCTCTATATATATATCTATCAAGTCACAATTGTTTGCAGCCTTTTGAATTTAATGCGTTTCTGTAAGGGAAATATTTTCAGCATTACAAGGGTTAACATATTAGAATACGTTTTCCTATTTTTTGACCTGTCAAACTGTCGAAGAGAAGTCTTGGATCTTCGTAAAGTATAGGGTCAGTGGGGATTCAAATGTCGTATCTACAACGATTTAAGCTGTAGTTATGACATATCGGAGATAAATAGTTGTTAGTCTTTTATTGCTGAGTTAGTCTCTCATTGCTGACAAGTCAAATATTTTCTTTTTTGGGGGACAGGTCCGTATGAAACATTTGAAGAAGTGGGGAGGAGGGGGAAGGGGAAAGGGGGAGTTAACTTGGAATTTTTTTCAAGATTGAGGAAGGAACATACTATGGGAACCGAGAAATTTCATGCAGGATATTTGCACTTGTCAGAAATGAACGATCGCGGCTTTCAATCAAAGAATCGATTAACCAACCACGTAATTCATTTAAGAAATATGAAACTCCGGACTTGGCAGACATTTATATGAAATATTTTGTTGGTTTGGCGACTTAAATGTCGTACATACCGGTTATTAAAGCTTTAATTAGGGCGTTTCGGTCGCCCATAAAACAATTTTATATGTTTTACATGCTATTGATCATAATTTGCAAATTAATGACATTTGGAATCAAATTTGAAATTCCTTTCGGAAGTCAGTGGGCGGGGCCAGCGATCCATAAATGATTGATATAGCCCCCCCCCTACCACCCTCACCCCTACCCCCACCCCCACCCTGAGGCCCTGTAGGGAGACAGACCAACACTTTTCCTCAGACAACACGTACAAGTTTACGGGTTTACGGTACTATAGAAATAGGAGGGGGCTGTCAAAATTAAATGTAAAACCACAAAACTCAAAAATGTAGAATAAAAGGGCTTAAAATGGAGTTTTAAAGAGGATTATCGATAAATTATCCAAATAACTTCAACAACTTGAGGGTTTTACCGTATTCCGAGTCAGCTCTAGGCAGGTGGATTTAATTCAAATTGACAATTTGTAATATCAAATTATTCATCGATGGATAATTCATTTAAACCATATGTTGTGGGTACTATTCGAGACGATTCCAATGAATAATTACAACATAGAATTTGGATTAGAAATAAAAAGTCTTATATGTCATCGCTCCCACTTAGCTGCGCTCAATCCTCTTCGGAAGCTTTAGACAGGGGGTTAAAAAAGCCAAATATCAATGTATCTCTCTCTCTCTTTTTTTATATATATAAATCCTTATGAAACTAGTTTGCTTGAGACGTTATTTTAAGTACCCAATATATACTCTGTCGAGAAAGGTCTTTGTTTGGGATTTAAAGACCCAATTTAACCTACTTCTAAACGACGCAACTTTTGACAGGTACAAATTAAAAGAGGTTGCAGACGACAAATCTTGAAAATTGAAAAATAAAGCACATCTTAGACAGAAAAAAGGAGAAAATGAGATATTGGTAGTTACAAGCAGTTTCCCCTTTTGTCGCAAAGGTTTCCTAAAGTCTTTTTTCAGCGTGTTAAAAGGCGAGATTGTGTGGGAATTTGCTAAATCGCGCTGCGGCTGTCGCACTTAAACTATGTCATGTCGTTTTTTCTCATCAGTACAAAAACAGCAGCCGCCGTCAAAGCGCAATTGGTAGCGCGTTAGACTCCTAATCTTCAACCATGGACTGTCATGGGTTCGATCCCCGGCGGCGGCACATATTCTTTCCGATATTTGTCTCTCACCAATGGGTGGATAGTCGTAAACCTAAGTGGGATAGCAGCTGGAGGCTAGGAAAGGATGTAGTGGTAGTACTGGTGTGAGAACTACCAAGAATCCATTTTTAGGTACTCCAGCCGCCGTGATATGACTGAAATACTATTAAAAGCGGCGTTAAACCCCACTCATTAAATCAATCAATAAAAGCAAACACAGCATTCAATCCGAGCTATGAGCTTTTCAACCCTATTGCCTTATACGTATTGCTTATCATTCGCTAATTTGATCGATACAAAATTGCATATCCACGATTGACCAATCGCTGGCCCTGCCCACTAAATTCGTCGGCCACGCCCATAGACCCTGACAGGAAGTTCAGCTTCGATTTTTTACCTCGTTATTTTGAAAAGTTTGTGGCAAGTAGCATGTAACAAAAAAGACAAATGGTTGTTTGGCGACCTAAACGTCGTAACTACAGCTTGAATAAGCTGTAGTTACGACGTTTAAGTCGCCAAAACAACAACAAAGGTCAACGAAAATGGCAGCCAATGACTGAGTTGAAAGCGAAGGTTCGGGCTGAATAAATGATTTGATTGGTCGGTTTATTCCTTGATTGACAGCTGCGATTGGCCAATTCGTTTATTGAAATCGGCTATCCGGCGATTTTATTCCATTAATAAGAGTTAAGGATAGAAAAATGAAAGTAGAAATAAATTGTTAACATATTCAGTTTCAAATTGTCCACCGATTATCGTATCTATTTAATCTCATACTATCACAATGTAAATAATACGGCAACCATATACATCGACTCTTCTAAATAAATGTCAAACAAACTATCTTGTCGGGGTTTGGTACATGTAGTTTGGCCGGTTAGTCGCAATGTCGTCAATCTAGGGGTAAACGGTTCGATATCCGGCTCGGCCAACAAGCTTTTCCACTTTAGAAGAAGTAAGCGGAATGCATGATTATGTTTTTAAAAGGGATTTTACGTCACTTTTAACAGTATTTCGGTCATATCTCGGCGGCTGGAGCACCTATTAATTGGATTCTTCCTATTTCTCATACAAGTACTACCACTACATCCTTTCCTAGCCCCTAGCTTCTAATCCCACTTAGGTTTACGATTTTACACCTATTCGAAAGAGACAAATATCGGAAAGGATTTTTTGCGACCGGAGATCGAAGTCGGGACCTTATGACTGAGAGTCCGTTTATGTCGCAAACCAACTTTTCTACTAGTTACATGTTATATTGGCCAATAGTGCCTTTTAAAATCGAAGTGGAACTTCCTGTTGGAGACAGTGGGTGGGGTCAACGCAGTAAATGGGGAGGGCCAGCGACTGGTCAACCCGTCGTCCGATATTAATATAGTCATGCGATATCTTCTCGAATACATCGATTTTTTTTTCTGTATTTTTTAACAAAACGCAAACTTTAAAAAAAACGCAAGGAAGACCAAATTCCTTCATAGCATAACACAGACAGTGAAATTATTTCTCCTATCGAGATATTGCGATTGTATAATATCAATAATCTAGATTCCCCGAACTTTGTTCTCATTCCTTGTTTCTTTTGTATCGATTCAAAACGCAATGTTTCGTGCAGAGAGGTAAAAAATGTTGGCTTGTTTTAAAATCGGTTAACCCTTTCCCGTTCAAATACGGGATTTTACGATCCTTTGATTTTTATACTAGAGAAAACATCGTGGAAAAAGAAGAAATTGCTTGTAACAAGCAATTTCTCCTTTTTCCACAATATTTTCTACCACATCGGATGTTTTCAGTTCAAATGGCATCCAGTTTTCATTGTTGTCTGCAAACTCTTTCAATTTGGACTAGTCTAAAAAACGGGAAAGGGTCAAGAGCAATATCTTCTGAGAAACTTGAGTATGACGGTTCTCCAAAGAATTGCCGTCATAGCGAAGTTGGTAGAACGTCGGACTGTCAATCTAGAGGTCCCGGGTTCGATCCCCGACGGCGGCACTCTTCCTTTCCGACTATTTGTCTCTCACCAATGGGTCGATAATCGTAGACCTATGCGGGATAGCAGCTGGAGGCTAGGAAAGGATGTAATGGTAGTACTGGTGTGAGAAATACCAGGAATCCATTGTTAAGTACTCCAGCCGCCGCGATATGACTGAAAGATTGTTAAAAGCGGCGTAAAACCCCATTCAAACAAACAAACAAATCTCCAAAGGGTTAGCAGGGCGTCCTTTAATGGATGCCGTTAGTGTCGGTGTCGGCGACGCCTTTAGACACTTATTTAGACACTTTATTTAGACATCGGGAAAATAATTTACAGATGACTGATCCCGCCAATTGATCTCCAACAGGAAGTTCCATTTTGATATCAAACGCCCTTTTTGTTGTTGTTGTTTTGTTTTGTATTTTTCGAAATTTATGGCCGGTAACATACATAACAAAAAAAAAGGTAAATGGCTGATTGGCGACCTAAACGATGTAGCTACAGCTTGAATAAGCTGTAGTTGCGTCGTTTAAGTCGCAAAACCACCAAAAAATGCTTAAAATAAATGTCGGAGGTCAAAGTTTAACACCGGTCTAAATGAATGATTTAATTTGTCAATCGATTATCCGATTCAGGGCCGGCATAGCGCAGTCGGTAGAACGTCAGACTCCTACTCTTCAATTAAGGGATGTAATGGGTTCGATCCCGCCATCGGCACATATTCTTTCCGACATCTGTCTCTCACCAATGGGTGATTAATTCTTAAACCTAAGTGGGATAGCAGCTAGGAAAGGATGTAGTGGTGTAGTACTTGTGTGAGAAATACCAGAAATGCATTGTTAGGTGCTTCAGCCGCCTCGATATGACTAAAACACTGTTAAAAGCGGCGTTAAACCCCAGCTTGACCAAGCTGTAGTTACGACGTTTAAGTCGCCAATTAACCATTTTACTTTTTCGTTACATGCTACTGAGCATAAAATTTGCAAAAAAAACGACGATTAATATCTAAGTCCATCTTCCTGTCGGAGTTCGATGAACATGGCCGGCGATCCGTCAAATGCGGCAGGGGATCAAACCTGGAACTCCTAATATGGAAGTGCAGGGCGTTTTGACACCCTGATAAGAAAGACCTTCGTGCCTAGGTATTGGAGTGCAAAGCAGTAAAATAAAACGTTCGCGATCTGAAATAGCCTGCTTTATCAAATCTATCGATCTTTCTCTTCTAAAATATATCGAGTTATTAAATTACAAGAAAGCATGTCGGTTACTTAGGAATATTTCCTGCCAAAATTCTAAAACGTTTGACCCGCCTTGCGAAAAGGGGCGATCCGGAGAAAAACTTCAATTGGAATCAGTAATCGAGAGATTTGGGTTGTACCCAGACAAAAAATGTTGAATTATCAGTCCATGTCATAATTTAAATTTTAGTTTCGTCTATCTAAACCGGGTGTTCTGATTGGTAGAAAAAAAAACATTCATAACGGCCATGAACAAAATTTTGAGCACGCAGCGATTTTGTATGCTTCCACACAAAGGAGTCCCATACAAAAAAGGTATCAAAAGTTGTTAAATGTATGTTTTTATCGCTTGATGCTTTTAAATTATAAGAAATGAAGATATTATTTTTTTGTTGTTGTTTTCATGGAAGTATGAACCGAAAAACCTAATCACACTTATGTATGAATCTGCTTCGCGTATTCACACAGTGTGATTAGTTTTTTCGATTCGTACCTCCATGAAATCAAAATGTACATGTATTCACTTCATATCTTAGACATGAAATCGACGGTTATTCGCTAGCAATAGAAATCGGATGAACGATAAAATGTATCAAAACTTTAGAAATTCAATGTTCACCTCCGTAGAGATCTCTCTTTTTCATTTTAGCGGCTTAGCAATATAAATTGTTTGACTATAGCTTATTCGACGACGTTTAGGTGACCAAACATTTGTTTACTTATCGTGATATTTTCCCCTACCATATTTGATATATTCGAGAAAAAACTGTCTTGGTGGATCTAAGAGGGAGTGACCGGCAATCTAACACACCAAACGCCGATAACCAGTAGAATACAGTATATCGTCGGTGTCATTCTAAAACGACGTAACTACAGTTACGACGTTTTAGAACGACAGCGACGATATATGGCTCTGTTTGTAGATTTTTCAAAAAAATCGATTCGGACTGTAAAGAAGTAAAAAGAAAAGCGATTGTAAAGTTTGGGGTCTTGAACCTGAGAATATATTCTTCGTGAGAATTTTTGTCTATATACAACAAGTCTACGTTCGATCCCCGGCGGCGGCACATATCCTTTCCGACATTTGTCTCAATGGGTGGACAATCGTTAACCTAAGTGGGATAAAAGCCGGAGGCTAGGAAAGGATGTAATTGTGGTACTGGTGCGAGATATACCAGGAAATCATTATTAAGTGCTAAAGCCGCCGCGATATGACTGACATACCTGCTTCTCACAAGCCATTTCTCCATTTACCGCGATGCGTTTTTGCAAATTTATTTTTTGATTTACATTCATTTGACAGAAACAATGTATTTTATTTAGACATTTCAAATCTACGGAGCCGCCGTCATAGCGCAGTTGGTGGCGCGTCGGACTATCAATCTAGAGGTCCCGGGTTCGATTCCCGACGGCGGCACTCATCCTTTCCGACTATATGTCTCTCACCAATGGGTCGATAATCGTAGACCTATGTGGGATAGCAGCTGGAGGCTAGGAAAGGATGTTATGGTAGTACTGGTGTGAGAAATACCAGGATTCCATTGTTAGGTGCTCCAGCCGCCGCGATATAACTGAAAGATTGTTGAAAGCGGCGTAAAACTCCATTCAAACAAAATCAAATTTACGGTCCTACGTTATCCGTAAAATTCCGTAAAAAATACATCGTCGAACACAAATCCAGCTACAAAGTGTATATAGCTTTCACGATCTCAAAATAGTCTGGGTTATCAAAACTATCGATCTCGGCTCATTCCTCTTCAATGTATTGAGTTATTAAATTCCAAGAAGGCAGGTCGATTAACTAGGAATTTTCTTTACTCTAAATTCATTAACCAATTATCAGGCGGCAGAATTTTAAACTGTTCCGAATTGAAAGAAGTTACAACGACAGTTTCAAGTTGATGGAATTGTGATTTGTTTCGTCTTTTTGGACAGAAAAGATTTTGGATAATGAAAAAAATTGCTTGATTCGAGCAATTTCTTCTATATTCCAAAGATTTTGTGTTGAGCGGCGTAAAAAAGGAGGAGTGTGTGGGAACGGGTTGAAGCATTTTTCGCTGGCATTGAACCGTGACATGTTTTACCAATCCTTTTATAGGTCTTTTTTTCAGTCTCAATATGTTTTGCATGGCATTTTCCATAAAGGTGTTAAAAACGGGTTTGTATAGGAATGGGTAAAGCTATTGATAGTGTGAGTTAAGATTGATTTATTGAATGGGATTTAACGCCACATTTTACAGTATTTAAGTCATATCGAGGCGGCTGGAGCACCAAACAATGGATTCCTGGCATTTCTCACACCAGTTCTACCACTACATCTTTTCCTAGCCTCCAGCTACTATCCCACTCAGGTTTACGATTACATGCCCATGGGCGAGAGGCAGCCAACTTTAATACATAATGGGTTCTGTTCCACCGCTGTCCCATTTCTCATCAAATATCCGAGTAAAAGTCATGAATAGAGACACGTCAAAAAGTCATGGTTAGTCTAGAGTAACTAAAGTATTGTTGAAAATGATGTAAAACAACCTATCTTGAAAGGGTGAAGGGTTGACGATTTTTCATATGCCTGTTACAACCGAACTGTCTGTATATATTATGGATGACTTCTTTCAAGTTGTCAATAGATCGCTGGTTCATTTCTGTGAAACGTCAGAAAACCAAGGAAAGATGAGCCGTACTCCAGTTGAAATACTGTTGAAAATTGCAATTTCTGTTAAGCGTGGGTGAGTTCATGGGCAAGACAATTAAAAGCCGACCCCAGTCTACCCAGCTGTAGAAGTGGGTAGCAGTGGGGTTAAACCTCTGCCTCTCTTTCGGGGACGTGAAAACGTCTGGTTTGTGTGTTCAAGATCGACTCTATAATCTCAAAGCTATCGTCGCAATCGAACTAAAATGAATTAGTATAAACTAAACTGTTAAACAACCAAATATGGTTAGTTATTGATTGACAATATTTTTAGCTAGCAAATAGACAAAAATTTGGGGTCGTCTCGAAGTTCAACGAGTGCAAACTACCACTGGAGGCTTAACCACTAAATCAATTGAATGCATATATGCCAAACAAGTAGTTCTTACGTATTTCAAGAAAATTGCAAACTCTATACAAATTGTAGAGTATTTTTTTTTTCAAAAGTATGCTATTTAATCCATTCACACTCAACTCCGCTTTTTAAGCATCACAAGAGAAAAGCTTTGGAAAACATTGTGGATAATGAGGAAAATGCTTGTTACAAGCAATTTCTTAATTGTCCACAATATTTTCTACCAAACAAGGGAAAGATTTTCTAAATTCATCCAACTTAAAATTGTCGTCTGCAACTTCTTTCAATTTGAACCAGTCTAAGATTTTGTCATGTTGTAATTTGTTAACTCCTGGGTTACTTTAACCTCGTTTATTTGTCATGATGAACATAACGTAACAAAACTATGCTTTGCTAGCTTAAAGTACTTTCAGTACTTTGACTATTTGCCTGTTACAACCATTCTGTCTGTATACATTATGGTTGTTTATTTCAAGTTGTCAATACACCGCTGTCCTATTTCTGAGAAAAGTCATCAATGGAGAACGGACAGAAAGCCACTGATAGATTAATAGTACTTTAATTAAAATAATGTTGAAAGTGGTGTCAAACTATCAAAAAACACATCATTGAGAGTGAAGGATTGACAATATTTCATTTGTCTGTTTCAAACGAAATATCTGTATACGTTATGGGTGTTTGTTTCAAGTTGTCAATACATCGCTGACCCATTTCTGTGAAATGCCAGAAGCCAGGGATAGACGAACCGTACTTTAGTTGAAATACTGTTGAAAGTCGTGTTAAACAGCCACTAAACATGAGTTAAGGATTGACGATATTTCATTTCAAGCGAACTATCTATACATTATGGGTGTCCGTTTCAAGTTGTCAATATATTGCTGGCCTATTTCTGAGTAGGGTCATCAATCGAGAAAGCTCAGTAAGCCACGCATAATTCATTCAGTTGAAATACTGTTGAAAATTGTGTTAAACTGTTAAACAGCCAAATACGGTGAGTTATGGATTGACAATATTTAGAACTGTCTGTATACATTATGGGTGTTTGTTTAAAGTTGTTCGTACATCGCTGTCCGATTCCTAAGCAATCAGAAAGTCGAAGGTAGATATATTGCGCTTCAATTGAAAACTTTTGAAAGTTGTATTTAAACTGTGTAACAACCAATCACGGAAAGTAAAGGATTGGCGATATTTCATTTGCCTGTTACAAGAGAACTGTCTGTATACGTTATGGGTGTTTGTTTCAAGTTGTCAATACATCGTTGGCCCATTTCTAGTGAAATGTCGAACAAAAGAGTCGTCAATACTATAACTTCTCTGAGAAAAACCAAAACGTAAATGAAAACAGTTCTGTAAAATATGATTGTCTACAGTACTGAAACTAAGCAATTCTTCCGGCCCAGCATGGGAAATTACTGTAAACTACTATATTGTCCGGCTATGCATTTTTGTTAAACTTTGTTTGCAGTAAAGAACTTCAAGTTTTAACCCATTCCCACACAATGACGCTTTTTTACGCCTATCAAGAAAAAGGTTATATTATAAGAACTTGTTTTCAAACCTCTCTCAAAGTTGTCCATTCGGCTTCTTTTAGTTTCGTCCACAGCTAATCATTCTAGACGTAATGTTGCATTGATTTATGTATAACAAAAACTCACTGGCCGGGAAATGTAAACATAGGCCATCGGAATTTATCAACTGTTTGCATTTCATATTCTCCCTGATATAAACAAATATATGATTTGCAGTGCAACGAGTAACCTACACGAAACATTTGGTTTGCCATTTGATCTTTTGAAAGCATGAAAATATTACACGATTAGAATTTTCATGGAAACGACCAGGAAAAAATACTAGAGAATCCGTACCTGCATTATCAATGTTTATCGTGGTATAACCCATTCCCATAAAATCCCTCTCCTTAATGACCCCACGAAAACAACCTTTGGGGACAGTGTGGGAATTGATTAAAACGTTTGAAACAAGCAATCTCTTTCCAACAATGATTTCTACCCCAAAAAGACAAAATATTTTTTTCTTATTTCACCAACAGAGATTTGTCGTCCGCAACAACTTTTCTTTGAATTTTGATCACTCTATAACTTTGTAAAATACTAAATGGCTTTCGTAATGATCAAAGAATTTTGTGAGAATGTCCAAAATTGGCAAAAATCTTTGTGAAAAATAGGGAAAGTTTAATTTCCCCATTACGATCGTGGCGATTTACGCAGTAAGTAAAGAAAACTTCAAGAAAACAATGTCTCACGAGAATAAGTACCCACACCATAGGATGAATAAGGGATATTGACCCATTACCAGATATCTGGGTTGAAAACATTGTGGAAAATGAAAAAAATGCTTGTTAGAAGCAATTTCTTCATTTTGCACAATGTTTTCCCAGTAGCTTCTCTTCAGGCGTGTTAAAAGCACCGATATGTGGGAATGAGTTAATTCAGTTGTCATCGATTAATCGATTACGATATCGTATTAAACGAGGCATTTAACTAGATAAAACGAGGCTATACCGAAATTTTATTTGTAGATGAAAAGTGCAAAAAAATATTTTTCCATGACAACGAATTAGAAACCTTATCTAAAATATGGCCTATACTTTTGTGGTAAAACGATGAAAAAAATATTTGATCAATTCATTATATTTTGAGATACATATAACACAGTTACGTGCGATGTGACGTCATTTTCACGTTAACGAAAAGGAGTTTCAGCTTTCAGCTCATTTGCATGTTCATTTCATTATCAGCCCCGTCAGCTCAGCTGGTTCAAATCCCCGCACTGACCAACCAAACTTATTGTCTTTCGGATGAGACGTTAAACTGAGGTCCCGTATGGTAGTGCTATCCATCTAGCACGTTAAAGAACCAGGCGGGTCTCTCAATAACTGATATCACTCGTGTATTAACACAATATCAAACGGGCATAATTCACTCCTTATTTTCGCCCCCGTAGGTCATAATTTCCAAAGATAACGTTATTTTTCTGATCTATTTTGTTTGTGTCTTTAGTTGGTGGGTTGGCTCGATGAATGGTTTGTTGGTTGGTTGGTTTTGTTCATTGATTTGTTTGATTCAACCATTGTTTGTTTCTGTGGTTAGTTGGTTGTTTTATTTGTTTGAATGGTTGTTAGGTTGATTGGGTTGTTGTTTGTTTTATCGGGGGTTCGGAATGAGAATGCAAAATACCATTCTTAACTCCCTACACAGTACCTACGGAAAGTGTGATGAATTACTTGAAGAAAGCATTTAAAGTTTCTCTGATTTGAAACTGCTGGTAGACTACGAAAAACGTCACTGAACGAGAAACATCTCTCATGGGACGGAATTTGTATCATTGTTGTGGTAATTTTAGAAAACAATGTTTATTACAGGTTTCTAGAAATTAATTTCCTTTATGTAAATTTCTCCTAAAGGGTCTTATCGAATTGGGGGGGGGGGGAATTGTTGTTGTTCTTCTTCTCCTTCAGAAACGAGTGACTTTTCGAAATAGGTTTCTAATATCTGAACTAAATGTGTTTATTAGTGGTCTTTAACCCCTTACCAGATGATAAAATTAAAATCAATTTAGACTGGTCTATAATGAAAGGAATTTCAGACGACAATCTCAAGATTCGGAAATTTTAGAATTTTCCAACTTTCTTGATAGAAAACATCGCGGAAAATGAAGAAATTTCTTGATTAAAGCAATTTCTTTTTATTTCCACAATGTTTTCCAAATTGTTTTTCTAGAGGGGCGTCAAAAAGCGTCAATATATGTGAATTGGTTAACCTATTCATAAGCAATCTCGCTCCGCTCTTTTACGCCTCTCAAGAATAAAGCTTTGGAACAAATTGTGGAAAATGAAGAGATTACCTTCCACAAGTAATTTCTTATTTATCAACAATGTGTTGTACAGAAAAAGACAAAGATATTTAGAATTTCATCGGCTTTATTCAAGCTGCTTTTACGACAATTTGCTCGCCCATAACCGATATTACGGTAAAGGCGACATAACAGAAAAAAAAGGTAAATTCTAGTCACAAGGATTTTTGACTGTTCAAAAAAGTTTTTGTCTTTATTATACCCCCATAGTATGATAAAATTAAATTTTATTAAGCGACCACTCAAGGGGCGGCCAAAGTATGGTCGTTTTAGAGAATAGTCGCTTTATACACTTTTTTATGTCATATATGTGCGTTCAATTCGACTGCATATATAATTTACATGTAATGCATGACTTTTAATTAATCCTATGTTGATGGATCTCATTAGAATCGTCTCATGGAGACGATTCTAATGAAATCCACCTAAATAGGTTTTTGTTGTTGTTCGCTTTTTTGTTGTTGTTGGGGGTTTTTTTGGTTGTTGTTGTTGTTGTTGTTGTTTTAATTCTATTAGCAAAAACGTACAATTTTGAATATCTATGGAGATTGAGATTCAAATGAGATCCACCAAAATAGGGGGGGTGTTTTTTTTTGCTTTTTTTTTTGTTTTTTTTTTTATTTATTAGCAAAAACGTCCAATTTTGCATATCCTCTGTCTTTATAAAGTGTACTTTTGATTCTGGCCGCTTAATGAAAGTGGTCGCTAAATAGAGATGGTCGCTTGGGCAAGGTTGACTTTAATTTAAGAGATAAAGAGAATAGTTTTGTCTTCATGGAGGTATGAACCGAAAAACCTAATCACACTGTATGAATACGCGAAGCGAATTAAAACATAAGTGTGGTTAGGTTTTTCGGTTCATACCTCCATGAAAACAAAAAATATTCCCTTCATTTCTTATGATTTAAAAGCATGGAGCGAACAAAGCAAAACTTTACAACTTTTGATACTTTTTTGTATGGAACTATTATGTGCGGAAGCATACAAAATGGCTACGTGCTCAAAATTTTGTTCATGGAAGTATGAATTAAATTTTTCGACCAATCAGAAGGCTCGTTTTTGATAGACGAAACTAACAATTAAAATATTTCAAAATGGCAAATAATTATTTTTCTCTTTTCAGGGTAAAGATACGATATCACGAAAGAATTGTGACAAACAAATACTGTGAAAAACAAGAAAAGAAATACATTGGACACAAGAAACATGACGTATAAACGTATTCAAGGATAACTGCGTATTTTAAGGAGTACTTCTCTTGGTTTAAAAGTTGTGGGGAAGGAATAAAAATTACTAACTTTCCTGTACGTAAATCAGTGCTAAAACACACAAAAAGTATAAGCAAATACCATTTCTTGGGGTTTGCAGTGAAATATTTGTCTTATAACACCAAGTAACATATTGCAGCGAAATAGGATAAAAGATATATGACTGTTCTGTGACTAAAAAAATCTTGGACATTACGAACCGTTTGACCCTAGGTTTCCGGGCAATTTTCCTCATCCTTTTACGGGAGAAAAATCGTCTTGTTTGTTTTCTATCTTTATGACCGTCTGTCTCAAACACACATTGAAAGCCTTAAGTGCTTACAGACATAAATGACATAAACAAGTGCTCAAGCTCCAATACTGTACATCACCTTTTGGAGTGTATATATATATATATATTGAATTCTGTGGATTTTTAAGAGATTCGAACTCACGACCTATTTAAACAATGTATAACGGAGAAATCAACAAGGACCACGGAACCAGTTCCGGTCTCAACTCGGAGAGCACTATTGCCCTGAGCCAGAGCATGGATTCGGTCAACACAACGCCAGAGGAAGAGGTAGGTTCGATCCCTGTTCATTTGACTTATTAACATTGTTTCGGTGTGTTAAAGAAGCTTAGTAACTATAACTTAACCCCTTTCCATTTTTTTTTCAATTCTAGACTTGTCTAATTTTGCAAGAATACTGTTAAAAGTGATGTTAAACTCCATTAAATCAATAAACCAATTGGAAGAATTTGCAGACAACAAATAAAAGAGGGTGCAATCTGAAAAAGTAACCGACCTACAGACAAGAAAATATTGTGGGAAAAGAAGAAATTGCTTGTTACAAGCAATTTCTTTTTTACCACAATGTTTTTTTAAGTAAAAAGAATGGACGTAAAAACAAGGGATTGTGCAGTAAAGGGTTAAATAAAGCTGTTGTTACGACATTCTGGTGGCATAACGACTTAATATGAATTATGTTCGTAATATATTACGACTAATTATTTTTAAACCTAAAGCAAGAAATTTAGTGGTTAAACCCAATACCTGAATACAAAATTTTTACACTGGTCCAAATTCAAAGAAGTTAAGACGGCAATTTCAAACTGATGACATATTAAAAGTCTTTGTCTAATACGGTAGAAAACATTGTGGATTATGAAAAAAATTGCTTGTGAAATTAATTTCTTCGTTGTTTGCAATGTTTTTCAGAGCCTTTTTGGTGAGGGGTGTAAAAAGTGTCTCACTGTTTGGGAATGGGTTAAAACGATTTCGCACAAACAAATTTGTGACTAGAAAAAAGAACAGTCGAGATCTTCGTAAAACACGCGAACTCCGATTGTAACGATTTATCGTTATATCCGAATATTGTTACAATTGATCTTACAAAAAGACTATTGGAACCATAAAATCAACACCATTATAAGCTATTTGTTCTCGTTATAAGTGAAAATTACTGTACATGTGTTTGACAGAGATTTGGTTCAACACGGGTCAATCGGGGGTTCAATTACGGAATACGAAATTAAGCAAGGTTAAATCAAATCTATTTCATAAACGTCTTTGAGTATCGATTTTTTATTATTATTATTATTATTCTAGTCAGATTGCGCAACTTTCGACTACCTAAATTGACCTTTTCCGCGTAACTGGTCAGAAGTTGAAAACGACCAGACGGCAAAATTTTAGATTGTTCGAAATTGAAAGGCGTTGTAGTCGACTATTTTAAAGAAATTTTAGGGGTTTTTTTTTCAACTTTCTGGGTAGAAAAAATGTGGAAAACGAAGTAATTGCTTGTTACAAGCAATTTCTTCATTTCACGAAATGTTTTCCCAAACTACTTTTCTTGAGGGGCGTCATAAAACGTCATTGTGTGTGAGTGGGCTAAAAGGAAGAAAAGGATTTCACGGTATGTTTTATAACGAAATAAGGAATCTTATAAAAACTCTGGTCGTTTGGAAATTTTGATATGGTGTACAGCGATAGTTGCTCGAATCAAACGATACGGCACAAATAAAGATGTTTATCCAATTAGTTTTGGTAAACATGTGCGCTATCTCGCGTATCGGGAAAGAAATATTTCGTGTTTTTATAACCTATAAAACTTCGAATAAAATGTCTTGAATTTTTAGAATTTAGAATTAGGCCTTTCATCACGCACTACTGAAATCAGTACGCGAAATTAAGAAAAAGTGATCTGCCTTGGGTTTGATTTTTTTTTAAAGTTTACAAAATTATAATTTAATTTTTTAGTTTCGTCTATCAAAATCGGGCGTTCTGATTGGGCGAAAAAAATATTCATGAACAAACTTTTGAGCACGCAGCTATTTTGTATGCTTCGCACAAAATAGTTCCTTGGAAAAATATCAAAAGTTGTAAAAACTTTAATTTTTCACTTGATGTCATAAAATTATAAGAAATGAAGAGGATATTTATTGTTTTCATTGAGGTTTGAAACGAAAAACTAAATAAACTTATGTATGGATCCGCAACCTCCATGAGAACAATAAATATGCTCTTCATCTCTTAAACAAAATGTGATTTTGATTTCACTCCAGGTCAAAAGTACATCGCTCTTGTTCGACTCCCGTAAATGCCGCTTAGATAAGTCGCCAACATTTTTGGCCAGATAATGACTCTAGAATGAAAAGCTAACCTCGATCAAAATTTTGAGTAAAAAACAATTATTTCATAAAGCACTGGTTTAATTAGAAAAATCTTAGTTTTGTTTTGATGGCGTAGGTTAGAGATTCTATGAAAAAGAAAAAGAAAGGTTTATTGCAAGATTAGGCTAGTTTGGGTCGATATCACAAGTACGAATAACCAATTCCCACTCAGCGAAGCAATTTCTTGATTATCCACAATGTTTTCTACCCCTAAAGTAAAAAAAAATCCAAAGTTGCATACACTTTAAATAATTGTCTGCAACTCCTTTCAGTTTGGACCAGTCTACCCCGAAGTTATGGAAAACTTCGATGAGAAAGGAGAAATTGGTTTTGGTAATCCCCCTTTCTCTCAATACTTTCTACCTTATTTGGGACTTGCTTTCCAGTTCTATGTCTCGTTGAAATGCCTGCAACTTCAGTTGAATTTGGACTAAGTCTAAGATTTTGCCGCCTTGTATTTTGTTAAACTGTAGTCGGTTAGAAAAGTCACAGAATAAATAGAACTTAATGAATCAATCACCATACAGATGACAAAATTGTAGTATGGTCTAAAAATGAAAGAAGTTACAGACAATCATTTCAAGTTGATGACATTCTAGAAACCGTTGTCTTTCTGGGTATAAAACATTATGGATAATGAAGCAAATGCTTGTAAGAAGAAATTTAATTTTCTTCAATGTTTTTCCACAGCCTTTTTGTAGAAGTTGAAATAGTGGGATCGGGTAGGAATGGTTTAAAACACAAATAAATCTTATCATTGGTAGTAAGCGAGTGTTCTTAGGGGTAGAACATTTCTCAAAAGTACTTCAAAAATATTTTCACCCTATTTTACATTCGTTTGCACAATAACGCACATCTTATCTAGTTCGACCTACCCAAGCCAATTTTCTTTTTAACCCTTTTCTGTTTCTTGAAGTTATAGACTTGCCAAAATTAAAAAAAAAGTTGCAGGCGACAATAAAAATCGGATGCAATTCGAAATGAAACCGTCGTATGTTGTAGAAAATGTTGTGGAAAAGGGAGAAGTTGCTTATGACAATAGTTTCTAAAGTACAAAATCGCAACAACGTAAAATCGCGGTTTTGGACAGGAAAGGGTTAATAGAAACCAGGCAGTTGCCCATCCACCTTGTAAACTAAAACTTGGCACCAACCTCAAAATATATGATATATCTTATCTTGACGCCCGAATATTATTTATGTGTATTAATACATTTCTGCTCTCAGATAGCAATTGACGGATAGCTTGCCCCGCTCTCTGACTCCGCTGGCCCCGCCATGCCATGCCAACTTACTCCCGCTAGCCCCGCCCACTGACTCCGCTGGCCACGCCCACTTACCTCAACAGGAATTAATGCTACTTTTTCCTCTTCAATATTAGACGATGTTATTTTGCAAAATTTATGGCCAGTGACATGTAACGAAAAGTAAAATAGTTTGTCGATGACCTAAACGTCGTAATTACAACTTGAATAAGCTGTATTTACGACGTTTAAATCGTCAAACCAACAAAAAAGCTTCACATAAATATCGACCAAGTTTGGAGATAAAAAGTTCTCTTCCGGACTCATTGGACGATTTGATTGGTCATACGAAACGGGGCCCTCCCTATTGATCCATAAAACTAATATTTGAAAATAAAGATCCGATCTAGCAGAGGTCAATTAGGAATGGTATTTAAAAAATGGATGAGTATTTAGGTAGAAGAGTCAATTTACATTCACAAAGTCTACTTATATTGAAAAGTATCGATTCTGGTCAGCAGGGACCCTTTGAGCAGACTGACAAGGGTCGATACTTTGCGCACTACCTGGGATATCCCTGTAATACAAATATGGCGCGGCTCGGAGGTCCCGGGCTCGATCCCCGATCGCCACAAATATCTTTTCCAACATGTGTCTCTCACCTTTTGGGTGAATAATCGTAAACCTAAGTGGGATGAGCAGCTGGAGGCTCGTAAAGGACGTAGTGGTAGTACTGGTGTCAGAAATACCAGGAATACATGGTAAGCCGCCGCTGTATGTCTTAAATACTATTCAAAGTGGCGTTTACTCCCCCCCCCCCCCCTCAATCAATCAATTACAAGGAATGAAACGTAATTGCATGATTGATGTACTTACGCAATACCCGGGACGTCCCATCTTGTCGTAAAAAAGGGGCGAATCCCTTCAGTGGTGAGTTTCGGGACGTCCCTGTTTATATTAATATGACGAAATTTGGATCGTAATACATTAAGAGGCGTCTAAAACATTTAAATCTGTGATAACATTTCATCGGAGTTGGCAAGCGTCTTCAAACATCGAGATATTCCAAACATTTTATTATACACAGACATCAGTTTTTATCTCGCAGATACATCTCCGTATCACTCGTGTGTAGAAACTGTTTTTATCGTAAATCGGGATGCTATACCCTTTCTAGAAAAATAGACAAACGAAAAAGTGTTTTTTCTCAGAATACTAAGCCATTTACAGATGTCAAAATTTTTGGACTAGTCCAAATTTTAAGATAACGATACGACTGAAATACTGTTAAAAGTGGCGTTAAACACCAATCAATCAATCAATCAATCAATCAATCAATCAATCAATAAAACCCAAATTTTAAGAAGCTACAGACGGCATTTAGAATTGTATTTGTATTGAACATTAAGTGCAAAATAGTGTAGAAAAGGTTGTGAGTAATTGAGAATTTGCTTGTGACAAGCAATTTCTCAATTGCTAACCATGTTTTCCTATAATTATACTTCATTTGAGCGTAAAAAAGCCGGGATTGTGTGGTACTCGGTTAATAAGTTACCAGACAACAAAATAAGCCAAGGGTGTCGTATCGCCCTAGACTACAGTATCAGGGGGTCCCTGGTTCGATTTGCTGCTTCTCCAGTCTTTCCGCAGCCGCCGTCATAGCGCAGTTGGTAGCGCGTCGGACTGTCAATCTAGAGGTCCCGGGTTCGATCCCCGACGGCGGCACTCATCCTTCCCGATTATTCGTCTCCCATCAATGGGTCGAAAATCGTAGACCTATGTGGGATAGCAGCTGGAGGCTAGGAAAGGATTTGATGGCGGTGCTGGTGTCAGATATACCAGGATTCTATTGTTAGGTGCTCCAGCCGCCGCGATATAACTGGAAGATTGTTGAAAGCGGCGTAAAACCCCATTCAAACAAATAAACAAACCAGTCTTTCGGATGAGATGTTAAATCTAGATCACGTCTCCAAAAGACCTCAATTATCGCAGGGTTGGGACTTAAAAACACTACACAAACATATTTTGGACTTGTTCAAATTAAAGGAATTTTGAAGCGTGCTTAAATTGGACATTAAATACCATAAATGGTAGATAGAAAAGAATGATAGAGGAAATGAAATTATCCGTTTCAAGCTATTTCTCCTTTTCCAAGAATGTTTTCGGTTGCTGATGCTATTCAGCGTGTCTAAATAAGGGATCGTGTCGTAACGGGTGATAGACATTTGCGTGTGACATAGCCGAAAACCCTTGTCATGCTGAACCCGGAATATTTCGGTTTTGGCAGGAGGTGTAGTCTGCACATAAGTGCAGTCTGGTCTTAGTCAACACCTCCTGTTTGTACTTTTTCTGCATGAGTTGTTTATGAAATTAATTTTTAAAAGAAATATTGATGATTGAACAACAAGTACTACCGGTGCTTTCAGTACTTTGATTTTAATACGATTTCGAAATGGATTTTATACAGCATGACAAGGGTTAAGGACGTTTTTCAGCCGCGTATTTGCGGGAGCCCTCGCTCTGTTCTCTCTTGAAAGCTACTGAAAGTTTCTTTAGACACTTATTCACTTAGACAATTATTCACTCATTCACTTAGACAATTAGAGAATTGGCTTCTGTAAGCTGTAGTTTCGATGTTTTAGTCGCCCCCTTAATATTAGAATGCCCTTCAAATTTATATTTTTGTTACCGTTTCACACATAATGCCGCTTTTTACGCCCCCCCTTAAAAACAATGTGGGAATTGAGATATTGCTTGTTACAAGCAATTACTTCATTATCCACAATTTATACAGCCCCCCCCCCCCGTAAAAAAGAGGAAATTTCTAAAATCGAATTGCTCGTCTCCATCTTCCTTGAATTTAAAGTAACAATGTAAATTTTGTCGTTTGGTAATGGGTTAACCCATTCCCACAAAAAACCTCATTTTAACGCCCCTCAAGAAAAAAAGCTTTAGAAAACATTGTAGAAAATGAAGAAATTTCTTGTATCAACAATTTCTTCATTACCCCCAATTTTTTCTACACATTCCCACAAAAGCCCTCCTTTTTACGCCTCTCAAGAAAAAAATCTTTGAAAAACATTGTAGAGAATGAAGAACTTTCTTTGTATCAACAATTTCTTCATTATCCCCAATTTTTTTCTATCCGAAAAGACGAAAAAAATGTAAAATTCCACCAACTTGAAATTGCCGCCCACAACCCATTTTAAATAGGACCAGTTTAAAATCTAGTTGTTTGGTAATGGGTTAAAGACCAAAAAGAATATAAATCGTGAATTTGTAAGGTAATAACAATTTGCCTCGAGGTAAAAATTCTCCGCCTTGAAATAAAAAAAAAAGATGTTTTATCGAGTCACGCTGTCCTTTAACATCGATCACATTGACTGATCGAACCTAATTCGTTAAAATTAATGATTCAACAAAAATAAGAAATGCCCCGTTGTAAGTCGACTGCTTTCTAAGAAAAAAACTCGTGGTTTAGCCATATCCTTGCCATCGTCGATGTCGTTGTCGTCCACGTGCTAAAATTGATGGATCGATATCCCCGCCAACTGACTCTGCAGGCTACTTCAACTGACTCCACAGGCTACGTCAACTGCCTCCGCAGGCTACGTCAACTGACTCCGAAATAAAATTCAACTTAGATATTCGTGTATTATAAGGCGTGATTTTATAAATCTATAGTCAGTTATATGTAACTTGTTCAAGCTGTAGTTACGACGTTTAAGTCGCCAAACAAAGATGCTTTTAATAAATGGCGGCCAATGCCGGGGTTCATTTCACTTCTGATTTAAATGTATGGTTCAATTGGTTTATTGATTTTATGATTGACATTCTCGATCGGTCAGTCTCGTGGTTGTCGACGTGAAAAATGACGTTGACAGCCTCGTCGTCGGAATTCATATCGTCCTCGTGCATAAACCTTTAAGATTTTAGCCTCGTCGTCGTTGTCGCCATCGTACAAAAATGTTGCCGTTGTCGGACTAGTCGATGTTGTTGTCTAGGCGCAAAAATATTTATGTCTCAGTAGTTCAATTGAAATTCCGTGCCGGCGGCATATATCTTATCCATTTGTCTCTAAACGGTGGGTAGATAATCGTAAATCTTAGTGGGATAGCACCTGGAGGCTAGGGAAAGGATGTAGTGGTAGTACTGGTGCGAGATATACCAGGAATCCATTGTTAGTTGCTGCAGCCGCCGCGATAAAACTGAAAATTGTTAAAAGCGGCGTTAAATCCCATTCAAACAAACAAATAAACAAAACTCTATGAAAGCAAAAATTGTATTCTTTATTTCCCACATTCACAAATGCCCAACAGTTGGCCTAAACACACAGCCAAGGGTTACGATTGTCTCAAAAATATCTTTCGCGAGCATTTCAATTGAAGTTTTAATTAAGTAGTTTCTTTGCATGACACAACAGAAATTTCTTCCGATTCTATTGATCGACCTAAAATAACCGCTTTCCTTTCTCAGGTTTCCTCTCAGTTTACCAAAATATCTAAATGGATGTTCCTTCCTTGACCCATTACCAGACGGCAAAATTTCAGACTGGTCCAAATTGAAAGGAGTGTCAGACGACTATTTAAAGTGTATGGAATTTTAGATTTTTTAAACTTTCTGTATAGAAAACATTTGGGAAAATGAAGAAATTACTTGTTTCAAGCAATTTCTTCATTTTGCACAATGCTTTCCCATTGCTATATCTTGAGGGGCGTCCAAAAATGTCATTGTGCGGGAATGGGTTAACACATTCCCACACATTGACGCTTTTAAACGCCCCTCAATATGAAAACTTTTGAAAACATTGTTGAAAATGAAGAAATTGCCTGTTACAAGCAATTTCTTCATTTTCCACAACGTTTTCTACCTAAAAAGACAACTATTTTAAAGTTTTCATCAACTTAAAATTGTCGTCTGCAACTTCTTTGAATTTGGACTGGTCTAAAATTGTATCGTGTGGGAATTGGTTAAAGATGGTGAAATTTCAAACAGTTCAAAATCAGTAGAAGCTTGATAAAAATTTTTAGAAAATGCTACATATGAAAACATTATAAAGGTATTTGTTGTACTTGTAAAGAAGGCCGCCATCATAGCGCAGTCGGTAGCGAGCCAGACTCCTAATCTTCAATAACGGGGTGTCATGGGTTCGATCCCCGGCGGCGACACATATCCTTTCCGACATTTGTCTATCACCAATGGGTGGATAATCGTTAACCTGGGATAGCAGCTGGGGGCTAGGAAAGGATGAAGTGGTAGTACTGGTGTGAGTGGTGCTCCAGCCTCCGCGATATGACTGAAATACTGTTAAAAGTGGCGTTAAACTCCAATCAATCAATCAAAGCTTGTAAAGAAGCTTTTTTTTCACCTAATTTTTTCCTGAATATCATTTTTCTTGGCGAACTGTGAGGATGTTTTTGGAACAAGTGTACAGTGTTAATGCCACGCCCCGCCGCGGTTTGACTGAAATACTGTTAAAAGCGGCGTTTAAACCCATTTAAACAAAATCAATGACAGGCAATCATTGCTGAAATAAACATGGTCGAAATTTTCAACAAATTACCGATCGTTAATGTCAATCAAATATCTATTGACCTATCAAATTTATCATTTAGCACACGCCGTCATAGCACAGTTGGTAGCGCGTCGGACTGTCAATCTAGAGGTCCCAGGTTTGATCCCCGACGGCGGCACTCATCCTTTCCGACTATTTGTCTCTCACCAATGGGTCGATAATTGTGGACCTATGTTGGATAGCAGCTGGAGGCTAGGAAAAGATGTAATGGTAGTACTGGTGTGAGAAATACCAGGATTCCATTGTTAGGTGCTCCAGTCGCCGCGATATAACTGAAAGATTGTTGAAAGCGGCGTAAAACCCATTCAAACAAACAAACAAACTTCATTTAGCCAGCTAGTGAAAGGTGATCTCTGATATTCATGACAAGCATTTTACGTTGGTTTGGGGACCTAAAACTTTAACATCTTTAGCCAAATCAGTGTCTTCATAAATTCATGGGGTATCAGAATCGATAGCTAGTTATCTAAACCTCAAGAGCTTGAAGAGATTTTTTTTTCTTCCAAGACTTAATCACACTGTATGAATATGCGAAGCGGATTCATACATAAGTGTGATTATGTTTTTCGGTGCATATTTCCATGAAGACAAAGGCTTTTCTCTTTAATTCTTATCATTTAATTACGCAAAGTAAAAAACCCTTTTCTTAAAATATTTTCTATCATATCTGGTACTTCAAATCATCAATGCACATGTATTATTCATATCGTGTCTAAAACTTCTTTGAATTTGGAACAGTCTAAAATTTTGTCGTCTGGTAATGAGTTAATTAGTCAACGGACGATAATGAATGAACGTTTAAATTTAAATTTACATACAAAATCGTCAATACTACTTATCATATCGTCGGCGGGAGACAAAACTGTCGTAAATACAGCTTCGATGAAGCTGTATTTACGACATTTTGCTCTCCAAGTGACGATACACTTTCTTTTGATTGACGTATTATGTAATAAACCATTTGCAAATTGTCTGCTGGAATGATAAAATACTTCAGGTTTTATCTTTTATCAATTGAAATGAAAATCTTGAGGGGGGAATTGTCATTGTTCAGGGCTAACGACCGTTTTATTCGAGGTCACCACATTGGCACATAAAATTGAAATAAAAAAAACGTATAACACTGAAAAGTTCTCACTAAACCCGTCTGTTTGTTTTTCCGTCCGTCCGTCCGTCCATCCGCGATCAATATTTTTGTAATACAGTAGAATCCTTTTAATAGCAACACCGACTAGTCAACCTTTTGTTGCAATTAACCATAAGATGCCAATAAAAGGAGCTATTTGTTCTCAAGGGCCTAAATCTGATATGTGTAAATAAAGTCAGTAGCAATTAAGCAGTGAATTGCTATTCTCAGAGCATTTCGCTGTATAACACGTGTAATCAGCAGACACCAAAATTGACTTGGTTTAAAATGATATTATGTACTTTTCTAATTGTCGATTTTTCGAAATACGACATCTAGTATCCGTCTGCTGGTTTCATTTTTTTTTTTTTTTTTCTTCTAAAATTTATTTCAAATTTAAGGAGTTTCCCTGACGGGTCAGCTATATTTCGCCCATCGGAACACACTCGGCCATCCTCGTAAACTTCGGAACATACCTCGGACGTGTGTATGTATATCTTCGTTTATTTATCGTCGCTAACGTAGCACATGCCCATATGAGCGACGCCCCCAGAAAACGGTTAGTTGTTACGGGGGATAGTGCAAGGATACAATGCGAAACTGCTGAGAGCTCCGCCTGGTTCTTTCACGTGCTCCATTGATAGCACCGTCACACGGGGCCTCGGTTTAACGTCTCGTCCGTTAGTTCGTTAGTTGATATGGTCAGCCCAGGGCTCGAACCCTTGATCTTGAGGTTTGAAGTCAAGTGCTCTACCAACTGAAATAATCGGGCTGACAACCTCGGACGTATAACAGGCGGAACATTATATATCAAATTTTCAAGCTGTAGTTACGACATTTTGCATGCCAAACAACGGTATGTCTGTTTTTAAAAATATCATCTCTGATCGACCTCTCCTAGATTTCATCTCGTTTTCAAAAATGTATATGCTTGTTAGGTGTGGTCATCTGAAAGCCTCACTTCGCCTCAATTATTTAATGAAAATAAAATTTAATGAAAAAAGCTATAACCTTCACTCAAAATCAAATCCTTATAATTCCAAAATAAGACAATCAAATCGGAAGGAAAGAAAGGAAAAAATGCAATAGTAAGGTATTTTTCAGAATTTCTCGAATATTTCCAAAATAAGACAATCAAATCGGAATAGAAGTGAAGAAAAAAAGCAATAGTAAGGTATTTTTCAGAATTTCTCGAATATAAAGATTCAAATCAATAGAAATGACCTAATAAACGCAAGATAGGGGCGGCACCGGAAACGAATCCTCTCCATTATTTTAGGATAAATACGGCAATTAGAGAAATTTACAATGGCATAAAATAAAGCTCTTGACAAGGGCCGTTAAAAACATTTCAACATTAAAAAATAATTTGTTAGTAAATAAACTCTATATAGTCGGTACTCATTAAAGACGTCTTGTCGTGCAGATCGTACTGGGTAGGTTTATCAAATGCTTAAGATTTTTATTGAAAACAACTTGATTTTAACTTTATTACTTTCTCTTATCAGGAGCTTTGAATTGTCATTAAGTAGAGCGGTGCAATATCGACTTATTGGTTTCCGGAACCGATCGGCCACATCCGGCAAGTATTCCGGAATTCAAATTGATCGGTTAAACGTGCACTGAATGGAAATTTTATATATTTTGTCGGCCTTCATTGGATTTGAAGTCAGTCGATTTGCTTGAAAAATGCTGATAAATAATTAGAAAATTTGTTCTTGCTTTAATACCCAGTAAAAAGTAACTAAAATTTATTAATACAGTCTATGTTATTAATATGTTAAAATGAATTCTGAACCACCGTAATGTACACTCAAACCTGCTTAAGCGACCACCTTTATAAAGCGACCACTTTCAGTAAGCGGTCAGAATCAAAATTCTCTTTCCAAAAACAAAGGATCTGAAGAAATGGACCTGTTTACTAATGAAATTATCTAAACTAAGTCCTATGTTGGTGGATCTCATTAGAATCGTCTCAATGTGACGATTCTAATAAGTTCCACCAACATAGGATTAAGTTAGAATTCTACTATAGTTTATGTATGCAGTTGAACCGATCATTCATATCAATCACAAAAATTGTATTAAGCGACCATTCCCTTAAACGGCCATATTTTGGCCGTCCCTTGAGTGGTCGCTTAATACAAGTTGATACCAATGGTCGGATAATCGTAAACCAATGAGCAGCTGGAGGCTCGGGAAGATGTAGTGGTAGTACTGTTGTGGGAAATATTTTGAATCTATGGTTAGATGCTCCAGTCGCCGTGATACGGCTGAAATACTGTTAAAAGTGGCGTTAAACCCCGTTGAAGCAAACATGTTAATACAAGTTTAATTGTATATAGTTTTAGAAGAAAATGTAGGTAAATGCATCTTCAATGCCGTTTCATAGTTGGGTGACCAAAATGTCGTAAATACAACTTGACCTCAAGCTGTATTTACGCGATTTGATCACCAAACGACGATAAAGTTTCAATAATTTGTTATATTCGATTCTATGTCTTTGTGGAAGTCGCTGGACAATTCGGAGGACAGCTAAACTTTGTAGCAAAGGAAGCCTTATCAAAAACACCGATCGATGATGAGGTGCCACCATCTTTTTAAAAATTTTCTACAATCACTTTCGTTTTGTGATTATTAAATCAAGTTGATAAACGCTCAAGTCAAATGTTTATACTAATAGTTTTTTTGGGTGGGGGGTTGTTGTTGTTGTTGTTGTTTTTTATGTTTTTTTTTTTTTTTTTTTTTGCTTTTTTTTCTGTAGAATATATTAATCGAAGTTTGAATGGGAAATGGTTTTGAAATTTTCATCCATTACACTACAAATCAAAGTACTGAGAGTACAGTAAGCTAGCAAAGCATGGTTTCGTTAAGTTATCTTCTTTGTCAAAGTTTGTCATTATAAATAAACGAGATTAAAGAAGTAATGCTTTTGAAGGTTTGATTAAATTTTATCGATGTGCTCATACAAAGCAGTGCGCATGGTGAAGACTGTGATCAGATCTGTTTTTAACACTTATGCTTAGGTGAGCTAAAATACCTAGGAGATGAGCTTACAATATTCCTGCAAAACATAAGAACTACATTTACGGCGTAGGCATTCAATGGATTTAGTGGTTAAGCCTCAAGTGGTAGCTTGCACTCATTGAACTCTGAAGAAGACCTCATAATTTTGTCTGTTAATTTAAGCTTTCAAAGCTGAAGCTTTGTTATAGCTAAAAATGGAAAGTTTGGTGCAAATAGTTCATTTGTTCTTCCTACAGATGTAACCGCTAATCCTAATTATTGCAAGCGGTGGGAACCCATTTTTGGTTGAGCGTCACATGAAATATACGAGTTCTTTGAACCTAAGCTTATGAAAACACCTAAAGACCCATAATACAGCACTGTGGCGATTTCGACCTGTTTTTTTTTCTAAAGATTGTGTTTTATATCGTTAAGATAGGTAAAAGATCGTTCCAATGGCGACGCGTATATATGAACACTTTGTCATCTTGAATGCAGGACTGGAACCAATTTGTATTCTACACTTTGTAATCTGGAATACAGGACGGGCACCAACTTGCACTTTCTTTTAACAAAAACCTGTAGACGATGAACGACGCCGTGTATCACGCATGCATGCAAGAACTAATCCATTAAAAACATTAAGTAATTACCCTGACGCGTAACTATGTTTGCTTCTCGCGAATTCTCGCGGATAAAAGCGTTATTTCACCGCGTGCCATTATTTACATTCGGAGAGCGTCGAGTAGTATCCACACGTTCGATTAGACTAGATTAAGCAATAATTTGATATAGAACAGATTTCGCACTCAAGAAGTTTTTTTTGGCTGGTTCCTGGTTTTGCTTTTTTAATAACATACATCCGCTCGCCTGGAATTTACTTTGTTTTGTTCTCGTGTGTAAACGTTTACTTTATCGCGCATTCTGTATGCGCTAACAGCTTTTGTGTGGTTGGCTGGTTACCAAGACGCCTTAGGTACAACTGAATAGCTTTAGTTACGATGTTTTGGAGAGCCAACAACGATATGCGGCATAATATTCAAAAGAACCAGTACGCTGTGATATTTACGTATTCACGATAATTTTACTAAAAATATTAGAATTTTCCCGCTTTTCTTTCAACAATGATAGAAAGTGGGTATAGCCGATGGGTCCATTTGTATTTAGTACTGTGACTGCACGTATGTTAGAAATGGCTGAAAGCAATGAATGTTTGCACACAATTAACCCATTACAACACAATCTTCCATTCATTCACCCCGGGACAAATATTGGATAGTGCGAAACCAGATTATCATGTTTCCTGCCCTATTTGCCACTTTTTTATTTTTATTTTTAGTTATTTTGAAATATCGTCTATAACTTATTTGAATAATTTGTTTTTATTTATTTGGACGCGTCTTAACCCTTGTCATGCTGTATAAATTTCCTCAATGAATCGCTGTAAAATCAAAGGGCTGAAGGCACTGATAGAACTTGTTGTTCAAAAATCAATATTTCTTTTTAGAAATCAATTTCATAAACGACTCTGGCAGGAAAAGTACAAGTAGGAGGTGTAGACCAAAATCAGACTGCACTTATGTGCAGGCTGATCTTGGTCTACACCTCCTGCCAAAGCCACAATGTAGACTTAATATTGCTGATACAAACAATCAATCAATCACTTGAATGACGTCCCGAAATATTCAATTAACGTATCGCCGTTGTCAACAAAAAAAATTAATAGACAAATCAAATTAACCATACAGACCGGAAGCGAAATTTTTAACTCAGACATTCATGTTAAACGTTTTGTTGGTTTAGCGACTTAAAAGTCGTAACTACAGCTTGTTCAAGCTGTAGCTACGACGTTTATGTCGACAATCCAGCAACGATTTGATTTTAATGTATGCTCGGCTGTTTGCGAAAAAAATGGCTATGTCGCCGTCTGCCTCCACTTCCGCGTCGGCGTCGACGTCGTCGTCCGAAAACTTTAATATTTTGTAATATCTGTGGTATAACTGAATACCAGCACTCAAACTGGGAATATATGTTAACCATCAACAATGCAATCTAGATCAAAAAGGGAGATGACTCTGAGTACATTTTATCAGCGAATTGTGCCCCCTTTTCGACTTAGAATTTTTACCCATTATTAACCCATTCCAACTCAATCCCTCCTTTTTACGCCCTTCAAGAATAAAGCTTTGGAAAACATTGTGGAAAATGAAGAAATTGCTTGTATCAAGCAATTTCTTCATTATCCACAATGTTTTCTATCCGAAAAGATGAAAAAATTTAAAATTCCATCAACTTGAAATTGTCGTCTGCATCTTCTTTCAATTTGGACCAGTCTAAAATTTTGTCAAGTGGGAAAGGGTTAAACACTTGAACAGCAGGGCGTTGGCACCCGAATCCGGATCTCTTGTCCTTTATTCGATCCCCGGCGGCTGCACAAATTCTTTCCGACATCTCTTGTCTCTCACCAATGGGTCGATAATCGTAAACCTAAGTGGAATAGCAGCTAGAGGCTAGGAAAGGATGCAGTGGTAGTACTGGTGTGAGAAATACCAGGAATCCACTGTTAGGTGCTCCAGCCGCCGCGATATGACTGAAATACTGCTAAAAGCAGCGTTAAACCCAAATCATCTTGTCCTCAACCTAGCTGTTAAGTAGATATATTTATAAGACAAAATTGAAATGATCTAATGCCAAGGAAGAAATCCTTGGAGAGTTACATCGTAGAAAAATAAAGAAATGAAAAAAAAATAATAATAATTCGGGTGAAAAAAGGTGGGCTATTTCCCGGAGAAGAAAAATTACTGCCGGTTTTTGCCATAGGGAAACCTCTCGGTGTGAAACTCATTAGTTTATTCGTTCTTTCTCCATATGGGACAGACACGTTGGACTCGGAAACACGTAGACCGGTACCATTGTCGACTTTTCCGATGCAAGTCGATTTGGTTCCAGTCTAGAGAGCTCGGGCATATCCGGAAATTGACCAATCGCTGGCCCCGCCCACTTACTCGGTAGGCAACGCCCATTGACCCCAACAGGAAGTTCCGCTTCTATTTCTAAAGATGTTATTATGCAAAGTTTATGAGAATAATTGGTTTGCGACCTAAACATCGTAGCTACAGCTTGAATAAGCTGTAGTTACGATGTTTAAGTCTCCAAAGCAACAGTAAGTGTTAAGAAAAATGGCAGCTAATGTCGGACATCAAAACTGATTTCTGGTCTAAATGAATAATTCCATTGGCCGACTTGTTATTTGATTGACAAACACGATTGGTCATTTAGGTGATGTCCGTATATAAGGTGGCCAGATTGTGTGGCTTGTTGAATTTTTAGCTATCTAATGAAAAAAAAACTTCGTTATTGTTTCAATAAAACCGTACTTGTTCTGACTCTACATGTTTTCGTTGGACGAGCAAAACGTCGTAAATACAGCTTTATTTAAGCTGTATTTACGACGTTGTGCTCGCCCAACAACGAAATCACCGTTGAGCGACCAAAAGCTCCCAACTACAGATTGAATATTTTTATCTTATGAATACCTTAGGAACTTTGATGCTGACACCTTATGTACTTTGATTATACTATTGTTGTTGTTATTAAAATTGGTTTCCGGTCAAGCCAGTCGTATTAAATAAATCATTTTTTTTGCACCGATTTTCCTGGAGTGAAACCCTGTGTGTTTTGTCTGGAAACACTACAGAGTAACTACCGAAATATCTTCTGGGAAATGGGAACCGATATTGTGAAGGATTGTTCTGGTAAAAGAACGGTAAATTATTACCCCTGACCACTGGTCAGTTATTACCAATGACCAAAGGTTATTATCTGTAAATGTATTATTTGGGTAATTCATCGGCTCCAGACCTGGACGAGAAACATGTTCCCCCCTCACCAATTACCCTAGAGGTCAACTTTGCTTTTCTTCCACATTCCTGAACTCCGAGTTCCTCTGGTGTGTAGGGCTCAGAATTCACTCCCCACAGTGAACCCTGTTTTACTAAGGAAGGCGCTTGCTTCTACAGCGGGGTTCGTTGTTTGGACTAGGTGTTTTGCTATGTTTGGTTCAAACTTTACCCCTCCCGCTATCCTAAGCAATAGCATTGAGTTCACTGAATGAGTTCCACGGATGTTTATGGTTCATACTTTACTCCTAACAACGGGCTCTGCTGCACTACCCAAGGTCCTTGCTTAGTTCAGCAGTGATAACTTCGGAGAGTCTTAGTTCAAATGATGTTTATGGTTCAAACCTCACTTCAAAATGACCTTGCTAGAGTAATGGGAGGGGGCGGGTTGCTTGTCCAGGTCTGGAGTATAAATCACCCGAATGATAAATCTGAGTTCTAATGATAAGTATGGATCAACCTTAACTCTCCGCAGTAAGAACCTTACTTAGTACAGCGGGGCTTCTAGTTGGGAGCAAGTCGGCATAGATTTGTAATAACCTCTCTAAGGGGAGTAGGTTCCACTTGCATTTTTAAAGCAAAACTCACGACTTGAACCCAATCAACTGGCTAGAGTGAAATATGTGTACATATTGCTATTGTTGGAATTCTATTCGAAGATCTCCCAGGGTTACGAAAAAGTGGCTGATTAGAGCTCGGACATCCTCTTGAATTTGGCCATTTTTTTCTATATATATATATCTCTCAAAAAATAATGTTCTCGTTGCAATTTCGATACAATTCTACATGTCCCGGTAAGCAATCATCGAAGTGATCCAGCTTACTTAATCCATGCAAACATAGGCCCGTCTTTTTTAACCCACAAGAAAACTCCCTGGAAGACGCTGTTGAAAATACATGATTTCTCCCCAGAAAAGCAAGGACAAGAATCCGTCAACTTGAAAGTGACTTTTACAACTTTTTTGAATTTTACCCGGTCTAAATTGTATGGTTTGGAAATGGGTTGAATGTATTCGAGTTGTAAGAGAATCGTCATCGTTTGAATTTGTCTCTAATCATTTTTTGCTACTTCGGCCAAATCTTCAATAATGAGATGTCATGGGTTCGATCCCCGACGGCGGCACATATCCTTACTGACGTTTGTTTTTCGTCAATGGATTGATAATCGTAAACCTAAGCGAGGTCGCAGCTAGAGGCTAGGGAAGGCTGTTATGGTGAAACTGATGCGAGATATGCCAGGAATTCGTTGTTTGGTGTTCCAGCCGCCGCGATATGACTGAAAAGTGTAAAAAGCGGCGTCAATCCCCAAACAAACAAATCTTCTTCATTTAGTTCTCAGCCTTAGTTAAGGTTTCTCCCACTAACTCAGCTCAAATAATGTTGTTTAAGATATTCCTCGAAAAATTTTAACCCGAACTACCATAGTTATCTAAAATTGAAATGTACTAAAAACCTCTGTTTACTGTTGAGACATTCTAACATTTTTTTTTATTTTTTTTTGAGACAAACTAACGATTCTTTGGACAATAACCCTTGTCATGCTAAATCTGGAATATTCCTGTTTTGGCAGGGGGTATAGACAAAGATCAGACTGCACATAAGTGCAGTCTGATCTTTGTTTACGTCTCCTGGTTGCCCCCTTTAAGCCAGAGTCTGATCTTTGTCTACGTCTCCTGGTTGCCCCATTTAAGCCAGAGTTGTTTAAACCAACCATCCACTATATCCATTGAATGCTTACGCCGTAAACATTAGTTCTTATCGGTCTGATTAGAGTCTTCACTATGCGCACTGTTTTGTATAGCCACATGAGTTTACTTTATTCAAATTTCAGAGGACTCCTTCAAAAGCATGCTATTTAATACATTCCCACTTAATCCCGCTTTTTAAGCATCTCAAGAAAAGGGTTTTGGAAAAAAATGTGGACAATGAAGAAAGTGCAAGCAATTTCTTCAATGTCGACAAAGTTCTCTAACCTAAAGGTAAGGGGTTTCTACGTTTTTTTAAATGATAATCTCTGAAAAAGAAGATAATCTTACAAAATTATGCTTGGCTAGCTTACAGTGCTTTCAGTACTCTGATTTCCTTTTCAGAAACGGTTGGTCATTTCTTTCTAAACTATATACATAAGAAATAGGAATCATTTATCAAACTCAAGGAAACTAGTGAGCTCCCATTTGTTTTTCTTGTGGGGCGACAAAAAGCGTCATTGTGTGGGAATAGGTTAAGCTTAAAGCTTTCGTCTCAATCGAATTAAGAGAAAGCGAAACCTCGTTTTGCTATTCAAAGCAGGAATCACTCATTCTTCCCACTGCGGAGAAATGTGTAGAAAAAAAATGTGATAATAATTAATGAATGATTGAGCAATCGGTGTATAATTAATAAAACACACAGTCAGCTGTGAGATATAAATATCCACTAACGAGGTTCGAACCTTTACCCGAATGAACATGTTGAATTGACGATATTGTAGACTCACGCTAGACTGCACATTGTCAGTCCGATTAGCTCAGTTGGTAGAGCACTTGACTCCAAACCTCAAAATCACGGGTTCGAGCCCTGGGTCGAGACGTTAAACTGAGGCTCCGTGTGACGATGTTATCCATCGAGCACGTTAAAGAACCAGGCGGAGCTCTCAGCATTTTCGTCCTGTATCCTTGCACTATCCCCTGTAATAACTAACCGTCTTCTGGGACGTCGCTCGTATTCGCATGTGCTACGGTAGCGACGATAAATAAACGGAACCGGCTGCAACACGAAGGCTGCACATTTTGTCAACCAATTGTCACACAGTCACGCTTTTGGACGCCCCCCAAGGTAAAAAATACGTAAACATTGTGTTAAATGAAGAAATTGCTTATCACAAGCGATTTCCACTTTTTACATAATGTTTTCCATCCAGAAAATTAGGGGAAAACCTTAAATTTCATAAACTTTAAATTGTCGTCTGCAACTTCTTTCGGTTTGGACCAGTCTAAAATTTTGTCATTTGGTAATGTATTAAAAGATGACTGGTATATGAGCTTTAACTGATCTCTATTTCCGTATAGATTCCTAATAGTCTATCAACCAAAACATCGTAACTGCACTTTTATCAAGGAGTAGTTACGATGTTTTGGAAATCAGAAGATCCCATCGCCATATGCTACAGTAGACAGAAAAGTGATAATTCGATAATACTATGTTTTAGTAACAATACGTCAAAACACCAAGGTGTTATAATTTGAGCAATTAAAAGGTATCATTTATAGCCAATGGCGGATGTTGCGATTTTTTTGTCAGCCCGATTAGCTCAGTTGGTAGAGCACTTGATTTCAAACGTCAAGATCACGGGTTCGAGCCCTGGGCTGACCATATCTACTAACAAACTAATTGTCTTTCGGATGAGACGTTAAACCGAGGCCCCGTGTGACGGTGCTATCCACCGAGCACGTTAAAGAACCATGCGGAGCTCTCAGCAGTTTCGTCCTGTATCCTCGCACTATCCCCCGTAACAACTAACCGTCTTCTGGGGGCGTCGCTCATATGAGCATGTGCTACGGTAGCGACGATAAATAAACGAAAAGTACAGTAAAGTAACACACAGGCTGCTCATTGTGTTAACCAATTGTCACACAGTGACGCTTTTGGACGCCCCTCTAGAAAAAACAGTTGCGAAAACATTGTGTAAAATGAAGAAAATGCTTGTGACCATTCTATATTTTGACATTTGGTAATGTATTAAAAGATGCACTGTTATATGAGCTTTAACGGATCGCCATTGCCGTATAGATTCCTAATAGTCTATCAACCAAAACATCGTAACTGCCGTTTTATCAAGCTGTAGTTACGAAGTTTTCGAAACCAGAAGATTCTATCGCCATATGCTACGGTAAACAGAAAGATGATAATTCGATAATACTGTGTTTTAGTAACAATACGTCAAAACATCATGGTGTTATAATTTGAGCAATTAAAAGTTATCATTTATACCCAATGGCGGGTGTTCCCTGTTTCGTCTGACCCAGGGACAGTTTATTCCACCGAAGAATTGGTTAAGGCCTCTCTTATGTTGACCCATTACCAGACGTCAGAATTTTAGACTGGTCTAAATTCATTGAAGTTGCAGACGACAACATTTGTTTTGTGGAATTTCAAAATTCTCTGTGTTTGTGGGGTAGAATTCATTGTTGATCGTGAAGAAATTGTTTGTAACAAGCAAGTTCATCGTTTTCCTCTATGTTTTCCCTAACGTATTTCGTTGGGGCGTCCAAACGCGGGATTGTGTGGGAATTATCATGTTACAACGTTGAATGAAAAGAGCGTAAACAGAATTTTGGGGAACTGTAGAAGACATTCTGAGAAAAAAATGGCAGATATTTATTTAACCCAATACCAGACGACTAATTTTTAAACTGGTCCAAATTGAAAAAAGTTGCAGACGACAAGTTAGTTTATCAAATTTAGGATATTTTCATTTTACTGAGTATAAAACGTTATAGAAAAATGAAGAAAATGCGTTCAACATGCAAGCATTTTCTTCATTTTTCACAATTTTTTCCCAAATGTTTTCTTGTTTGGTGTCCAAAAACGTCTCATTGATTGGGAATGTAGAATGATTAAACATTGCAATTAAGATTTGTGAACGAAATAAAAACTGCATGCATTTCTAAAGAAAGAGTCAACATGTAATATGGATAACTGTTTTTGTCAAATAAAATATTAAACTACTATAGGAGCGCACTTATATATTTAACGGATCGCTGGCTCCACTTACCTCCGACAGGAAGTTCTAAAGGCGTTTTTTTGCAAAGTATGTGGTCTGCAGGTTGTAACAAAAAAGTTAAGTTGTTTGTTGGCGAACTAAATGTCGTAACTACAGCTTGAAAAAGCTTGAATTAACGGACCGCTGGCCCACCTACCTCAGACAGGAAATTCTAGAGGCGTTATTTTGCAAAATATATGATCTGCAAGTTGTAACAGAAAAGTTGAGTTGTTGGTTGGCGAACTAAATGTCGTAACTACAGCTTTTTCAAGCTGTAGTTACGACGTTTACGTCGCCAATCCAACAAAATTATTTCACATAAATGTGAGCCAATGTCGGAGGTCACAGTTCACTTCGGGTCGATTGATTCTTTGATTGACATTCGCGATCTATCAAATATATCTGCTTTAGAAAGTTTTAATGCAAACCCGAGGACGTCTTCATTACTCAAGTCCGAGCCCATGCCAGACATCACCAATAACTTGACCTGTGCATGAAGCGAAAACTTCCGGGACAGCCATATTATTCTAGTAAAAATATTCATGAAAGACCCAACGATGAAGTAAGATACCTTCCCTTTCCTATTTTCTTGAGATTTTAGGCTTGTCCAAATTTAAAGAAGTTGCAGACGACAATGAAATTTGGTTGCAATGTGAAATGAAACCATTCTCTGTGGAAGAAAATATTTTGGAAAAAGGAGAAATTGCTTGTTACAAGAAATCACTTATTTTTCCACAAATTTTTTTAAGTTCTTTGAGTGCGTACCGTTCTAAAATTTTTGTCTTAAAATGGTCTAAAAATTGTGTTGTTTTTTTTTGTTGTTGTTGTTGTTTGTTGTTGTTTTTTTACATCGATGCATAAAAATTCATTCTCTTACTTACTTATGGTATAATCCAGATGTTCCCTTTTTGTGTGGCTAGTACCACCTTACAGTACAGGCCGTTGTGACATATGTTCGAATTAAGAAATAATGTCATTATCTAATTAAGAGTTGCGAGAAAACCCGTTTTAGATCTCAAATTGTTGACATATGGTATAATGATGATGCCATAATTCTTGTACAAACTCTCGATTGTCTCAAAGTAAGGTATAATAGACGATAAAATCTGAAAATAGCAATCATTTCATAGACTTGTTTTGATTGATGGTGACATAAATTTGAAATCTTAAAGTGATACTTTGTGTTAAAATAATATATATATATAAAATACATGTATATATTTCGTCAATTTTTGAAGCAACTAGCAACGATACTATTGCAACTAATTCTTGCTTATTTAGTGTTACAAACAGAAATTATTTGACATTCTGTAGATATATAGATTAATATACAAAAACTGTTATAGAAAAAAATAATAAATAGGGAAAGACTTACTCCAAGGTCACTACTAGAAGTGTCAGACCGATTTTATGCGTTATATATGTAGATGTATTTGTCTCTTGTAAGAAAACGTTCTTGAAGATCGAATAAACAAAGTATAAAAACGGTATACTTGATTCTTGTGTTGAGTTGAGTTTTGACGTTTAAGAATAAAGTTCTTAAAAATCACTATAAAGGATAAAAAAAAAACAGAATCAGGCCTTTGCGAGACCGTTGGAATTGGACAAAAATAGACAAGGTCCTAGAAGGAATAACCAACCTATTTGCTTTAGAAAACGACAATAAAGGATTTTTAACTCGTAGAGAATATGGAGACAAAAGGAGCTATCGTGGATGAGGTAGGGTTTTGTACTTTTTAGCAGATCAAACTTTCTTTAACTTGTCAAGATCGACGGACCGCATCTGTCGATCAATAAATCGATAGACCAATCAAATTATTGCTTTTAGAGCGGAAATGAAATTTGAACTACGACATTGGTCGATATTAATAGAAACCTGTTATATAGCCTGGGAAAACATTGTTGGAAAACGGGAAATTGTTTGTAACAAGTAATTTATCAATATCTTATAATGTTTCCTTTTCTAACTTACTGTTTTATCCACTCGCAATTTCTCAAGTTAGCAGCAATTTCATACAATTTGGACCAGTGAGACCATATTTTTCTGTCTGGAAATGGTTTAACCAAAACCCACACAATGACGCTTTTTGACGCCCCTTGAGGAAAGCATTTGTTGAAACATTGTTGAAAAGAAGAAATTCCTTGCAACAATCATTTTCTTCTTTTTCTACAATATTTTTTTACAAAGAAAGTTAAAAAATAATCTACAATTTCATAAACTTACAAGCGACGTCTGCGACTCCTTTCATTTTGGACCAGTCCAAAAATATTCCTTTTGGTAAAGGTTTAGAGGTAACAACTGTATTTGATCATAACCCTTGGATTTTTGGTGATTTAAACCCATTCCCACAGTGGGAATTTAAGACTGGTCCAAATTTACAGAAGTTGTAGACGACAATTTAAAGTTGATGGAATTTTAAATTCTTTCTTCTGTTTCGATAGAAAACATTGTGAATAATGAAGAAATTGCTTGATACAAGCAATTTCTTCATTTTCCACAATGTTTTCAAAAACTGTTTTCCTTGTAAAAGGGCAGCATTGTGTTGGGATAGGTAAACTATGGGTAAACAAGCAAAAACCAGTCTTCTCAAACGGGATGAATGGCCGGTGGCCGGAATGGAATTTGATTCGTTACACTTGGGTTGGAAATGACAGGAAACTTTCGTAAGATGCCCTTACTGTCAAGGACAATCGAAATTATGTTGAAAGTGGCGTTAAAGTCCATCGAGCCAAATCGAAAAAAAGAGAATGAACATTATAAAATTAAGCCAATATCATGTTTTAATATGATAATCATGAATATATTGTAGGAAAAGAAGAAATTGCTTGTCACAAGCAATTTCTTCTTTTTCAAGAATGTATTCTGTCTTATATATTAGTTATTCATTAAATTATATACATTTCGAAATGTCATATGCAAATTCTTTCAATTTGGACCAGTCGAGAATTTCTCTTCAGGTAATTGGTTACTATTGTATTGAAAGACTTGCAGGGTTTATGTACAGTATTTGATATATGTCTGAAACGCCTTCTAAAAAGGAGGAGAAAGGCGAACAGTATACGCCGATTCGAAAGAAAATTGAAATGAAAAACAAATTAAGTTGGCAATACTGTAATGTTTTTTTAACAGCATCTCGAAATCAATGAAAATAATTAACAAGTGTCAATAGCAGATTCGAAGCGTCGTTTTCATTATCACTTCTCCCATTTTAATTCGGCTAAATCCGAATCATCGCGATAGCCTTGTCATCGTCGTTGTCGTCATCAATGTGCAAAATAATAAAATATTCTGTTACATACATTTCGCTATGATAACTCTTCATTGACCTGAAACTATAAATGTATTTTGGTGCCAATCATGCACCCCTTTTTTCACTTTCTAAAATTTAATCAATCAATAATGGATTAATCAAGCAAAAATTCCAGCCATAATATTCAAAGTTATATGGCGAAAAGTTTGATTGGATGAAAAGTATGTATCGACAAATCTGATTGGTGGCTTTAGAAAAAGAAACAGTTCTAAGCTGGTTTGTAAATCTTGACAAGTTAATTACTAACTTCGAGAGAAATGCAACAACCATATTTGAAAAGTTTTTGCTATCTGGAAATTACAAAATACGAAAGAAAAGGGCAAACAAATAAAATTGCGAAATTTAGATTCCAGGTAAATTCCGTGTTGTAATGTTTCCCATTTTCATTTGTTCTATGATGCACAATAAAGATACTTATCAAAAGATAATAGAAAAACATTTGCACAATGTAACAATTCCTCTTCACACCTTTTTTTTTTGTAATTACTTTACAGTCGCTTCAATCTACCAGTAGACCAAATTAGACAAAAACTAATCCATTACCAGACAGGCAAAGTTTTAGACTGGTCCGATTTGAAAGAAATTGCAGACGACAATTACAAGCGAGTGCAATTTGAAAAGTAACCAACCTAGAGGTCAGAAAATATCGTGGGAAAAGAAGAAATTGCTTGTGACAAGCAATTTCTTCTTTTCTCACAATGTTTTCTCTAATATGAATTCAGGGGATTGTGCAGGAAAAGGTTAATATAATGTATGTTTCCTACGACAATTGCACGATATCTTGTTTTATCGGCTTTATCATGGAAAAAGGGGGGGGGGTAAGATAAAATTACGCTTTTGCACAAATATCTCTGATACTTTAGCGGGCCTCGGCCATAGCTCGATGGTGGCATGGAGGACTCCTTGTCATGGGGTTCCGGGTTAGATCCCCGGTCGCGGTAGATATCCTGTCCGACATTTGCCTCCCATTAAGGGTTGACAATCGTAAAACCTAAGTGGGATGGGCAGATTGGGGGATCAAAAAAATGTAGTTGTAGTACTGGTGTGAGAAACACGAGGAATCTATGGTAAGCTCCAGCCGCCGCGATTTAACTGAAATACTGTTAAAAGTAGCGTTAAACTCCATTCAAGAATCCCCTTTCTTACAGTTTTACGCTCTTATCTGGTCTTTTTTCTCATTGTTTTTCTACACCCGAATCCACTGACTTTGGACTAGTATGAAAAAATGTCGTTTGCAATGGACAAATCTTTCGAATATTTTTTGTAAAAACCCTGGATTTTACGTCATTGTAATTTTATAACGGAGAAACCATTGTAGAAAAAGAAGAAATTGCTTGTAACAGTATTTTCTACCCTTCTGAATGGTTATTTTCCAAATTAAATCCATTTTGAAATTTCATCTGCAAAACGTTTGAATTTGGACAGGTCTATAATTTTGAAAAACAGGCAAGAGTTAAAATATTTCATGTAATCACGTGAGGATGATTTTACGATATCCAACACTGTATGTCTCCAAATCATTACGCTGAGTGACAGGTGCACGTGACGGGCACGTTTTCAGATTTGAGATAACGGAACTGTTCTGTAGTTATCGCCTGTTCCATCATACTTTGTCTCAGATCTCATTTCATTACCGCGATCCTTGAGCACTGATACTTTTCAATTATTACATCATTGAGTTTTTTTACTTTGTATTACACCGTAACATAATTGGCGCACTTACGATGAAAACTTTGTTGTTTTACCGCACAAGTTTTCACGATGAAAACTTTATTATTTTACCGCAAGTTTTCACGATGAAAACTTTGTTATTTTACCGCACAAGTTTTCATTAATTTTTGGAGCCCGTGGTCTAGTAGTAGGAACCAGGTCTCGGGACCGGAGGATCCCCGATTCGAACCCCGCCTTCGCCATGGGAATTTTTCTGTGCAAAAAAAATAACTCCCTGTTGCTCCTGTCCATCCAAATGGGTACATGTGAGGGTTATAAGCCAATGAGTTGAATCTGCACTCGCTTTATCTGTAAAAACAACAACTTAAAACTCGATGATCGTAGGTTATGTATTGTGAACTCATTGAGAGAATTTCGCTAACATAAAAACAGCTCAAATATGAATGTAAAATTGTACAAGTATTCGATAATCTTTTGGCGATTAAAGAATCTTACCACATGCTTATTTAACTGTAGTTACGTTGTTTTTGTTTACCCGTCGCCGAGGTGATTTTTGTGGTTGCCAAGCAAAAAACTAATCGACCAATCAAATTATTCATTCAGTCCGGATGTGAAATTTGACCTCCGAAATCGGCCGACATTTATGTGAAGATTTCATGTTGGCTCGGCGACATAACGTCGAAAGTACAGCTGATTCAAGCTGTAGTTACGACGTTTAGGTCGCCAACCATCCCTTTTGCTTTTATTGTTACATATTGCATTTCAAGTAAATGATTCCGTCATTTGTTTCAGGCTCAAATAATGTTTTGTTATTATTATTTTATGTATTGTTATCATTCACTCGACCAGGACAATGACGTGGGTCATAGGTTCAATTCCACCCGGAAATACGGGGTCTATGTGGGTATGCCTTTAGAAATCGCCGGAGGGCGACCAAATCTAAGTTGTAGATACGACGTTTTGTTCGCTCATATTCAATATAATACATTTGTAGGAGTCAAAGACATCGGCCTCGTGAAATTTACATGTAGGTGCGAGAAAAAATATGATTTGTATTCGAAAGTTTGTCAGAAAAAGAAACTATTTCGGAGAAATATATCGCCGTTAGGGTTAGGCTTACAAAAAAGCCGTAACTACAGGCTAATTCTGCTGTACTTGCGATAATTTTTAAGCCCCGGGACGACATTTAGAGAAAAGATAAACATGTAACAAAGGATATACTTTTTTTGTGAGATGTTATCCGCTGATAAAAGTTTTGAATTTCACAATTCATTCACATTCAATTTGCCCCGTCATTTAACCCTCTTTAGAGGCTTATATCAAATTACAGGCGAATAACGGGAAAATAATCCTAGACGGTATTGTGTTCGGAATGTATAACCAACCCGTATTGAAATTTATTTGTTTTGTGTGGGTTTAACGTCGCTTTCAACAATCTTTCACTTATATCGCTTGTAGGTTAGCAAATCTGAATGAAAAATCAGTAACCCTACTTCCAGAAAAAAATGAAAGCGATTCTTAGCTCGGCCAGCCAGTGCATTTCTTTTGTATTTCTATCCATTACCACTCTAGAAAATTTTAGACTGATCCAAATTGAAAGGAATTGCAGACGATAATTAAAATTTTATGGAATTGTAGATTTTTTCAACTTTCTAGGTAGAAAACATTGTGCAAAATGAACAAATTGTTACAAGCAATTTCTTCATTTTACACGATTTTTTACCGATTGTTTTTTATTGAGGGGCGCTCGAAAGTGTCACTGTGTGGGAACGCGAGAATATTTTAGACTGTTCTAACTTGAAAGAAGTTGCAGAGACAATTTCATGTTAGTGAAATTTTAAAAATCTTTATCTTTGGGGGTATTAAACATCGCGAGCAATGAATTGATTGCTTGTTACAAATGTAACAAGCAAATGAAAAGCCAAAGTTCTATATCCACTTCCTTGTATCGAATTCGAAACCCTTTGATAGCCAAGTAGACTCCCTACCTAACAGTCATCGACATCTTATATTGAAGGTTCAATGCAGAAGTCTTATGATTGCAAATATCTAAATGCTAACTTACTGTAGTTTTGCACTAACCCTAAAATATGGTGACAAACGAATCAAATAGCAAGTTTACGCTATAAGCATTTGAATTAGAGACGCATTAATCCATTCCCACACAACAAAATTTTAGACTGGTCCAAATTGATAGACGCTGCCGACGACAATTTAAAGTTGATGGAATTTCGAATTTTTTTGTCTTTTTGAATAGAAAACATTGTGGATAATGAAGAAATTGCTTGATACAAGCAATTTCTTCATTTTCCATAATGTTTTCCAAAGTATTTTTCTTGGGAGGCGTAAAAAGGAGGGCTTGAGTTGAAATGGGTTAATCAGTTACGAGATGACAAAATTTTAGGCTGGTACAAATTGAAAGAATTTACAAAAGATTTTTCAAATAAAAATAAATATGCACCAAATTTGGTAGAAAACATTGTGAGCAAAGGAGAAATTGCTTTTTACAATCAAATTTTCCTTTTTCCACAAAGGTTTTTATTGTACTTCATTGGGGCGTTAGAAAGCGTCATCGTGGGGCAGTGAGTTAAGCTAAACAAATGAAAAAGTGAGGTAAATGTAGCTTCCTCGAAATAATCATTGTAAAGGGTACGAAAATATCATAGACAAGACAAGCCAGAGTTCATCCCAGGAAAAAGACCCCCCAGGAATCGATAGAAATGAGGTTAAAAACGTCAATTTTTACCAAGAAAAACATTTCCCATAAATGGCTCTACTCTAGCGTGCCTTCTCGTCATTTTTTTCTCCATTCAAGAAAATTTAGGGAATTCGATTCCAGGTTATGGATGGATTTTTGTCTCGATCCTTAACGCGGAAATGTAAGTTCCATTTTGAGGGATTAGTACAACATTGCAGTGGGTGCCCATATGAATAAAGATATTTACTTCATTGTTGCATAAATCTATTGATGTCTATACGTCAATAGTTTATCCATGATAAAAGCAGTAGCATACATCTGTTCATGTTGTGCTGGAAATGCCCTAACCATTGTCATGCCGAAACCGGAATATTTCTGCTTTGGCAGGAGATATTGAACAAAGATTTGCCTGCTTATATGTGCAGTCTGATCTTAGTCTACACTTCCTGATTATCTGTTTAAGCCAGAGTCGTTTCAAAAATTAATTTTCAAAGGAAATATCTAACCTTCATTAAGGCTTTTTGATGCTTTCAGTCTTTTGTTTTTAAATACAGTCCTGGTCTTAATCCACTTGCTTTCCCTTTTGAACCAGAGTTGTTTATAAAATCATCAAAAACAAAAGACGATATTGACCAAAAACTAGTGCCTCAATTGCTTTCAGGCCTTTATTTTCATTTAAGAGATGAAGAGAATATTTTTTGTTTTCATGGAGGTATGAACCGAAAAATCTAATCACACTGTATGAATACGCGAAGCGGATTCATACATTGTGTGATTAGGTTTTTCGGTTCATACCTCCATGAAAACAAAAGATATTATCTTCATTTCTTATAATTTAATAGCATCGAACGAAAAATGCAACAACTTAACAAATTTTGATACCATTTGTAGTGAACTATTTTGTGCGGAAGCATTCAAAATGGCTGCGTACTCAAAATTTTGTTCATGGAGGTATGAATTAAATTTTTCGACCAATCAGATTGCTCGTTTTTGATAGACGAAACTAACAATTAAATTATACAAATGTAAAAAGAATTATATTCGGCATGACATAGGCTAACATCGTATATTGTTCTTCCTTATAATGGTCTCATGCTCTGTGCGATAAAGATCGTCACTATCTTACACCATTTGCTGGATATTTCCCGAGTTGCTTTATATTCACGAATGTTGCTTGATATTTACGCTTATCTACTATTTGCCGCCGTCATAGCGCAGTTGGTAGCGCGTCGGGCTGTCAATCTAGAGGTCCCGGGTTCGATCCCCGACGGCCGCACTCATCCTTTCCGACTATTTGTCTCTCACCAATGGGTCGATAATCGTAGCCCTATGTGGGATAGCAGCTGGAGGCTAGGAAGGGATGTAATGGTAGTACTGGTGTGAGAAACAACAGGATTCCATTGTTAGGTGCTCCAGCCGCCGCGGTATAACTGAAAGATTGTTAAAAGCGGCGTAAAACCCCATTCAAAACAAAAATTATCTGCTATTTCCCGGTTGGTGCGAAAAGCCATTGACCCTAGGCAGACTTAGCTTGTATAGAGCCTACTGGACCATTGCTTCAAATTCAGGCCTCGCCAAGAGTCAAGTTCGTGTTACTTTAAGCAATGCATTTAACCCATTCCAACTTAATCCCTCTTTTTTACGCCCTTCAAGAAAAAAGCTTTGGAAAACATTGTGGAAAATGAAGAAATTGCTTGTATCAAGCAATTTCTTCATTATCCACAATGTTTTCTATCCAAAAAGACGAAAAAAATCAAAATTACATCAACTTGAAATTGTCGTCTGCAGCTTCTTTCAATTTGGATCAGTCTACAATTTTGTCAAGTGGGAATGGGTTAAGGGCTCAAACCGAGTACCGGTGATGACAATTAAGCGTGCAAATTAGTGAATTTCTCCGTTATTAAATTTTCCAAATCGTTCAAAACCAATAAAAACGCAACCGCTCACTCAATACCTACAACCACTTCACCAAATAAGGAAAACGCATGTTGTTTGCTGTATTTCAAGTTGTTTTTTCGGAGAAAAGGGATGGGCTATCGACGAAAACCATTTTTGGCATTTCCTTCAGACGAGATAACTATAATTATATTTTCGATATAGGACTCGACTTTTGTCTTTACCGAAACTGTACAACTATCATGTTGACACAGACAGTTCTTAGAAATACTGAAGAAATTTTAGACCAATTATTTCCATTTTACTCCGACTCGACCTGACTCAGCGTTGTGAGTAAATGTACCACATGCCATTTACCCATTATCAGACGGCAGAATTTTAGTAAGTTCCAATTTCAAAGAAGTTGCAGACGTCAATTAAAATTTTATGGAATTTAGATTTTTCAATTTTCTAGGTAGAAAACATTGTTCAAAATGAAGAAATTGCTTGTGACAAAGGATTTCGTTACGATTTTGAGGCTCGGCGTCGTTCGCGTCGGCGTTGGCGTTGGCGTTGGCGTGACAAACTTTTACCTTGGTCATATCTCTATTGTTATTGAAGATATCCTCATGAAACTTGGCATGTGTATTGACCATCGCAAAAGTGTATAAGAGCTATCTAGACTATCAAGGGGGATAACTCTAAAAGCGTTTTTGTAAGAGTTATGCCCCTTTTTCGACGTAGAATTTTTGCATAATCAAGTCCCTGCAGCCGAGCGTTGGCACCCGTGGGCGGTGCTCTTGTTTTTAGAAAATGCTTTCACTTTTTTAGATCTTTTGCTTTCTAAATTGGGATTTTTATTGTGGTCCTTTAATGGGTGTGGTCCATTAACAGACGTGGTCGCTCTAGCAAGATCGACTGTATTCCGAATAAACTTTCCCCTACTTTATTATCGACGCGGAAGTGTGGGTGATATAACACAGGACTTCATTTTGATCTACTATAATTAAAAAACTTTCCAGAGGCTGTAATATATTGTCCGTCAAGGGATTTTGGTTTTGGAGAGTTATTGTTTTCGTGCCGACATTAAACAGAGTTAGTCTCGTAACTTACCGGGAACTCTCGTATTTTATCGCTGCCGATTCGGGATGTATGAACCCATTCCCGATTCGGGATGTATGAACCCATTCCCAGAGAACAAAATTTTAGACTGGTCCGAATTGAAAGACGGCAATTTCAAGTTGTTGGAATTTTGAAATTTCTACGTCTTTTTGGATAGAAAACATTGTGGATAATGAAGAAATTGGTTGATACATAAAAGAGAAATTGCTTGACCGCGATTGGACAATCATTCATATGTTTTGCGTAATCTCATCTGAACCCATTCTCACACAGTGACGCTTTCTGACGACCCCCAAAGAAAAACAAGTGGGAAATCATTGTGTAAATTGAAGAAATTGCTTGTAACAAGCAATTTCTTCATTTAACACAATGTTGAACCCAGAAAATTGAAAAATCTAAACGTTCATCGATTTTAAATTGTCGTCTACAACTCCTTTTAACTTGGACCAGTCCAAAATTTTGCTGTCTGGTAATGGGTTAACTCTCTGGTACGTAACTTTTTTTCCGGGATCCCCAGAAACAATTTCCGCTCGTTATTTATAATATAAGAACACCCCCTAGGAATAATAAAGACTTCATAATTGAATATAAAAATTTGTGTTCATACGAGAAAGTATTGGAAGAAGGCATACGTTGTAATTTCTTCTCGTAATTTGACATGTAAACCATTTAAGCTTCAACAGAAACAAACATATGCAAAAACAGAAGATTTGAAAGAGAACAGTTTGTTAGCGTATTTTTGAATTCAAACTTGTATCGTTTGAGTGATCGATTACCTTTTATTAGCTCACCTGAGAGCAATGTGATCATGGGGAGCTTTTAGGATCACCCTGTATCCGTTGTTCATAAGGCGTCGCCCGCCCTCAACAATTTCTTTAAACATTTTCTCCTCCTTAGCAACTCGGCAAATTTGGATCAAACGTGGTAGGACTTGGGAGAAACCTTGGGATATTTTTTAAAAAAATATTCTCTTGGACCTCAATCTGAGTAAGTGACTTCAAAATTAATAACAAACGAAAAAAGGTAAGAAATAAATGTAATATTAAGCATTATTTGCTTTTGTCTTGAATAAACCAACGTTATTTTCTATCGTCCGGTCAATTAACTTACATAATGGGAATTCATTCCGGAAATGTAAAAGCATATTACCAGTCGACCGGAAATGAGGCTATTGGGAGAGGGTAAATGTTTCTCCTGGAACAATCTCTTGGCTATACGGAATGGACCGTCTAATAATTACCAGAAATATAGAGGTTTCGGTTTTGAAGTAAAAAATCTTGTAACATCAAATGCCTTTGATTGAGTACTTTGCTTTTTATGCGATAGGCTCTTGAAACCCTTCGACCACAAGCTTTACGATAGTAAAGTGTTGTTTTTATAGAACTATGGAGAGTATAAACATTTTCTAGAAATAAACCAATTAATTGACCGCTCTTTACTCGTTAAATATTTTATTTGTAATCTGTCAAGCATAAAAGAGCCATTCGAAAGATCCGCAAAAGAGATTAGATCTATCCGCAAACAGTATTATTATTATCTTTATTATTTTTATTATTATTACTAATGTTTATTGATCCTAACTTTTTCCATACATTTGATAAACCTTTCCCGTACAATCCCTGATTTTTACGTTCCTGAGACATTATACTTGAGAAAACATTGTGGAAAAAGAAGAAAATTGCTTGTTACAAGCAATTTCTTCTTTTTTTTCACATTTGTTTTCTATCTGATCGGGTGGTTACTTTTTAAATTGTACTTACTATATGAAGTTGTCTGCTACCTATTCGAAATTGGACAAGTGCATACAAACGATTTCAAGAATTGTATCTCTTTAGCATTGGCAGTGTCAAAAGTGTTTATATAAACGCCATGTTTGGGGTTTACATCTACTCTTGACGATGAAAAATATTTAATTATTCGTTTCTGCGGTTTTGACTTTTGAAGGGTAAACCCGCACTAAAAGCAGTAAAATTAAGCTATACAATTCAGCGTTATTGGTGTCCATAGTTAGATTGTAAACTGAGGCATAAATTTCTTCATTCTCCACATTGTTTTCTACCCCCCAAAAGACAAAGATTGTTGAAATTTCCTCAACTCAAACTTGTTGTTTACAAATTCTCTGAATTTGGACCAGTCTAAATTTCTCCCGTGGGGAAACGGATTAATCGCCTTTCATTGATACCGATAAAGTGTGGGTTTTTTTTTTTTATAATACACGATGTTATAGATATAGATTTTGTTTTAACAAAGCTAGCTATAGTCAGTGATATATATGTGTATGTATATAAGTGTATGTGTATATGTGTATATATGTGTATATATGTGTGTTAAAGTATATATGTATGTATGTATATATGTGTATATGTGTGTATGTGTATGTGTGTATATGTGTATACATGTGTGTTTCTTTTTAAATAACCTTAAAGTACTGATGACCATGGTTCATATGCATGAGAAAATGCCGTGATAGTGAAGAAGTGTTCTCTATTGTTTAATTATATGGTTGTTCTTTTTGTCGATTCTCATCATATTTGGAGGAAATAAAGATTATATTCATACCCTTTACGGCGTGGTATGGTTAAGGGTTTAAGTTGAAATAGGTCAATAGCTACATGTTAAAGAATTGGGCCGACAACAAAGAAAGACGTTTCTTTATCAAGACGAATTAGGCGAATTAATATTTAATGGAGAACCTTCTGAAATCCCGAACAAATGAGTGGTAATAAACTCTCCCTTTATTGTTTCCATGGTTGCGTGTCTCACGTGATCTTGGGTTTGGATTGCTTTGGAACTGATCGAATATTTTGGATTGAGCGAATGAAGTAGGGAGAAAAGCAATTTGATTTTGTAATGATTAAAATTGCAGGTGAGAAAATTTTCGGATTGTCCCCATAGGGACGAACCAAGACAAAGTACTATTTAGCCCAATCAGATGCCATCTTTTGACCTACTTTCTGAATCGGCAAACAAATAACGGTGTGTGACTGTTTTTAACTATTTTATAAAACATACAATTCGTGCAAGTCCCTAAAACAATGCTACGAAAGCCACGAAGAAAGATTGTCGGTAATGGCACTGAAATAGTGCGCGTGCGAAAAATTGTCATCTTTTATAGCATGACTAATTTTTTCACCCAAATTAAATGCCTTGTTACAAGCGATTTCTTTCTTTCTTTCCACAATATTTTCTTCCCTACTGAATGATTATTTTTTAGATAAAATCGATTTTGAATTGTGGTCTGCGAAATCTTAGAATATGGACACGTCAAAAATGTTGCAATAATACAGTAAAGGGTTAAAATAACGCTCTATGGAGCTTTCCAAATATACTGTCTACTTGTAATAATTTGATTTTTAGTTTCGTCTATCAAAAACGAGCGTTCTGATCGGCCGAATAATCTTATTCATACCTCCATGAAGAAAATTTTGAGCACGGAGGTATTTTGTATGATTTGCGTAAAATAGTTCCATACAAAAAAAAGTATCAAAAGTTGTAAAATATTTGATTTTTTCGTCGATTTCATTAAATTATAAGAAATAAAGAGAACACTTTTTTTGTTTTCATGGAGGTATGAAACGACAAATCTAACCACAGTTATGTATGAATCCGCTTTGCGTATTCATACAGTTTGATTATAGGTTTTTTTCGTTTCATACCTCCATGAAAGCAAAAAAATATTCTCTTCATCTCTTAATCCATTCCAACATAACAAAATTTTAGACTGGTCCAAATTTAAACGAATTGCAGACGGCAATCTTAAGGTGATGGATTTTTAAAAAATTCTTCGTCTCTTTTGGTAGAAAACATTGTGGACAATTAAGAAATTGCTTGTTACAAGCAATTTCTTCATTTTCCACAATGTTTTCCGGATCGTTTTTCCTTGGGGACGTCTAAAAGCGTCATTGAATTGGAATGGGTAAAAAGTGTGTAAAAAGCGACCGATAAAATAGCAAAGGGTCTGGAGATAAAAATGTGTAGGATAAGTTTGTAGATAGCGTTATTGATAGGAGAAGTGGTCGATGAAACCAGAATTCGTGGCTTATCAGCCCTTATCGGCTTGTAGGCTTGTCCTGTCTTATATACCTGGGAAATAAATAAATAGAACGAAATAAGTATTGAGTGAAATGTGTATGGGAACACGTTATCTTTTGCCAGTTTTTTCCACGGGTTTCTTGTCTTGAGAAATAATTTGTTGCGAATTTGAGTCAATTTTCATTGATTGATTGATTGATTGATTGAATGGGGTTTAACGCCGCTTTCAACAGTGTTTCAGTCATATCGCGGCGGCTGGGGCATCTAACTATCGATTCCTGGCATTTCTCACACCAGTGATACCACTACATCCTTTCCTAGCCTCCAGCTGCTATCCCACTTAGGTTTACGATTATCCACCCATTGGTGAGAGACAAATGTCGGAAAGGATATGTGCCGCCGCCGTGGATCGAACCCATGACATCCCATGATTGAAGACTAGGAGTCAGACGCGCTACCGACTGCGCTGTGGCGGCGGCTTGATCACCTATTTGAGAAGAGAGATGAGCAAGTGCAGGCTCGTATAATATGATATAAATGTAGTAGTAGCTTGGAGAAATGTCAGGATTTCATTGTCAGGTGTTCCAGTCGGGGCGTTCCGCGGCGGCACAAATCCTTTCCGACATTTGTCTCTCATCAATTGGTGGGTAGTCATAAACCTACGTGGGATTGCAGCTTGAGGCTAGAAAAGGATGTAGTTGTAGTACTGGTGTGAGAAATACCAGGAATCCATTGTTAGGAGCTCGATGTGGCTGAAATACTGTTTAAAGTGGCGTTCAACCAGTCGGTGGATACTTGTATCGCTGGAGAAGCATTAAACCAAGATACATTTCGTCGGTGCGCGAGTACAGTGGTAAAGCTGTGGTTACGACATGTTGCTTGCGCACTGGCGACTTTTTAACACTCCGCTTTGGAGTATAGGGCGGGCAGTTGTCGGCTCAATAAGAAAGCCCTGGTTTATGCTAGAAAGAGAAGTGATAGGATGTCAATGGTAGGTGCACCATCCGTCGAGATGTAACTACTTTTCAAATGTGTGACATGACGACTTTAGGCGACCAAAATTTCGTAAAATACAGCTTTATACAAGCTGTATTTTACGAAATTTTGGTTGCCATTACTGACGATATATCGATGGCTTAGAGCAAAAACATAGTATGGCTCTTTACATTGTATAGAGCCATACTATGTTTTTGCTCTAAGGCCTCGATATACCGGCGCTTCTACGTCATAAAGTCGTATTCTGTTACAACAAAAAATAGTTATATTTATAGCATAACGTAATTCACGCAACGAATTAATAGAACAATTCCAATACATGTATTTCGATTTCCTAAAAGTAAATGTAGCATTGCTCTTCTGAATGTCATGTTTATTGAAACATGTGAAACTTGTATAAAAACTCTCCAACACGAAAAGGTCACTTCAGCTGTCATGGAGTTCAAGTCATATGAATTTTAAGATCAAAATAAAGGATATAATTTTTATTGACGATAATTTCGAGAATCACGAAAGTGACAATAACATGAAAAGCCATCCTAGCGTTGAGTACAATATCGGATTCTTAATTAAGCTGCAATGAAAAATATCGGTTTATTGGGGTCGAAAAGGCCTGGTGGCGCTTGCCACTTCAATCACGAGATCTCGTCGGCGGGCACGTGATCAAACGTTATCGAGAGATAAAGGTAATGGCTACCTTTGATTTCGTTTCAGCGCAGATGAAATCATAACTTCCAACAGATAATTCGTATTAGGTTGATGAATTATTAACAAGCAAACACCTGTTTATATTTTAATCCAGTTGCCTTCGTTTGGAATGCGATTTAACGAGGACGCCTTGCATTAATGTTTTCTTTTGTTTTATTGCATTTTGTATCCGGATTTTTCTCTAAATTCTTGAAGTCTAATTGTAGGTTTTGTTGTTCTGTTTCTTACATTTCCATAGCAACGGGTTTATTTTGATAGTGAAAAAATGGTCGAGACTGTGGCGTATATGGTTCACAAACAATATATATTGCATTTATGCGCGCTGCATCATGCGTATCTAAAATTAGCGAAAATCCCGAAGATTACCTTTATAAAAAGAATTATCTGCGATTGTGATGAGTCCCAAATCGACCTGTACATACATAGAGTCTTATCTTAGTCTATAGAGCGTGTTTGTATTCAAGTTTAGAAAGGGGCATTACCGGATATTGTTCAATTCCTTGGATGCGGTAAGTCTTCAAAGAGGTGGAAAGATCACACAGGAAATAGCGCAAAATCTCGCGTAATTAGCCAATTATTGGCATATGGCGATGATAGCAGGTTTTCTCAATTCTAGTTCGCCAAATCGTTCTAGCGTCTTGCCCCCCACGTTTATATGACTTGTCCCTCTAAAAAGTTTTATCAAAATCCTGAAGTTTATTGCTTTAATACAAGAAATTGTGGAAAATAATTGGGCTAATAAGATTAGAAACATATGTTGGTACCCGATTTCATTAGATAATCTATTGGGAAATAATAATAATTAAAGATTTCACTCGAAAACCAGGTAACTCGTTCTGTTTGGCATTTCAATGTTTTTGAGATACAGTTAAATTAGGACGATGGGAAAACGCGTGTCTGTTTCTATTCTGCTTGTAATTTAAACCATTCCAAACAAATTAAAGTTAATCAAGAGTTATCATCCCTGGGTTTGCTGTGGACTGGGCGTCTCTACTAAACCATAAAAATGTTGTTAAATAAAACAGTAGGCAAATGTGAGCCGACTTTCTATGGATTATCTTCTCCTATTTTACCCACTAGAAGACATAACGGTGAGCAAGCAAAATGTCGTAACTACAACTTTAATAAAGCTGTAGTCACGATATTTTGCTCTACCTCCAACGATAAGAAACGCGAACTAACGTTTTGTCATCTCGAAGAAAATAATATCTCATCCAGCAAAAATGAACCACTTCCTGTAAAAATTGTCGAGCCTGACCTGGACCCTGAATCTGGTCAAATTGCTAAAGGATCCATACTATTTGCATTCAACAACAACAACAACATAGATTTATGGCACTGTGCTCAGACTGGAACCGCCGTCCACTTAAACAAAGGCTTTGTTAAAGTGGACGGCGGTACCGGTCTAGTGCTGTGCTTAGCCTTTACCATAGACCTTGACATTTGACCTGCCTACTAATTATTGTTCACGATCAATACTGGCGGTTTTGAATTTGTGTGTTTATACCCTCTATTCGTCGAAAAGGGGTTAGACCGTTATACCTCTGTCTGTCTTTACGCCCTTATATACATCCGTGCTTCTGTCCGTCTGAAACAAAATTTTCGACGGTTTTTCCTAACCTTGAAACTTTGTACTGAGATTCAACGTGGCAACTGGGTCTTAATTTGCGCTTACCGAATGGTGGTCCCTAAGTTATCTTCTTCTTGTTTTATGACTGAGTTCATTGTCGGGCATGTCCGGTATATAGTGGTATATTTTCGTCGCATTTTTTCTCAGCAACTCTCTTGTTATTCAGTACATCTTCTTTTAACCCATTACAACACAATCCCGCATTTTTACGCGTTAGAGATATATAGCTATGGAAGACATTGTAAGAAAAGGGAAAAAAATGCTTGTTACAAGCAATTCTTTTTCTACAATGTTTGCTTAATTCTAAAATCACGGGGGCGTAAAAAACAGAAATTGAACAGGAATAGGTTAAAGAATAATGTATGTTGAATGTTCTAAACAAATGCTGTAAGATTTTTTTTCAAAATTGCCTTTTTTATTCTATGTTGGATATATTCATTGAAAAAGTACCCACAGTCCTTTGTTCCGTGTATATTTCTCTTCATTGAAAACACATTCAATGACTCGTCAATCCGCATAATGGCGATTCAAATAACTGAATATATCCCGCTAGTTTTCCTTTCCTTTATCGGATGAATTGAATTAAGGGAATTAAATCAGCTTTAAAATATTTGAACTTTTGGTCGATTTAAACCGATTTCAATGCCTCGTAGCGTCATCCCTATTTAACCTATATTCACCCTTTTCTTGACAAGTTCCAAGTGTCTGGCTACTTGTACATGTGTAGTTTCACCCATTTTCAAAACAAAACTATTTTGATACAGTCTAAAATGAAAAAAAAATTCTGTTGACTATTTCAAATTTATATTTTTTTCCTTATTTTCTTTTTCCTTTTGTCTGTTTGTATAAAAGAACGCTGTGGGTTTTTTTAACCTGTGACCAGCATTTTTTTTAAATTTCCTTCAATGTTTTGAACTAGCCTTTCTCTTGAGATATGTGAAAAAGCGGGCACGTGTTGAAATATGTACATGCTGAAATTATGTTTTACCCTATTGTGTTGGAATGGTTTGAATGAATTAGCTCACAAAATCGTGTTTTCCTTGTACTTTCTCGTCAAATATAGTCACTGTCGAAAAACAGTACATGTGAAAAAAACTTAAAATATAAAAAGAAAACATTACTGCTGATAAGCTTTGTAAAATTATCTTCTACATTGAAAAAGTTCATTGTTGTCTGTTTGACGGAAGGGCACCAAATGCCTGTGGAAATCACTTTGTAGAAAAAAATGGTTTTTGCCCATCATAATTCTTACATTCTGACTGATAGAAAAGAAATATTTATTTAAGAGATGAAGATATTTTTATTTTTGTTTTCATGGATGTATGAACCGAACAAACGAATCATACTGTATGAAAACGCGAAGCGGATTCATACATTGTGTGATTAGGGTTTTCGGTTCATACCTCCATGAATACAAAAAATACTCCCTTCAGTTCTTATAATTTAATAGCATCGGGTGAAAAAAGCAAATATTTTACAAATTTTGATACCTTTTTGATTTAGACTATTTTGTGCGGAAGATTGCACAGAAATTTTGTTCATGGAGTTACGAATGATTTTTTTCGACCAACCAGAGCGCCCTTTTTTGATAGACGAAACTAAAAATTCAATTATACTGAATTGAAAAAAATGAAAATAATATTCTTGTTTTCATTGAGATATAAAATCTTTGTAAAAATCAGCTCCAGGCTTTTATAATGTTATCATTATTATTTGTTTGTTTGTCTGGTTCGATGTTTGGTTGTTTGCTTGCTTGCTTCGTTGTTTATTTGGTTAGTGTGTTGGTTGCTTGATTGGTTGATCGGTCGGACGGTTGGTTGGCTGGTATTTTTTACACAAAAAAATTTGAATACACGAAAAAAAAACCCCGACAAATTTCTGCACTTTCCCGATGTCATGCCCTCGAATGTCGGATCGCTTTGAAGAGTTTATTTTTTGAGTTGTAGTCTAATACCATGGCTATAATCATATTGTCGTCTGCATTATAGATAATTGTAAATGTCGTCTGATGCCAGTACCTAAAGCTGAAGATAATATAGCAGACGACATTTCAATAGCTCGGGGACAAAAATAAACAAAATTGAAACCTTTTGTTCTTCTGGCTTGATGATTTTTGGATCTTGTTATTTAAGTGCAATATACACTAACGAAATTGGAATAACTCTAAATTCATTTTGACGAATTATGCCCCCTTTTCGACTTTAAAAAGTAGAGATCAAACTTAAAAATAAATTGTTTAAATCTTAATTTCCCGACTAGTTTCGGTGTAAAAAACCTTTTGTCGGGGGACACCATTTTTATCAATAACAGATAATAATCTTTTTTCGACTTAGAAGTGCTATTCACCATCATTCACTTGAACAGTTGAGCTTTGAATTATTTCGAAGTTTTCAGTGAGAAAATTATTATCATTATTATTTCGCTTTTGTCACCGTTCTCATATGTTTTTCACCGTTTATAGACAGAAAGGAACGTAAAAACGATATTCTGTTCAATGTTGGCATACATGTATTATATTTATGATAAACAGTATGCAATATACACAAATAAGCAAAATTTCAGATTATCTTCGTACCTTCAGTTTATCGTTGGTGGACGACCAAATAATCGTAACTCAAGCTTATTCTAGCTTTAGTTACGAGTTTTTGGTCAGAAACTGACGTTATGTAAGCTTGCTTATAATTACCACTCGTTTATCATATGTTGGAAAACTATGTATGCAGTGTTCAATCTAGAGAGGGCCATGGGTAAAATGACCCTCTAAAATCCAAAATGACCACCTTCAAAATGAAGACTGGGCCCAAATAGCACACTTCAATCACACATTCAATAAGACTTCTCTGAATGAAGTCATGGAAATAATGTCTTAACTTTTTATAGTAGATTTATTTTGTTCAAAACAATATATTTATTATAAAATTGTTATGTTTTTTTACATTTAAAACCTTGTAATTCAATAGTTTGTCTATGTATTTGTATCGCATGACCCCCTTGACCAAGAGCCATGGTCCCATTGATACAAAGCTTGATTGAACGCTGTGCAATTTGATAAAACTTATTTGACCCTTTCTTGAGTTGTTGGGGTTGTTGTTGTTTGTTTGTTTGTCTTTTTAAATTTAGACTGGTTCAAACTGAAAGAGATAGCTGACGACAATGAAAATGGGATTAAATTTTAAATGGAACCATCCCATGTGGTAGAAAATATTTTTGGAAAAGGGGAAATTGCTTGTTACAAGCAATTTCTTCTTTTCCCACAAAGTTTTCCCAAGTATAATGTACATTTATAAGTATAAAATCACATTGACGTAAAATCCGGGGTTTGAAAAGAAACACAGCAAGAGAAAAAAAGGGAAAATAGGACATGTTTCTAAATAGGGTGTTTTAAACGGATAATCGTTTGACCAGACGATATAAATCTTTTAACCCTTTCCTGTTCAATCCCTGGGTTTTACGTCCCTGTGATCTTTTAATTGAGAAGACTTTGTAGAAAAAGAAGAATTTTCTTGAAACTAGCAATTTCTTCCTTTTTCAACAATATTTTCTATCCAACTAAATGGTTATTTTTCAAATTCAATCTAATTTATATTTACGTTTGCAAAACCTTTGAATTTGAACAGGTCTAAAATTCTGCAAAACAGGGGTAGGTTAATGTGACACCCGTCACGGGAAAACAAACAAATCGGGATTTTCTTCTTCTTCTTCTTCTTTTTCTTCTTCTTCTTCTTCTTCTTCTTCTTCATCTTCTTCTTCTTCTTCTTTTAACCCACTACCAGACGGCATCTTTTAAACTGGTCAAAATTCGAAGATGTTTCAGACCACAACTCTATGTTGATTGAATTAAAAAAGATATTTGTCTTTTGTGGAAGAAAGCATTGTGGGTAAGGAAATAAACCTTGAAACACTCAATTACCTTTACATGAATGTTGGAGTTTAAAGTTCACTCCCGGTTAGAAATAGTGATTTGATTGGCCAATCGATATTTTGATTGACAACGCCAATCAGTCAATTCGATTGATTGATTGAATGGGGTTTAACGCCGCCTCTAACAGTATTTCAGTCATATCGCGGCGGCTGGATCACCTAATAATGGATTCCTGGTATTTCTCGTACCAGTACTACCACTACATCCTTTCCTAGCTTCCAGCTGTTATCCCACTTAGGTTTACGATTATCCACCCATTGGTGGGAGACCGTCTATTCAATAAGACATCAGCGGCGTTCAGAATGGCAAAATGTTAGCGATCGTTCCCCTTTTAAAATCCGCTTTTCACAAAGGTGCACGTGCAAAGCGGGGTACCATTTTTCAAACGTAATCGACCGTCGAAAGCAAGGCTACTTCCTCTTTAGTACCTTTTACCTTGGCGTGCCACGTTTCTTATTAACACGAGTTTGTCTTGATTAACCGTGTGCATTGTCAGGATTAATCTTTCTAATTAACGATCCGGTATCGACGCATTTCGTCAATTGCGTTAAATTGGATGAAATTGGTCCTTTGGGATGCCTTATGATGCATTCCCATGCATTTTGTTATCGGTTCAATGTCAGATGTGGTTTGCGTTTTGCGTGTGCAAGACTTGACTTTTTAGTCACAACTGTCTTGTCATGTGGCAAAACGGGTAGATAATTATGTTGAAGCTTTAATCATTGAATTGATTGGTGAATTGACAGATCGATGGTAACGCCCACTGAACTCCGACAGGAAGTTTCACTTCGATATCAAAATTTGTTATTTGCAAAATTAAAGGTCGGTGTAATGTAACATGGTTGCTCAGCGACATAAACGTCGTAACTACAGCTTGAATAAGCTGTAGTTACGGCGTTTAAGTCTCCAAGCCAACAGAAATGCTTCCAATGAAATTCGGCCAATGTTGGAGTTCAAGAGTTCATTTCTGGTCTAAATGAATGATTTGAATGGTCGAATGATTCTTTGACTGACATCCGCCACGCCATATTTGTTTTTTCAGTCACCGAGGTACACTCGGTTTATTTCCGTCGCGATGATACAAATGCGAAGACGGAAATAGAATCACGTCCGTTGTGTTACCGTGACATAAACGAAATCGCACGTAATGCCTGTTATACATCAATTTACGAGAACTATTATTCTTGATTTGAAAAGTTTACTTACACCCACATAATCCCGCCTTTTTACTCATGTCATGTCTTTTTATTGCACTGTTTTCATTTCCCACTATTTTTTTCCACCTAGAAAAACAAAGAGGTTCAAAATTCATCAACTCGATGTTGTTACCTGAAATTTCTTTCAATTAGGACCAATCGAAAATTTTGTTGTCTGGTAATACAATACAAAGATGATCAGCCGCCGTCATAGCGCAGTCGGTAGCCCACCAGGCTCCTAATCTTCAATCATTGGTGTCATGGGTTCGATCCCCGGCGGCGGCAAATATCCTTTCCGACATTTGTCTCTCATCAATGGGTGGATAATCGTAAACCTAAGTGGGATAGCAGCTGGAGGCTAGGAAAGGATGTAGTGGTAGTACTGGTGTGAGAAAAACCAGGAATCCATTGCTAGGTGCTCCAGCCGCCGCGATATGACCTAAATACTGTTAAAAGTGGCGTTAAACCCATTCAATCAATCAATATACGATGAACAATGTTGTTTAATTAAATAAACAAAATTTGTAGTGGTAGTACTGGTGTGAGAAAAAACAGGAATCCATTGCTAGGTGCTCCAGCCGCCGCGATATGACCTAAATACTGTTAAAAGTGGCGTTAAACCCATTCAATCAATCAATATACGATGAACAACGTTGTTTAATTAAATAAACAAAATTAATGCTCTGAAACAACAATAATGACCAATCACCGAACACTATCGATTTCTAACGAAGTTTACCGAACTCTCTCGTGTTTTACGAGGATTTGATTTACGATTAGGCAAGCTTGATTTCCCGCGTTAAGTCAATATAACAATTATGTTGGACTTGATTGATGCGAGGAAGCTTTATGAGAATGAAAAGTGGTTAAACATTATGATTGATCGAACAAATGTCTGGCTCCCGGCTTTTATTCCTTTACTTATTGGTTTCTGGTCCTTCGATAAGAACTGTAAACTTTTCGTCAACTCATTTCCCGACAGAGGTGCCCAGAAATACAGTGTTATTGTTCGTCTGGCCAAAGGGTTTTTTATAATTATTATTATTACTATTTTTATTACTATTATTATTATTAGTAGTAGTAGTAGTAATATCTTATTGGCGATAGACAAGATATTGCGACTGAAATGTTTTGTTTTTGTAATCGTACTATTGTTATGACACAAATAGATTTTCAATTAACCGATTGCTTGCCCAACGCTCTGAATCCTTTTGCCAACCCCATTCTCTCCGACAAGAAGTCACGCTTCGATTTTAAACGGCGTAATTTTACCAAAACTATGGTCAATAGCCTGTAACAAAAAAGTAGAATCATTGGTACCTAGATTCTTAGGTTTGGCGACCTAAACGTTGTAACTACAGCTTGAATAAGCTGTAGTTACGACTTTTAAGTCGCGAATCCAACAAAAATGTTTCCGACATAGATTCCGACAAATGTCAGAGTTCAAAGTTCACATCCGGTATAAATGAATGAATTGATTGGTCAATTGATTCTTTGATTGACAACCGCTATTGTTCATTTGTCATCGCACTGTATTTTGTACGCAAGATGTCCACAATCGCTTGAAAAAAAATGAAAATTCGAAAATCTATGAAAAAAAAACTAAAATTGCTACAAATATCAAGATGCACTATTCATGTATGTATCGTACATAAAAATACAGTTGCTGATGAAAACCAGTTCCATTTCTAAAAAGAACGGTTGTCTGACAGAGTTTATGACTTTGTTATCTATCTGTGTTGAATATCATCTTCCCCACTCCCAAGAAACATCTTAATAAACCGAGGAAAGACATGCAATCTTCTAACGTTTATCGAGGTTATTTTCTTTCTTTTACCTCCCTCCTTACGCCCATCCTGTAAAAAAATCAACGGTCATATCACACAAATATAAAACGGTGCGAATGCGCATCGTACATACGATGACGTAAATAAGAATGCCAATTCACATCGTACATACGATGACATGGAATGGATGCCAATGCACATCCTACATAAGGTGGCGGAAATATGGACGCGAGTGCACGTCGTACATACTGGGGCGTAAATATGGACGCGAATCCACATCGTACATACAAATATAAGAATGCCAATTCACATCGTACATACGATGATAAAGAATAGATACCAATTCACATCGTACATACGATGACATAGAATAGATGCCATTGCACATCGTACATACGTCGGCGTAAATATGGACAATTTCTTCATTGTCCACAATGTTTACTGTCCAAAATGATGTCGGAAAAAAATAAAATTCCATCAACTTTAAGTTGTCGTCTGCAGGTTCCTTCAATTTGGATCAGTCTAAAATTTTGATGAGTGGGAATGGGTTAAACATCCTACTAACAAACAGTCACTCATCTTTCTTGACAATGGTTATATCATTGAGTCACCAGTCTGGTAATAATTTGACTATATAAATTTCGGAATGCGATCTCTGTATGACCTCTGCATGATCATTTTTTTAAATATTTGTTCTGCGAAGTTTTCATTATTAGGGCCATTTTTGTCTGACGATTTACATTTCATCAATACAGATCCATAAATATTTAGACATGCAGACATTTCAAAGCAGAAATGCATCATTTAAGATGGGGCTGTTTGGCGGGTTGAGTTTGTAGAGTTACAGTTATTTAACTTCAAAAGTTTACATCTTTGAAAGGTTTCCAGACTTTCTGACACAGAAAATTGGTATTTTGGACCAGATTTTTTCGCTCTGGTTTCTAAAAACTAGTAGCTTTAAGCAGAAAGAGAGAGAGAGAGAGAGAGAATGAGAGTGACAGAGATAGATAGAGAGAGACACACACACATACAGAGAGAGAGAGAGAGAGACAGAGAGAGACAGAGAAAGACAGAGAGAGACAGTGAGAGAGACAGAGAGAGCGACAGAGAGAGAGAGCCAGGGAGAGAGAGAGAATAACAAAGAGACACAGGGAAAGACAGAGAGACATAGAGGGAGAAACAGAATGAGAGAGACAGGAAGAGAGAGAGAGAGAGAGAGAGAGAGTCAGACAGACAGACAGACAGACAGAGAAAATCAGAGAAAGATAGAGAAAGATAGAGAGACATAGAGAGAGAAACAGAGTGAGAGAGACAGAGAGACAGAGAGAAAGAGAGACGTGTCGCAGATCAGTGGGCGTGGCCAGCGATCCGTCAATTATTTAGTATACGGCAAGAGTCTGGTTCTAGTCTACGATATACCTGCTTGGTTCCCAGACTACTATTTCCAGTAGACAAAATTTTAGACTGGACCAAATTGAAAGAAGTTGCAGACGACAATTTGAGTTGATGACATTTTGAAATATCAGTCTTTTTAGGGGTATAGAAAACATTGCTGATAATGAAAAAATTGCTTGCAACAAGCAATTTCTTCATTATCCACAATGTTTGCCTTTTTTTCCTCTAAGGCGTTTAACCCATTACCACTCAATCGTGCTTTTAAGCCCTCCCAGAAAACCACTTGAGAAAACATTGTGGAAAATAATAAAAAAAAAACGTAAAAAGCTGGATTGTGTTGGAATGAGTAAAGATGATGGGGATTAGATAATCGTTTAAGGAAAAAAATCGGAAATCAAAGTACTGAAAGCCATGGTAGAAGTTAAATGATTTCAGAGAAGGTTGTTTGCGATTCCGTGTTTATGACTGTAGGCTGTAATACACCTGTTGGGTTAAAAGATATATCAAGGAGAATAACTGATAAAAATTTGACAGTTGACTTGAAGAGATGAGAATTACAGACAACAGCTCTTACAGTGTTCATTGAAGAAGAATTCCATGTTAGTTTCGTCTGCCAAGATTGGCTGAAGCCGCCGTCAAAGCGCGGTCGGTAGCGCATCAGACTTTTAATCTTCAATCATGAGATGTTATGGGTTCGATCCACGGTGGCGGCACATATACTTTCGGATATTTGTCTCTCACCAATGAGTGGATAATCGTAAACCTAAGTGGGATCGCAGTTGAAGGTTAGGAAAGGATGCGGTGGTAGTATTGGTGTGAGTAATACCAGGAATCCATTGTTTGGTGCTCCAGTCGCCGCGATATGACTGAAATACTGTTAAAGGTGGTGTTAAACCCGATTTAATCAATCAATCAAGATTGGCTGAATTTATATTCAAACTTCCATAATTGACTTGAAATAATGAGAAATACAGACATCAGCTCTTACATTCTTCATTGAAAAATAATTTCGTGTTAGTTTCGTCTGTCAAAATTCGAGTGATTTGATTGGCTTAAATTTTATTAGAACTTCCAAAAGTTTCTTATAGTGATGAGAATTACAGACATCTACGGTCTTCATTGAAGAATAATTTAATGTTAGTTTCGGCCTTCAAGATTGCAGTTTTTCGATTGGCTGAAATTTTGTTTCAAACTTCCACGCACAAATGTTTTTCACACAACAATTTTGTATGCTTGCGCACAAAGTAGATCCACAAGATTTTACTCAAAACTAGTAAAATATTTGCTTTGTTTTGCTTGATCTCAATAATTTACCAGATATTGAGATATTTTGTTTGGTTTTTTGTGGTTATGATGACGACAGACTAAAGAGGGGGGACGGATATTAAACTCCGTGTAACTGGATGTTGACTACGTTTATTGTGTTACCGCGACTATTTTTCAATTGCGTGTAATGTAATGGGGAGACGGAAATAAGAGATCGTGTAACGAGATATTCACTCCGTTTGTTGTGTTAACGCGACGACAATATAATTCCGTATAATGCGTGTGATAGGGAGATGGAAATAATATCCCGCGTAACGGGGTAATACGCTGTTATATACGCACTTTAGAACAAAATATGCAAACTTGTTGAACGCGGAAGCGCTAGAAAATAGTTTGAAAGATAAGGATGTGAGATATTAAATACAGAGAGGGCAGGATAGCATCATAAAGTGAAGAGTAAACCTTTTCCGTATCGGATAAAATTCTCCGAAAAAAGATAAAAAATGACCTTTTCTAGAAAGAGAAACTTGGAAATATTTGTCTTTCACACATATATACAAACAAAATGTCCAAAGTCTTCTTATTTCTACGGGGTCCTTATTTCTCAAAGTGAATTCTCTTTGAATCTCTTTCAACTTGACGGACGATGGTCCGAATTAAATGTTGTATTTGGATAGGAAGCCATAGTTAGGTACATCAACCGCCACCATATAACTGAAATAATGTTGAAAGTAGCTTTAAACCGCATTCAATCAATCTTTCAAACTTAGACAAGTACCCAATAGTGTTGGATGAGAAGGGACGATAAAATAGAGTGATTATCAGTGTGTTTCTTGTTATCATTATTATCATTATCATTATTGATATTATTCATCAATCACCCTTTACATTTTTGTGATGAATAAAAAACAGCTTATACGAGTGCCGACGACGTAGGGCATTTGGAGAATTTCCGATGTTTCCAGTTCGCAAACGAATTATCACTCTATCAACTTCATCATCAAAGAAATGTGCCTGTCATGCTAAAACAGATTTCAGTTGAGGGGCTGTTAGCCCCTTGTTGTATTGCAAAATTTTAGACCTGTCGATATTCAAAGCTTTCACAGATGACAATTTTAATTTGGTTTCATTTGAAAAATAACCACTCCCTAGGGTAGAAAACATTGTGGAAAAAGAAGAAATTGCTTGTTGCAAGCAATTTCTTCTTTTTCCAACATGTCTTCTCAAGCATAAAAAGGGCGTTAAAACCAAGGACTGAACAGATAAGGGGTAAACAGATATTTGAAAAGCAAGGCTATAACAGAGGTCATTTGGAACCATTGTTTTTGGCTAGCAAAGCGTCAGCTTTGATAGCTTAAGTTAACGGACAAAATTTTGAGGTCGTCTCAAAGTTAAACGAGTGCGAACTGCCACTGGAGGCTTAACCGATAAATCCATTCAATGCCTACGCTATAAAAAGTAGTTCTTATGAATCACAGGAATAATGCAAACTCTTCCTGCAAGCTCATCTCCTAGGAATTTTAGCTCACACGAGCACATCGAGTTCAAAATGACTCTGATCAGAGTCTTCAAAGAAGTTGCAGATGACAATTTCAAAATGTTGAAAATTCTAAAATATTTATATATTTAGGAAGAAAACAATGTGGAAAATGAAGAAATTGCTTGTAACAAGCAATTTATTTATATTCCACATTGTTTTCCACAACTATTTTCTTGAGGGGCGTAAAAGGAGGGATTGTGTGGGTATGGGTTAACTCCCTGTTTACTTTAACATCGTTTCTTTATCATGATAACGTTATACAAAGAAGAAAACAATGCTTTGCTAGCTTACAGTACTTTTCAGTACTTTGATTAATTAGACATATGATAAATCAGAAAGACTGTTAACCCTTTACCAGACAGCATAGTTTTAGACTGATCCAAAATGAAAGGAGTTGCAGATGACAATCAAAAGTGTATGAAATTTTGAATTTTTTCAACTTTCTGGGTAGAAAACATTGTGTAAAATGAAGAAATTGCTTTTAGCAAGCAATTTCTTCATTTAACACAATGTTTTCCCAATTGTTTTTCTTGTGGGGCGTCTAAAAGCGTCACTGTGTGGGAATGGGAGAAAAAGAAAATCTACAGAGTCGCAATTTCTTTTTATCTAGTATAAAAACACAAGGACGTAAAAATCAGGGATTAAACAGTAAAGGATTAATGAACCCATTACCAGACGACAAAATAATAGACTTGTCCAAATTCAAAGAAGGTACAAAGGACATTTCAAAGAGAGTTTTGACTTAAAAAAAGATACCGATTGCTGTAGAAAACATCGTGAATATATAGAGCAGAAATTGCTAGTTACACTTTCTTCTTTTTTTCACGATGTTTCCTTACTATGATTCCTCAGTGGCGTAAAAAATTTGAAATTGTGTGTTATTGGTTTGAAATATTATAGTTTGCAACGTGTAGCATTAATTCGGTCCAAAAAATACAGTCCAGGGGATTAACAACCGCCCGGCAACGTATTATTCAAAAGGAACTTGATTATACTGCGACATAAGGGAAACTGCAGACATTAAGAAAATATATAGGTTTTTTGTTGATAATATATTGCACGTTGTTCGAGGTTTTTGTCAATTCAAATGAAAAGAAATCATCATAAATTTCATATTCTTTTATGTCTGCATGAAAATTTAGTCTCAAACCCTTTTCCTTATTGACAATATAAAACAAACAAGTGATAAACGAGTATTCATCGGCGGGCGACCAAAATGATATGTGTCGTAAATACAGCTTAACTCAAGCTGTATTTACGACATTTTTTCACCCAACGATGAATCATGAACTTCGCAGGCTGACCATAATTGACACTTTTCACCTTTTGTATTAAAAGATCATTCTACCTTATTTACAAATAAATTATTTTCATAATACAGTCTGTGACCCACCATTGGTTGATTTAACCCATTACCAGGCAACCTTTTTATCACCAAATTGATGAAAAACAAAAATGCATTCAAATGAAAAAAATAGTTCCATGCATGAGAGGGAAACATTGTTACAAAATTATTAGGCGCGATTTCTCCCTTCAAAAATTATGTTCTAAGGCGATTTCCGTAAATGCGTTTAATGTGTGGTTGAGTGATAATGGATTTAAGAGACGAAGGGAATATTTTTTTTATTTTCATGGAGGTATGAACCGAAAAAACTAATCACACTGTATGAATATACCAAGCGGATTCATACGTAAGTGTGATTAGGTTTTTCGGTTCATACCCCCAAAAAATATTTTCTTCATTTCTTATAATTTAATAGGATTGAGCGAAAAAAGGCAAAAACCTTTCAATTTTGATACCTTTATGTTTGGAACTATTTCGCGGGGAAGCATTCAAAATCGCTGTGTGCTCAAAATTTTGTTCATGGACTTATGAAAAAAATTCGACCAACCAGAACGCCCGATTATTATAGACGAAACTGAAAATTAAATTATAAAATAATATTTTATGGACACCCTGGATGGTTCCTTATTACTTGAGGGGCAATAGTTTCATGATTCGTCGGATGGGGGATTTTTGACAAAAGCGGGCGAATCTCCCGGCCTTCCCCCCTAGAATAAACACTTGAATAATACTTTCATTGAAAAATACAGCCTTAGTTTTTACACGTCATATTAATTATTTGTTACCCATGATGTATGTAAAAGCTATTCAGCCCAGTAGCAATATGTCAAATTTAAATAATGCATTGTTTCTATTTGCGATACCATTTAACCCTTTCCTGTTCAAGCACTGGTTTTTACTTCCCTGTGTCTTATACTTGAGAAAACATTGTGGAAAAAGTAGAAATTGCTTGTAACAAGCAATTTCTACTTTTTTCACAAGCAATTTCTACTTTTTTCACAATATTTTCTACCCAACTGAATAATTATTTTTCAAATAAGTTCACTTTATTTTGTCGTCTGCGGAGCCTTTGAATTTGAATCAGTCTAAAATTTAGTTAACAGTAAAGGGTTAACGATATATTTGAGAATTGATGCACTGGTTTTGATTATAGAATGCAAGAAGACGGGTCAAAGAGCGTTGTTTTGTCCTACATCGAGCAACGTCACGCGGGACCTCTCATTTAAAAAAGCTAAATCACGATATAAATATAGTTCGTTAGTTAGGTCAGCAAGCGGATCGAATCACGGCTTTTTAAGTCGAGTGCTCGACCAACTGATGTAATTTGGATAACCAGTGGAAGAAAGAATTTTTTTCATCATACCCGCCCCTCCACCCACAACCATACTTACACATACCTACGAGGAAGAATTAGATGTATTGGTCTCACCATGTTTGTCTGTCTGCCTGTTCATCCGTCCATCCGCAGGCTTTTTCGCTTCCCTATTGTTTTCGGATCACGCAGGTCAAAAGTCAAGGTCACAATCTAACTTTCATTGAAAATCGTTTCCGTGCTCTAGATTTCATCGACTGAAAAATTATCGTTAACACCTTCTTTGAACTTTTTTGAGTTTGGAACGGTCTAAAATTGTGTCGTCTGGTGATGGGTAAAACTAGATTAGATGTTCAAAGTAGATTTTTGAGATTTTCCAGGTCTGACGTATTGCCGCTGATGATGGATGGACGGAGATGAAGCGGTGTATTCCAATAGAGACGTGTAATTCGCGATCAATCACGTATATTTTCACCTCAAAAATTAGTCTAACACTTTCTACCGTCTCTTCTTTTAAAATAATTCTTTAAGCGTTTACCGTATGATCCCGCTTTTTAACGCCTCTCAAGAAAGGGGTTCAGGAAAACAACGTGGATAATGCAGAAATTGCTTTTTACAAGCAATTTCTGCATTATCCACATTGTTTTCTTTCAAGGAAGACAGAGGCAGAGACAAAGAGATACGGAGACAAATCAATTTAAAATTGTTGTCTGCAATATTGGACCAGTCTGAATTGTCGTCTGCTTATGGTTTAACCCATTACCAGACAAAATTTTAGACTGGCTCGAGTCATGAGAAGTGGTAGACACCAATATCAAATTAATAAAATATGTTTGTCTTTCGGAATACAAAACATTATGGAAATTAAGATTCTTTTGTGGCAAGCAATTCTTCATCCACAATGCCCCCCCCCCTTCTTCTATAATTGGGGATCGCCAAAAAGAGAGAGTGTGTGAGAAGTTATCAAAATGTATCGAGCCGTCGGTAGGGAGTAGTTTCCAAGCCATGTATCCTTACACTATTATGTAGGTTTGGTATGCAATTAAACTCGGTTAAAGGCAACCAGTCTTCAACAATTACCATTTTTAGTTGGAGAAATTTCAAATATATGTAATGAGGGAATGGCTTGTAACAAGCCATTTCTTCATTTTTCACAATGTTTTCTGTTTTTTTTTATATATTGTTATGATTATTATGAAGCATCAAAAAGCGGGTTTGTAAGGAAAAAGGTTAATAAATGGCGCAGTTATTTAGATTTTAATTTTCGACGGACATACAGACGGACGGTAAGACAAACTGACACCGATCTTATCGATACGGGGATTTCAAATTCATTCCTGACTTCTAAGGTAGACTTGCTATGATAATGCATGTAGTACATTTCCGTCGTCTGAATATGGCAAATGTCCATTCACATGGGTGTTGCTCTTGCTATGACAATGTAGTTAGTTTATTTCCACGGACTTCATATGACAAAAAGTCCTTCCACATGGACGCTGTTCTCCATGGCCTCATTATTATATCCAAGGACCAAATAAGTGCGGATATTTGTTCATCATCACACCCTATTTTCGTTGAGTATACAGCATAACAGCGGTGTTTTCCAATTTTAAATTGTCAGTAAATTTCTGTAAAATTGGATAGTAAGGTGTTAAAACAGCAATTCGCGTATCGATTGTGGGTTATTTCTCTCCTTTCTTTCAGACAAAATTTGCACATCTAGCTCTTACGGAACGGTTATTATCCCTCAAATAGTCAAAAGAAAAGAAAAACAAGTGTGGCCCGTCATGACAAAAAGGAACCTCGTTAGTGTTCCGTCAAATAAATATTTGAAAAATAGATTTGGTGCAGCATAGGTCAACCAAAAGTCGCATTCCGAAAATGACTATTTAGTATGGAAGGATGGTCATTCTAGATTCAAAATATCGTTGTATATCAAAAAGCATATCTACTGGTCAGCTTGAACAGTTCGCGCAGGTTGACCAGGGTTGATACTTTTCGTACTTAACAGAAAGTTCGCGGTCCTTATTCGCCAACCTAAAACAACGTTTTGAGTTAGACTGGTATCGATTTCGACTGTAACAAAGCGTAGACCGGTACCGCCGTCGACTTTAACAAAGCCAGCTTTTTTGTTTATGTCGACAGTGGTACCAGTCTAGGTTCTGATAGGATGTGAAACATGTCTCATCCAGTCAAAAATTCTCGATATGAAACTTTCATCGGTTATGTAAATTAGACTGTTTGTTCAAAGTGAAGATAGTTCCTAGTTAACCAGCACGACCGTTGCAGACTGACTAGGTTGACAGTTTTCTCAATTCCGTAATGATCACTTACTACGAAATAAGGGACCCAATTACCACGAAATAAGGGACCCAATAACCACGAAATAAGGGACCCACAAAGTGGGAAGGCTGTACACATAATCATTTTTAGGAGATATAAACTCAAACATTGAATCTAATCGAATAAAGGATTCTCTACTTGTCAATAACCTATTTGAGTCGATGAATCGATGCATTAATTGCTCTGGTCCAAAGATGTCTTATACACAAAATTGAAAAGAAATATATTCATGAATTGGATACGCATTGGTAGCTTTTCAAAAATCATTTCATTTCATACAAAAGGAATATAGTAAACTGTACCCAGAGAAAATAAACGTGTCACGGAAACATGTTCGCTTCATACACATAAAAATTGTTTGTTTGTAAGGGGAGTTTAAGTTGCTCTGAGTTTTTACAGTCAATCATAAGCTTTGTTTGATCTGTCCATTCGGTAGTTTGTTTAACCCATTGCAAGATTACACGGATTTAGACTGGTCCAAATTCAAAGGAGTTTAAGACGACAATTTCGTGTTGATATTGTTTCAAATATCTCTTTCTTTCTTGGTAGAAAACAATGTGTAAAATGCAGAAATACATTGTTTTCACAAGCTTCTTTTTTTCCTATGGGGCGTATAGGATCGGAATGGTGTGGAAAGGGTTGAGAATCTTCACCACAATTAAATTGAAACTTGGCGGCAATGATTCTTGTATGAAGAGCTACAAATTCCGTCTGAAGTCATAATAATAGATTGCAACAGACGGATTTAAAAGTGGTAAATTCGTTAAAAATATTCGTCATGCCGTGTTCATTAGGTCTTAAGCTTTCATATTTAGCACATGGCATCATTTGGTGACCCTCTACAGAAGAAGTCTTTAAAATTTTGTTCGAGCAAACCACAAACCTTGGCCTAGAGCTCTATATTTTGCAAACAACGTCAAATAATTCAGTTTTTAGTTTCGTCTATCAAAATCGGGTGTTCTTATTGGTCAAAAAAATATTCATAACTCCATGAACAAAATCTTGAGCACACAGCGATTTTATATGCTTCCACATAAAATAGTCCCATACAAAAAGTATCAAAAATTGTAAAGTTTTTGCTTTTTTGCTCGATACTCTTAAATTATAATAAATGAAGAGAATCTTTTTTGTTTTCATGGAGGTATGAAACGTATTCATACGGTGTGATTAGTTTTTTTGGTTCATACCTCCATGAAAAAAAATATTTTCTTCATCTCATAATTGAAGAGTATATATTAAAGTTGGTTTTCTTTGGTTCTGTCTATTTTACATATAAACAAAGTGTAGTTACGGGGTTTTGGTCGCTCATCGACGATATTTCCTGACCTCTTGTGATGACGGAGTGACAAAAAACTTTTCTCGATCTCCGTTATTCATTGAAAATTAGGCGTAGAATTTCATATAGAAAACCCATAAATCATATACTTATTCCACTGATCTTTTTACTCATGAACAATTTTTCAGTAAAAGATGGTAAAGATTTTGGTTAAACAAGGGGCGATAAAAAGAAATTTAAAGAAAAAAGCATCAGTGCACCATAGAACCGTTTTTATTTAAATTCACTATACTACTTGTTGGCCTTTGCTTTTGCAGATATGTTACAACGTTTGCAGATATTGCAAAATGTCGAGGTTCCAGTATATAAACAAAGGTTCCAGTCTTATCTCGTTTCGTTGGTAAATTGGTACCCGGTTTCGAAGTACTTTGATATCGCGTAGAAGTTCTAGCTAAAAATATTTTTAAAAAAATGCATTCCATTACTAGAAGATTATTCTTATCACTTTTGCAGCTACACGAATGATCGTTGGTCTATTAATCAAAGTATCGTCAGTGTTACTTTTGTCATCTATGCGAAAATATTTTTAACGTCTAGAAAATTTGAACATGTTGTGTCTGGAATAGCTGCGACTAATCTAGTTTATCTAGCTGCGATATCGTAGCCCTCTTTCTGATAATCTGCTGGCGAGGTCGCCAGCAGATTATCAGAAAGAGGGCTACGATATCGCAGCTAAGTTTATCAGAAAGAGGGCTACGACATCGCAGCTACGTAATATACCTTTTGGGGTTTCTTTTTTATTTACATAATTAACTATAATTTAATACATCCCCAAAGAATCCTGCTTTTTACAGCCCTGTAGGAAAAGGTTAGAAAAATATTGTAGACAATGAAGAAAGTACTTGTTTCAAGCAGATTATTCATTATTCACAATTTTTTTTATCTCAAAAAACAAAGTTTTTTTACACTGACTTTGAATTGCTCTCTTTGAATTTGGGTCAATCTAAATTTTGGTCAACATGGGTTAAAATGATGAAACTGATACCTACTTATTAACCCTTGTCATGCTAAGCCCAGAATATTCCTGTTTTGGCAGGAGGTGTAGACTAAGATCAGACTGCACTTATGTGCAGGCTGATCTTAGTCTATTCTTCCTGCTTGTACTTTTCCTGCCAGATTTGTTTATGAAGTTGATTTCTAAAAGAAATATTGATTTTTGAACAACAAGTTATATCAGTGCTTTCAGCCCTTTGATTTTACAGCAATTTGATAAGGTAATTTATACAGCATGACAAGGATTAGCATGGTGTCACAAAATTAGCAAATAACTTGACACATGTGATTGAAGGGGGTGGGGGTGGGGGGGGTGATTGTTCTTTTTTGTCATTATTGTTTTTATTATTGGTGAAAAATGATGCAAGTAATATTTCTAAAAGCATTTACATACATTTAATGAAGGTTAAATTCTTTTTTCAATATTAGAACCTAGATTCTAAAGATAGATGCCTTTCTGTCTGTCCGTGGTCTCATTCTTGTACTGGGTGCAATGAGATCATGGATTTACCCATAACCACCCAATGACGCTTATAGACACCAAAAAGAGACCAAGCTTCAGAAAACATTGTGGAAAATGAAGAAATTGCTTGTTACAAACAATTTCTTCATCTACTACATTTCCTACCCCAAAAGACAAAGATTTTCAAATGTCATCAATTTGGACCAATCTTTGTCTTCATCTTCTTTCACTTTGGACCTATCTAAAATTTTCTCATGTGGTAATGGGTACAGATACATGTAGAGTTGGGGTATCTTTAATCATGTCTGTACTAGTAAGATATTTTGTGACAGAGAAGATAATAACTGATCAAAAGGTCATATTATTGAGTAATCATATGTATCCTACCCTAAATCTAGGTAGTGTTAACCCTTGTCATGCTGAATTATGAATTTTTCTTCAGCAAGTAAATAAGTGGGATTGTGGGAATAGGTTGAGTGGCCATTCTCTTAAACCTTTCCCCTATAAACTGGGATATTATGTCGCTTTGATTTATACTTGAAAAAAACATTGTGGAAAAAGAAGAAATAGCTTGTAACAACAATTTTCCCTTTTTCCGCAATATTTTCTACCACATAGGATGTTTCATTTCCCTTTTTCCGCAATATTTTCTACCACATAGGATGTTTCATTTCAAATTTCATTCAATTTTCATTATCGTCTGTATCTCTTTCAATTTGGACTAGTCCAAAATTAAATAAAAGGGGAAAGGATTAAACAAGTACTTTTTGGCCACCTTTATAGTAGTCACTTTGAACAAGTTTAACTGTAATGGAGTTTGTAGATTCATTTGGTTTTGATAGAAAGAAATTATAGATTCAGAATGACATGACATACATTTAACACTTATTAATAGATCTAAAAGATGATGAAATTTATGACAAAATATTTGCACCTTTGTTTTTGAAGTATTGCTTACTAAAGACTAAGGTTTAATGCAATACAGTTCATGAAAGTTTAATGACATAGCATTATATGCTCATTATCATATTCAAATTTTACCTGTCTGTAAAAGTTTCTTCTCAAATCATAACTTAACCCATTACCAGACGGCAAAATTTTAGACTGGCCCAAATTGAAAGTAGTTGCAGATGACAATTTAAAGTTTGTTGAATTTTGGACTTTTTCAATTTTCTTGGAAGAAAACATTGTGGTAAATGAAGAAATTGCTTATAACAAGCAATTTCTTCATTTTCCACAATGTTTTCCAAAGCTCTTTTGGGGGGGGACGTGGGGGGGCGCCTAAAAGGTTCACAGAGTGGGAATGGGTTAACGCTGGTCAAGCTGAGCCCGGAATATTCCTATTATGGCAGGAGGTATAGACAAAGATCAGCCTGCACATATTATTTTCAGTGATTTTTATTTCTAACTTTTACTCATTGTTTTTCTTTTCTCTTTTCAGGTAAGATACTTTCTTTACGTTATAAAGTTTTGAGATAGTTAGTAAAAAAGAATAGACAGAGAAATCATGCAAAAACAATCAAGTGATTAATAAGGTTAGTATTGCTTATTCTTCTAACCCATTAGCATCCAAAATCCCCCCTTTTTATTCCTCTGAGGAAAAGAACTTGGGTAAAAAATGTGGAAAAATTAATTTAACCCTTTCCTGTTCAATCACTGGTTTTTAAGTCCCTGTATTTTCACACTTGGGAAAACATTTTGGATAAAAAAGAAATTGCTTGTTACATGCATTTTCTCCTTTTCCCACAATGTTTTCTACCACATTGGATGGTGTAATTTCAAATTGCATCCAATTTTTATTGTTGTCTGCAACTTCTTTCAATTAGGACCAGTCTAAAATTTCAGAAACAGGAAAGGGTTAAGAATTACTTGTGCAAAGTGTTTTTTGTTGGTCATCATCACTCCTGAAAATATTGGTTTTGTAATTGATCAATCGCTGGCCCCACCCACTTACTCAGTTGGCCACGCCCACTGTCTCAAACAGGAAGTCCTGCTTCGATTTTTATAAGACATTATTATGCAAAATTTATGGCAAGCAGCATGCAGCAAAAAATGGGAATAGTTATTTGGCGACCCAAACATCGTATCTACAGCTTGAACAGGCTACAAGTACGCCGTTTGAGTCGCTAAACCAACAAAAATGGCGGCCAATGTTTGAGATAAAAAAATTGAACAATTTCATTGGTCGACTGCTTATTTGATTGACAGGTGCAACTTGTCAATTCAGGATAATCAACCTAACGCTGAAACAAACAGTAATCTTCTAGGTCTCATTGCAACCCTTTACTAAAAGGGTCCAAAATTTTGTTGACCGGTAATGATTAAGTTACGTCATCTCCCTATGGTAATTCAAACGAATACACACAACATAGGGTTTATGCAGCGGTGTGGGAATATGGATTTTCTCCACTTGTCCTGGACAGGTAAGATGTGATTTTCTACTTGTCTCGAAGCAAAATGAACTTGTCCGCAAAAAAGTGAATAGATAGATTTTGAGAAAACATTGTTGTTAATGATAAAAATACTGGAACCCAGCATTTTCTTCATGAGCGACAATACTTTCTACCCTTCAACATGAACAATAGGACATTGACTCTTTGTGATCTATTTAACCCATTCCCACACAGTGACGCTTTTAAACGCCCCTCAAGAAAAACAATAGGGAAAATATTGTGAAAAAATGAAGAAATTGCTTGTTTCAAGCAATTTCTTCATTTTGCACAATGTTTTCTACCTAAAAAGTGGAAAAAATCTAAAATTTCATAAACTTTTAATTGTCGTCTGCAGCTCCTTTCGATTTGGACCAATCTAATATTTTTTTGTGTGGTAATGGGTTAATACCAAGATTTGCCTTGGTATTTACCTGTTCCCAGACAAGTGACCTTGGAAAATGTACTTTTGGCAAGTACAAAAGCTTATGTCAAACAAGTCAGGCATGGGAATTGCACACACCTGGTTTAACCCATTCCAACACAATCCCTCCTTTTTGCACCCCCCAAAAAAACGTTTTGGAAAACATTCTGGAAAATGAAGGAATTGCCTGTGTCAAGCCATTTCTTCATTATCCATAATGTTTTCTATACCAAAAGATGAAAAAAATCCATCAACTTGAAATTGTCGTCTGCAGCCTCTTTCAATTTGGACTGGTCTAAAATTTTATCGTGTGTGACTAACTAAAGAGAAAAAATAAAAATAGATACCCCCTCTTCAAGCAACAAAATTCTTTCTATGAAATTAACCGTCTAATTCCTATTAATAATGACTTTTTTTTCAAGAGAGAGGAGAGAATTGATTTATTCTAAAGCGGAACATATTGTCAAAGCATTCTATCGTAAAGTGTCAAATTTGAACGGTGAATCCAAAGTGATTAGATTTTCGTCTTCGAGGGGCTTTTGTTTTAGAGCCAAATTGATTTCTATTGGGAGAGTTATGTCATTAGAAGAACGTTGATAATTTAATTGGTTTATCAGTTTCTTTCCATGTATTGTTTATTGGTAATGAGGGAACCATGACAAATCTATAAGACCTGTTCTTTCCTCTGCTGTCTTCAGGTTACAAGAAACGTCTTCATTTTTCACAATGTTTTCTACCCAGAAAGGTGAAAAAATATACAATTTTATATCCTTAAAATGTCTCGTGCAAGTTCTTTAAAATTGGAGTGGTCTAAAATTTTGCTGTGTGGTAGTAGATTAACTAAGTTATTTCTGTGCCACTGGGTCATATGTGTTATAATGACAGGGTTTAAGTGCAGGGGTCTGCGGCCAAAGCACAATAATTTAAATTTTAGTTATGTCTGTCAAATACTAGCATTCTGATTGGTCCTAAAAAATTATTCATAACTCCATGAACAAAATTTTGAGCACACAGCGATTTTGTATGCTTCCGCACAAAATAGTCCCATACAAAAAGGTATCAAAATTTGTAAAGCTTTGGTTTTTTTGCTCTATGCTATTAAATTATAATAAATGAAGAGAACATTTTTTGTTTTCATGGAGGTATGAACCAAAAAACCTAATCACACAATGTATGAATCCGCTTCCCATATTCATACAGTGTGATTAGGTTTTTCGGTTCATACCTCCATGAAAACAAAAAAAATTCTCTTCATCTCCTAAGTGGTTGCGCAAAGCACTCCTAGGAATGGGGTCCTTGATTCAATCCTTTGTCATGGCATTATATCCTTTCCAACATTTTTCTCCAACCAATGTGTGGATAATCCTAATCCTATATGGGATGGGCAGTTGGAGGCTCATTAGGATGTAGTGTTAGTACTGGTGTGATAAATGTTAGTACTGGTGTGAGAAATACCAGGAATCTATGGTTAGGTGCTCTAGCCGTCGTAATATGACTGAAATACTGTTAAAAGTGGCATTAAACCCATTCAATCAATCAATTTAGCGGAGATTTTGTGAGTCTGAGATTCCACTGAACAAGTAGCAAGGACTTTCAAAATTGTGTGATGTGAGTCCAAACAAAATACAATGTACCGAACACCCATAACCTACAGCACAACTTCAGAAAAGAATTTAAGATAGTTAAAACATTGTTAACGCAAGCCCAACGGGGCCTTGGACTTGCAAAACCTGTGTCCTCAAAAGCCGGGTGTACTTGTCTGAGGACAAGTTTAAGGGGTTTGAAGCAGAAAAAGAATTTGCAGAATTCAGTGATGAAATATAAAGTGTATAATTTTGCATCATTTTGAATACTCATTACCCTGATACTCTGATGACAATAATTCAATGGTTCAGCACGAAACAGTTGTAATCATATAGGCAGCTACAACTGTTTTGCACTGAACAATCGTATTGGGTTTTAAATATGTACCTGTCTGCAAGTAGAAAAGCCACTGTCAGAGAAGTTCAGCATTGGAATTCCACACTACTGCAATCCGTTTTCTCACAATACAAGTCAAATTGAAATGGTTATTTCATCAAATTGAAAAAAAAAGTATTACATGAAAAGCAAGATCTAGACTTGAGATTATGAATGTCAACCCGTTCCTACGCAACAAATTTTGAGAATGGCCCAAATACAAAGAAGTTACTGAGAACAATTATAAGTTGACGAAGTCTAAAAAAATTGTTTTTTGGGGGGGATAGAAAACATTGTGGATAAAGAAGAACTTGCATGTAATGACAATTTCTTCGTTTTCCACAATGTTTCTCAAGTGGTTTACTGAAAAACCGTTAGATGTGGCGTTAAACCCATTCAATCAATCAATAAATTTATTTAGAGGGTGTAAAAAAGTCGGATTTTGTGTGGTAATAGGTTAAACTCTTCCAAGAAAAATAGCTTTTGAAAACATTGTTGGAAATGAATTGCTACAATTTCTTCATTTTCCATATTTGTCTTATACCGAAATTGCATCTGAATTTAAAATTCCTTCGACTCAAAATTGTCGTCTGCAATACCTTTAATTTGGACCAATCCTAAACATTTATTTTAATATGTAGGAATGGGTTAATGCAGAAATATTTCAAGATCAGTGGAAGGAGGATTCAATTTTAACGGCCTTCAGACGGAGTTATTCACCCCGCTGTTCACACCTCTGAAGAAGAGTTTGTAATTTGAACGGTGTAAATGCTCATTAAAGCTTCATTTTCTCAATTTAACCCGGTTTAAATGACCACTGATCGACAAATTGACAATAGCTTTTATGTCTTTTTGAAAATTGGCCATTTGACAAAATTACTATGGATGGAGAGCTAATAAACTGATTTTGACCTGTTACCAGATGGCAGAACTTTAGACCGGTCCAAATTGAAAGGAGTTGCAGACGACAATTCAAAGTTTATGAAATTTTAGATATTTTCAAATTTCTTTGTAAAAAAAACATTGTAAAAATTCAGAAAAATAATGGAGGTTTGGGGTACCAACAGATGTTATACCAAGTAATTTCTAAATGGGATAGAAAGTTGAAAGAAAAGGAAAAAGGTTTTAATCCATTCCCACTCCGTGACGCTTTTGGATACCCCTCAAGGAAAATAATCGGGAAAAATTGTGATAAATGAAGAAATTGCTTGTGACAAGCAATTTCTTCATTTTACACAATGTTTTCTACCCAGAAAGTTGAAAAAATCTAGAATTTCATAAAATTTAAATTGTCGTCTGCAACTCCTTTCAATTTGGACCAGTCTTAAATTTTCTTGGGAGGGAATGGGCTAAATAAAAATGTTGTTTCTAAATTTGTAAAAAAAAACACAAAAAAGTACACAAAGAATTCTTTTTTCTATGGATCTTCATTGATGAAAGTTTGATGTAAAACAGTAGCCTGTCTCTCGGCCAATTGTATGTTGAAATAAACAGGAATGTCAGAATATTTTCCCATAAAACCATAGATCATGACGATCTCACGGGTCATTAATATTGGCACAACAAACCTCAAGGGTTTGTTGGGTAGGGCGTTGGATACGTTTATTCCTTATTCAGACGATAATTTGTGTTATTGTTCCAATTATATTTGGCAACAGAAGTTATATCCTTTTTAAATTCTACATATAAGGGCTTTGTGCATAGCTTAAAGTTACTGGCATACATTAGCACGTCGGACTGTCTATCTAGAGGTCCAAGATTCGATCCCCGACCGCGGCACTCATCCTTTCCGACTATTTGTCTCCCACCAATGGGTCGATAATCGTAGACCTATGTGGGATAGCAGCTGGAGGCTAGGAAAAGATGTAATGGTAGTACTGGTGTGAGAAATACCAGGAATCCATTTTTAGGTGCTCCAGCCGCCGTGATATAACTGAAAGATCGTTGAAAGCAGCGTAAAACCCCATTCAAACAAACAAACAAATACTGGCATACATACATGTATTTACATTTAGACACTTACTGTACAGCCTTGGCATTGTTCTTTTATCAGTATTTAAGCCATTCCCACACAGTGAGTCTTTTGAACACCCCTCCAGAAAGAAACAATTGGGAAAACATTGTGGAAAATGAAGAAATTGCATAAAGAAATTTCATAAGCTTTAAAATGTCGTCTGCAACTCCTTTCAATTTGGACCTATCTAAAAAATTTCCCATCTGACAATGGGTTTAAGCAGTATTGTACAGAGACAGTAATATTTGGTGGAGGTTAAAAGGATGAGTCAAGTTCATGACAAACCATCATCAGTGTGGAATTATGGGAAACAGGATAGGGAAATTGGCCGTTTGATCATTTGATGTGGGTCCTCTCACTTGGCCTGTTGTCTAGATCAATGTGTAATTAACAAATTGATTAATTGAATTAAAACAATGGGCCTCGTTTGAGATGAAAATCGGGTGGTTGAACCTGAACTGGGCGAGTGCCATAATTCCTGTTTGGGGAATTTCAAAGTATAAGATGGCAAACGGTGTGATGGAAAACATGGTTTTATATCGGAAATCTATTTTTGCTCAGTTAACCTGTGACCACACAATGACGCTTTCTCATGGCCTGAAGAAAAAAAGATCATGGAAAACTTTACAGGAAAAGGAGAAATTTTGCTTCATGATGAACCAACTACACGCTATCCCTGCAAGGTCGTTGGTCATGCCTGCTGATTCCACTTTGATAATGAAAAGTTATGGCCGGGAATCTAAAATCATTGGTTGGAGACAATGTTTAACCCTTTCCTGTTTTTCTAAATTTTAGACTAGCCCAATTTGAAAGAAGTTGAGGACAACAACTAAAAGTGGGTGCAATTTGAAATGTAACAAACTTACAGGTTAGAAAATATTGTGGGAAAAGAAGAAATTGCTCAATACAAGCAATTTCTTCTTTTCCCACAATGTTTTCTCAGGTATAAAATCACAGGGCGTAAAAACCAGGGATTGAACAGGAAAGGGTTAATTCACAAACATCAACAAGGTTTTGACATCAATATCACCCAATGTCGGAGTTCATAGTTCACCTTCGGTTTAAATGAATGATTTGATTGATTCTTTATCGATTGCCTTGATTTGTCAAAATCTTTAATCATTAGATGTCAGGAGTTCGATCCCCGGCAGCGGCACGTATCCTTTCCAACATTTGTCTCTCACCAACGGGTGGATAACCGTAAGCCTAAGTTTGATAGCAGATGGAGGCTAGGAAATGATGTAGTGGTAGTACTGATGTGAGAAATACCAGGAATTGTTAGGTGCTCAAGCCACTGCAATATGACTGAAATACTGTTAAAAGTGGTGTTAAACCCCATTCAGTCAATCAATTGGTCAAATCATAAAACAGAATACTAAGTCAAATTATAACACACTCAGTCAGACTACATCACAGCTTTTCAAGTACATGTGTACTTGTTTTAGGGTGTCAAGTTATCTTGGACAATAAAGTTGCTTGTAGCAAGTAATTTCTCCATTGTCCACTATGTTTTCTTTCCTAAAATTTTTAACTCAAGAATATATTTATTCAACAAAAGTTATGGGTTGGGTCAATGACTAATCTCATTCCCGCACAACCCTTTTTTATGTTTCTAAAGAAAAAAGCTTTGGAAAACATCGTGGAAAATTATATAATTGCTTGTTACAAGCAATTTCTTCATTATCCACAATGTTTTCTACTCCAAAAGTAAAAAGAAATCTGTAATTTCAAAAGCTTTAAGTTGTCCTCTGTAACTTCTTTCAATTTTGACCAGTCTTAAATTTTGCCGTCTGGTATTGGTTTAACTTGAAATTGTTGCAGTTTCTCTCAATTTGGACCAATCTAAAATTTTCTTGAGTGGTTATGGGTTAAAAAAGAAGTGGGATGATCCCTTTGCAGGTCTAAATCAATTAACGCATTCCTCCCTTCTAATTCCAAAGGAACAATGCCTCATCAATAATTAAAAATCGGTTGTCATGGTAACCGTAAAATTACTGCTATTTTCCCAGGAAAGGGAGACAGTATAAGTATTGGTTTGTTGTTTTAAGTTTGCTGTCCGTCCATCTTTCATGTCGGTTTTCTGGAAAAGCTCTTCAATTTGGGAGGTGGGCATTCGGAAAACATAGTCCACGCCATTTCTCATGTTTTCATTTGCGTAGCTGAATACAACCATTATCAGAGGATAAAGTCTAAGACTTTATATATTGTCTTCTAATATTGTCTTTTTGGGTAGAAAACATTGATGATAATTAAGAAATTGCTTGTACCAAGCAATTTCTTGATTTTCCGCAGTATTTTTATAAGTTTTTTTTTTAGGCTTCAATAAGTGTGATTGTGTGAGAATGGGTTAAGCTGATATTCTTCCAATTCTGTATAAAAACATTTTCGAAGGAATTTCTTATTTATCTGAAAGGAAAACAGATTCTTTTAAGAGATGAGGACAAATTTTTTTGTTTTCATACAGGTATGAACCGAAAAAACTCAAACATAAGTGTGATTAGATTTGCCTGTTCATACCTCCATGAAAACAAAAAATATTCTTGTCATTTCTTGTGATTTAATAGCATCTAGCAAAAAAGGAAAAACTCTACAAATTTGGATACTTTTTTATACAGAACTATTTTGTGTAGAGCATACAAAAATGAATGTGTACTCAAAATTTTGCTCATGGAGGTATGAATAATTTTTGTGACCAACCAGAATTCCTGTTTTTGATAGACAAAATGAAAAGTTAAATTATTCAGAAAAGAAAACATTCACATTTTGTTTCATTGAGGTATGAACTTAAAAACTGAATCATAATTCATGAATACTCACATGAATTGAAAAGCAATGTGATGTAACGTTGATAATTTCAGTGGTTCGTTGGTTAATTATCACATAGTTTAATTAACCCTTGTCATGCTGAGCCCGGAATATTCCGGTTTTGGCAGAAGATGTAGTCCAAGATCAGCCTGCACATAAGCGCAGTCTGATCTTGGTCTACACCTCCTGCTTGTACTTTTCCTGCCAGAGTTGTTAATGAAACTGATTTCTAAAAGAAATATTGATTTTTGAACAAGTTCTATCAATGCTTTCAGCCCTTTGATTTTACAACAATTTAGTATGGTAATTTATACAGCATGACAAGGGTTAACTTTTCACTATTTTTCAAAATTTTAGACCTGTCCAAAATTAAGAAATATTGCAGTTAAAAATTTGAAGTCAGTTTTATTTCAAAAATTATCATTTAGAAAAGTTGAAAATATTGTTGAAAAATGAAGAAATTGCTTGTTACAGGCAATTTCTTCTTTTTTCCACAATGTTTTCTCTTAAACAAATTATCAGGGACGTAAAAACAAGGGATTAAACAGAAAAGGGTTAACATTCAAGAAATCTTGATAATACATGAACCCTTGTCATGCTGAACCCGGAATATTCCGGTTTTGGCAGGAGGTGTACGCCTCCTGCTTGTACTTTTTCTGCCAGAGGTGTTTATGAAGTTGATTTCTAAAAAATATTGATTTTTGAAAAACAAGTTCTATCAGTGCTTCCAGCTCTTTGATTTGACAGCAATTCAGTAAGGAAATCAACTTCATAAACAACTCTAGCAGGAAAAATACAAGCAGGAGGTGTAGACCAAGATCAGACTGCACTTATGTGCAGGCTGATCTTGGTCTACACCTCCTGCCAAAACCGGAATGTTCCAGGTTCAGCATGACAAGGGTTTTTGTAATCCGTAATTGTTGACAAAACCAAATCACCCGATGAGATAAACTAAGGGTTAAAGTTTTTCTTGCGCAGACATGCATTTTGATTAGTTAATGGAAGCAGGTGTTATATTTATTGTAGAACTTGGCAGGAATTTAATCGGCAGGAATTACCCACCGAATTGAGAGCGCCTTGTTTATTTGTTCTTACTTAGGAATTCTATGGGTTCATTAAGTGACAACAAGATAATTTCTAAGTAAAAAATTTTTGATTTTTTACTCAAAGATTTAAAGTAAAGCATAACCCTTCACTAGACAACAAATTTTTAGACTTGTCCAAATACAAAGAGGTTGCGGTGGACATGAAAACCAGTAAAACTTGTATAACACAGGGACGGAAAACATGGTGGGTAAAGGCAAAATTTTGCAACAATTATTGCTGAAGCCAATTGAGCCTATTCGTGACATTTCTAACCATTTTGCATGTGCTTGACTAGCACACATTGAGCACCCTGGACAGCCATTCGGGGCAATTAGGATATAAGAAGCTTTGGGTCAGTCTCTATCTACAGAGTGCAGAGTGAAGACTCTGATCAGACTGTGCAGATGCACAGGCTGATCTGAGTCTTTACTTGGCGCACATGTGTATTGGTTGGAAATGTCATGCATGCGCTCATTTATCTTGAACCCAGTAACCCCTGTCCTGTAGAATTTTTTTCCTCTTTTCACTATACTTGAAAACTAAAATTGATAGAATAAGATCAATCTTTTATTCAAAGGTTTCTCTCACAACAACAACAATAAGCAGGTAGTGTAAGTGTAGGCTAAGATCAGACTGCACGTCTGTACAGTCTTTACACCTGCCAAAGTCATTATCAATGCAAGAATATTCCGGGATCAGCATGACAAAGGTTAAAATTCACAATAGGGGTTGAAAATAATTTGAATCTGTTATTTTTATTTTAACTTTGCTATTAAATTTGTTTCACCATATTTGTCCGGATTATCCATACACTTTTTATACGCCCGTCGAAGACGGGACGTATTATGGGATCACCCGTGGTGTCCGGGCGTCCGGGCGTCCGGTTGTCCGGGCGTCCGGGCGTCCGGGCGTCCGGGCGGTGTCCACTTCTTTGTCCGGAGCATAACTCTGTCACCGTAAGTCCGATTGACTTTAAACTTGGCAGTTATATTCTTCTCATCAATACGGAGTGCAGTGCGCAATAACCATAACTCTACCTGGCCTATTTTTTGAGTTATTGCCCTTTGTTTTTTTTCATACTTGAATCTTGTCCGGAGTATATCTCTAAAAGTATTATAGCTAGGATCATGAAACTTCATGGGTGTATAGATCTCACTAAGGGGGAGTGCAGTGCACAAGAACCATAACTCTACCTGGCCTATTTTTTGAGTTATTGCCCTTTGTTGTTTTTCATACTTGAATCTTGTCTGGAGTATATCTCTAAAAGTATTATAGCTAGGATCATGAAACTTCATGGATGTATAGATCTCACCAAGGAGGAGTGCAGTGCACAAGAACCATAACTCTACCTGGCCTATTTTTTGAGTTATTGCCCTTTGTTGTTTTTCATACTTGAATCTTGTCCGGAGTATATCTCTAAAAGTATAATAGCTAGAATCATGAAATTTCATGGATTGATAGAGCTCACCAAGTGGGAGTGCAGTGTACAAGAACCATAACTCTACCTAGCCTATTTTTTGAGTTATTGCCCTTTGTTGTTTTTTATACTTGAATCTTGTCCGGAGTATATCTCTAAAAGTATTATAGCTAGGATCATGAAACTTCATGGGTGTATAGATCTCACTAAGGGGGAGTGCAGTGCACAAGAACCATAACTCTACCTGGCCTATTTTTTGAGTTATTGCCCTTTGTTGTTTTTCATACTTGAATCTTGTCCGGAGTATATCTCTAAAAGTATTATAGCTAGGATCATGAAACTTCATGGATGTATAGATCTCACCAAGGAGGAGTGCAGTGCACAAGAACCATAACTCTACCTGGCCTATTTTTTGAGTTATTGCCCTTTGTTGTTTTTCATATATGAATCTTGTCCGGAGTATATCTCTAAAAGTATAATAGCTAGAATCATGAAATTTCATGGATTGATAGAGCTCACCAAGTTGGAGTGCAGTGTACAAGAACCATAACTCTACCTAGCCTATTTTTTGAGTTATTGCCCTTTGTTGTTTTTTATACTTGAATCTTGTCCGGAGTATATCTCTAAAAGTATTATAGCTAGGATCATGAAACTTCATGGGTGTATAGATCTCACCAAGGGGGAGTGCAGTGCACAAGAACCATAATTCTACCTGGCCTATTTTTTGAGTTATTGCCCTTTGTTGTTTTTCATACTTGAATCTTGTCCGGAGTATATCTCTAAAAGTATAATAGCTAGAATTATGAAATTTCATGGATGGATAGAGCTCACCAAGTGGGAGGGCAGTGTACGAGAACCATAACTCTACCTAGCGTATATTTTGAGTTATTGCCCTTTGTTGTTTTTCATACTTTGTTTGACAAAAAAAATTCATTCAAAATAACCTCAGTTCTATTCAAACCCCCAGTTAATATTAAGCAGTGTGACGGGCGTATCTTGTGACAATTTGGCACCTTGTTTCATGATGCTTTAACTCTAGATTTGATCAAACTATAACCATGAAACTTCATACAAGTGTTGCCAATGATCCAAGGTAGTACCCTACTATTTTTGGGGTCACATAAGTCAAAGCTCAACTGTGATACTTGAGGGACAAAGTGATGGTGTGTGTGTAAGGGGGTGAAATCAGCCTAGTGACTAGTTTAGTTAGATTAGTGTTGACAAGAGGATTCCATTGAATACCCACAAGCATTCCTACACGTTGACGCTTTTAAACGCCCCTCAATATAAAAGCTTTGGAAAATATTATGGAAAATGAAGGAATTGCTTGTTACAACAATGTTTTCTACCCCTAAAGACAAAGATTTTAAAGATATTGTCTACTGGAAATTGTCATCTGCAACCTCTTTGAAATTAGACTGGTCTGAAATTTTAACGTGTGGGAATGGGTTAACACTTTCCTGTTTTTCAAAATTTTAGACCTGCCCAATTTCAGAGATGTTGCAGAAGACAATTAAAAGTGAGTGCAATTTTTAATGTAAACTACCTCTAGGGTAGAAAGTATTGTGGGATAAGAAGAAATTGCTTGTTACTGCTTGTAACATACAATTTCTTCTTATCCCACAATATTTTCTTGAGTATAACATTCATGGATGTAAAATCCAGGGATTAACCAGGAAAGGGTTAAATGGACAAATAATGAAATCTAACATTCAAACATTGAAAACGCTCCACCTAACTCAGAGCTTATTGTCAGTTAAGCCTTTCCTTGACAAACCCGGGATTTTACGTCACTGTGATTTTATACTTGAGAAAACATTGTGGAAAAAGGAGAAATTGCTTGTAACAAGCAATTTCTCCTTTTCCCACAATATTTTCTACCTCATAGGATGGTCAGATTTCAAATTGCATGCATTTTTCATTGTCGTCTGCAACCTCTTTCAAATTGGACCAGTCTAAAATTTCATAAAACAGGAAAGGGTTAAGCCTAAGAGAAATACAGCATTTTCCTTTCCAACATTTAATGATATATTAAATGAGTCATTACCTTGATTTCTTTTTTGTTCAGACAAATTTGACCCTTTCTTTATTTTGACAATTCTTTTCCTCTATTCACTCTGAATGGTGCCCAGTTTGGTCAATATTCTTTATAGGTGGATAATCGTAAACCTAAGTGGGATATAGCTGGATGCTAGGAAAGGATGTAGTGGTAGTACTGGTGTGAGAAATACCAGGAATCCATTGTTAGGTGCTCCAGCGGCCGCAATATGACTGAAATACTGTTAAAGTGGCGTTAATTTCAATCAATCGATATTCTTTAACCCTTTCCTGTTCAATCCATGATTTTGCATGGCCCTGTGATATTATGAATGAGAAAAAATTGTACAAAAAGAAGAAATTGCTTGTAACAATTTCTTCTTTTTCCACAATATTTTCTACCCTACTGTACGGTTATTTCTCAAATTAAATCCTCTTTAAATTTTCTCTGCTAAACTTTTGAATTTGGACAGGCCTGTAATTTTGCAAAACAGGAAATGGTTAACAAATTACCAAAGGAATTTTAGTACTTTTTGTTTTTTGAGGTTGAAAACATTGTTGATAACGAAGAAATTGTTTGTCACAAGCAATGTCTCCATTTCCCACAATATTTCTTAAAGCGTTCTTTTCTTTGGGACGTCAAAAAGAGTGATTGTGCGGGAATGGGCTTATCATATTCATATTTCTGACTAATGCTGACCACAAACCGTGGATGTAGAGACACCTGACTTTTTCAAAATTGATCCTTCTCTAAAACCTCAAAAAGATTTAACCTATTCCACGCAATGACGCCTTTAAACGCCCATCTAGGAAATCAATTAGGAAAACATTGTGTGAAATGAAAAAAATTGCTAGCTTCAAGCAATTTCTTAATTTCCCACAATGTTTTCTACCAAGAAAGTTGTAAAAATCGAAAACTTCAAAAACTTTAAATTGTCATATGCAACTGGTTTTAATTTAGACCAGTCTAAAATTTTACCTACTGATAGTCTAGGAGCCAGACAACTGTCAAGGGTTTATCCTCAATTAAGACACATCAACTTTTAAAGGTAATTGATTATGATGTATTATTAGGTCACTGTGTGCGACCTAATTAATTTTTACTTCTTGACTAGCACTAAACAAATCAAACACATGTATTCTCTCTTGCCAATCAAAAATTATGGAATTACAAAATGTACATGTATTTCTTCTGATAAGGCCTCAGATTCTCCCAAAAATGCCCCCACCCTACTTCCGATTTTTATAAAGATGAGAATTTCCAATTGATGGAATTATCCCCCCCACCGATAATTAACCCCTGTGTCATGCTGATACCAGAATATTAGTGTCTTAGAAGGAGGTAAAGACAACGATCAGCCTGCATCATGCTGTCTGACCTTTGTCTACACCATCTGTCCATTTTTTAGCTAGAATTGTAAATGAAATAAATTTTCATGATAAATAACCCTATTATCAGTAACACATATCTGTTGTGTACATGACACTTTTCACAAAATCTTTTAACCCTTGTCATGCTGAGCCCGGAATATTCCGGGTTTGGCAGGAGGTGTAGACCAAGATCAGCCTGCACTTATGTGCAGGCTGATCTTAGTCTATACCTTCTACTTGTACTTTTCCTGCAAGAGTTGCTTTTGAAGTTGATTTCTAAAAAAAATATTGATTTTTGAACAACAAGTTCTATCAGTGCTTTCAGCCCTTTGATTTGACAGCAATTCAGTAAGGTAATTTATACAGCATGGCAAGGGTTAATTTTTATTCATTTCTATAAATATCACACAGAACTTGGAAATGGTTTGGTTAATACCTTTTCTAACTTCTATCAATAGGGAAACAAATTCTTACAACTTAGATTACTCCCTTTCAATTCTTCTATTCCTACACAATTTTTTTGTTTTGAATGGGGTTTTAAGCCGCTTTCAACAATCCTTCTGTTATATCGTGGTGGCTGGAGCACCTTAAGATGGAATCCTGGTATTTCTCACACCAGTACTACCATTACATCCCTTCCTAGCCTCGCGCTGCTATCCCACATAGGTCTACGATTATCGACCTATTGGTGGGAGACAAAGAGTCTGAAAGGATGAGTGCCGCCGTCGGGGATCGAGCCTGGGACCTCCAGATTGACAGTCCGACGTGCTACCAACTGCGCTATGATAGCGGCTTTTTCCTGGACAATCCACCAGTATTTCTGCCAAATGTGTGGGCCAATGAAAGAGCTACGATTAATAGCTGCACCAGGGAATTGAACTTTGGACCTATGAATTTGGGAGTAGAAGCTCCTCCACTCAACCATGGACACCACACTTGCACTTGCTTTTACAAGAGCAATTTACGCTTGTAAGGGAGATAAATCTAGCATCAAGACAGATAAATCTTCCATCAAGGGAGATAAATCTGAACAAGAATATCCTGGGAAATCTGTCAGAAATGGAGACATTTCTTTCCAAGTATTATTTCTCCTAATATCTCTTCCAGTGTCTGATTTAACCCACTTTGACCTTGAACCCTTGCCATGCTGAATAAAAATCTTTTTCCGAATTTCATTAAAATCATGGGCCTCAAAGCACTAGAAATAATAGTTATAGGTGAATATTTCTTTCAAAAGTTAACTTTGAAAAAAATTCTGGCTTGCAAGAGAAAAGCAGGTGATGTAGTCTAAGATCAGACTGCTCATAAGTGCAGGCTGGTCTTAGTCTATAGCTCTTGCCAAAACAGGAATATTCCGGGTTCAGCATGACAAGGATGAACACTTTTCAATGTGAATGCAATTTAAATTTTCCCAAGTAACCTCTTTTCATTTTGACCATAGTCTGATCTTTGTCATTTTTTGTTGGATCTACAAAAATTATGCCCAGCAGAGGAATACTACTCACTAGGGAAGTTAAATTTTGCAAAAGTTATGTCCCTTTTTGGCTTACTGAAAACGGTAGGCTTGTAATGAAATTTGAGTACTAGTCTATGCTACGCTTAAATACAAACAAACAACCATATAGCAAGGCCGGACGAGCGTATGGAATTACTCTATATGGTTGAAATCTGAGACTGTGATATTTCCCTCTGCATATTGCTTATCCTCTCCTTGAATGATTGAAGCTTGGAGTTTATCATAGCTTCTATTTGCGAAAGAAGGGCATTGTCACGTTCTATGTTTACATGTGTAGACTTACGTGTTGAAATAAAGTTTGCACCTTGAAATCGTCTGGTAGAATGACCGGTTTTCAACATGCCTACTCTATTTATACCAACACCCAAAAATCCAGTGCACTGAGTCAAAATCGTTCCGTTCATAGACAATCATTTTGCGCTATTACTGAGAAATGCACGAAATTCAAATTGTTTTGGGTTCATAATTCTTTTTAAATATTATCTTATAAATAAGTCTGGCTTAAAAGGGATAAACAGGAGGTGTAGACAATGATCAGAATTCACATAATTATGTGCAGGCTAATCTTTGTTTATACCTCCTGCTAAAACTGGAATTATTCTGGGTTCAGCATGACAAGATTTAAACCAGGAAAACTCGAACATATGATAACCAGTACACTGAAAACTGATTTATCTGGCAATGTGTGATAGCGTATCTCCGGATTGGTGGAGATAAGATACAAGACATTTTATGGGAAAAGGGGACTTAACCCATTAACCCATTCCAACTCAATCCCTCCTTTTTACGCCCCTCAATAAAACAGCTTTAGAAAACATTGTGGAAAATGAAGAAATTGCTTGTTACAAGCAGTTTCTTGATTATCCACAATGTTTTTTATCCCAAAAGATGAAAAAATAAAATTCCACCAACTTCAAATTGTCGTCTGCAGCTTTTTTCAATTTGGACCAGTCTAAAATTTTGTCGTGTGGGAATGGGTTAACAGGCGGCAAAAGTGTAGACTGGTCCAAATTGAAAGAAGTTGAAGATGATAATTTAAAGGTTATGAAATTTGAGATTTTTTCAACTTTCTGGGAAGAAACATTTTGTAAAATGAAGAATTTGCTTGTAACAAGCAATTTCTTCATTTTACACAATGTTTTCCATATTTTTTTCATAAAGGGGCGTCAAAAAGGGTCACTGTGTGGAAAGGGGTCAAGGTCAAATTATGAAAAGGTGTTAACCCATTACCAGACGGCACAATTTTGGACTGACCCAATTTGAAAGAAGTTGCAGGCTACAATTAAAAGCTTATGAAATTTTGGATTTTTTCAGCTTTCTGGGTTGAAAATTTTTTTAAAATGAAGAAGTTTCTTCATATTCAACAATTTTTTCCAAAGCTTTTTTTCCTTGGGGGCATCTAAAGGTGTCATTGAGTGGGAATGGGTTAATCTATATACTGTAGCTAATGTCTACATCGTGCCTTCTTCAAAACTTCTTATTTGATTTAACCAATTACCACACAATGACGCTTTCTGTTGCCATGAGGATATTTTATAATGGTCAACTTTGTGGGAAAAGGAGAAATTGCTTGTTACAAGCAATTTCTCCTTTTCTTACAATTTTTCCCTACCTTATTTGGGACTTAATAGGTCATTCAGGATAGATAAACATAGTGTTACAAGCAATTTCTTTATTTTCCACAATATTTTCCCAATCTTATTTGAGGGGCCTGAAATAGTTGGTTTGTTAACACCTGTCATGCTGAATAAAATCCTTGTTTAGAAATGCATTAGATCAAAGGGCTGATGGCACTGTAGGTCTGGTTTTTAGGGTCAATAGTTAGATTGAGAATTGATCTCATGAACAATTCTGGCTTAAAAGAGACAAGTATGTGGTATAGACTCAGATCATACTGCACATATGTGCAGGCTGATCTTTGTCTATATGCCTCCTGCAAAAGCAGGAATAATCTGGGATCAGCATGACAAGGCTTAACCCATTCCAACACAGTTAAATTTTAGACTGGTCCAAATTGAAAGAAGCTGCAGACAACAATTTCAAGTTAATAGAATTTTGATTTTTTTTGTCATTTTGGGTTGAAAACATTGTGGATAATGAAGAAATTGCTTGATACAAGCAATTTCTTCATTTTCCACAATATTTTCATAAGCTTTTTTCTTGAGGGGCGTAAAAAGGAGGGATTGAGTTGTAATGGGTTAAAAAATGAAATAATACAGATTTGGATGTACATGTACTTGGGTTGATTTTATTACATTTTGTTGATCGCAATCTGTTATCTGGAAAGTGTTATTTTACCGCGGAGGACTAGATGGGTCAAATTTCATCATGATGCAACAGATTAGGGATAGATTTTCATTGTTCAATGATAATAATTGATATCATACAATGTTACAAGTGATAAAAAATTATCGCTAACGGTAACTTTTGGATTTTATAGGAATTCTAAATCCAACTTTTCATGTGTGTATTGTGGTTCAGTCATAATTCCTGGAAATCTTTGTCTCTAACAAGTGCATTGGATGCTATCAAAAATAAACTACAATGTCATCAGAGGAGTTAAAGGTATTCATTAATAACAGTGGAATCCTGTTAATCACAATACCCATTTGTCAACACTTTAGTTGCAATTAACCAGAAGTTGCTATTAAAAGGAGATATTTGTTCTTTTAATGTAATGTTATATAGTACAGTGTATAATCTTGTTGATTGTAACACCATTTTGTCAAAGCCTTATTCAACATTCTAGATGCAATTAACCAGAAGTTGCTATTAAAAGGAGCTATTTGTTCTATAAATGTAATGTTTGTGCAAATTGTTAGTTAGCATAGCTATGATCAAGGTTGCAATTAAGAGGATCTCACTGTTCATGAATATTAAGTCAGATGCAATTAAGCGGTATATTGCTATTACAAATTGAGGTGAACTGATATTACTGTATTGCATCAAGTTGCAATTAAGAGGATTCCACTGTATTTTGACTCCTCATGGCTTTTAACCCTTGTCCTGCTGATTAAATCTACTTTTGAATGTCATTAAAAGCAAATGGATGAAAGCACGGTTAGTACTTGTTATTTAATCATCAATATTTTCATTAAATTTAATTTCATAAGCAATTCTGGTATGAAAAAGACAAACAGAAGGTGTAGTTTAAGAGCTAATCTTCGTCTTTACCTCCTTCCAAAACCGGAATATTCCGGGTTTAGCATGACAAAGGTTACGAATTCAAGCTCCAATAGATCATAAAATTAACACAGAGACCGGTAAGTTCATTCTAAGCATGCTTTACTCTCAATAATCAGGGATTGTGAATTCAAAATTTGTCTCGAAAAGCCAACGTTTTTTGCAACATCTGACAAAGTAATTGGGACATGTGTTATTTGTCCTTTGGCAAAGTGAGATGAGCAGCTTAAGGCTCGAAAAGGAGGTAGTGGTAGTACTGGTGTGAGAAATACTATGAATCTATAGTTAGGTGCTCCAGCCGCCACAATATGACTGAAATATTGTAAAAAGTGGCATTGAACCCCCATTCAACCAATCAATCAATCCTTCTGCAAAAAAGAAATAAATATTCCTGAGTTGGATGACCAGCTATTGGCTCAGATAGAATGTTGTGGTTACTCTGATGTGAGAAAATTGACAGGAAGCCGTACAGCCATCGGAATCAGCAATATATCTGAAATACTGTTGATAGTGGTGTTAAACCATTTACAAACAAACAATATGTTAGCATGAAATTGCTATCTCATTGAAAGGCCTATATTAGTTTAAGGAAAATACTGAAAGTATATTAAATTTTGTAGGTTTGAATCCTCTTACCACACAACAGAATTTTAGACTGGTCCAAATTCAAAGAAGTTGCAGACAATTTAAAGTTGAAAATTTGTATTTTGGGTAAGAAAGCACTGTAGATAATGAAGAAATTATTTATAACAAGCAGTTCCTTCATCTTCTGCATTGTTTTCCAAAGTATTTTTTTGGGGGGGTTGGGGGGTTTGGGGGGTCTCAAAAAGCTTCACTTTGTGGGAAAGGATTAACAATAAAAGCAATTGGGAAAACATTGTATGAAATGAATTAAATTGCTTGTGACAAGCAATTTACTTCATTTTATACAATGATTTCAATCCATAGAATTGAAAAATCTAAAATATCATAAACTTTAAATTGTCGTCTGAAACTCCGGTTAATTTTGACCAGTCTGTAATTTTGTTCTCTTTCATATCTTGATAATTATATTAATGTAAAGGCATACATAAAAAAAAAGGTAAATAAGCAGATTTCACCAGTTTGAGATCCTTTTTTTTAGCTACTATGTGCTCAAGAATACACCAAAAGTCTCGTGCTGAAATTTTTTTCATAGAGATATGGAACTTTTTTCAGCCAATAGGAATGTACAGATTTTGATAGACAAAACTGAAATCAGATTATTTGACTGGAAACAGCAGGACGGGAGGGCTTTAAGGTCAAGGGCTAGTCAATCTTTTTAACAATAATATGAAGACCCAATTGAGATTGACTGAATGGGAGTTTAGCACCCTATTTCAATAGCCGTGTTGTCACAAGGTGATAATTTTTGTTTGCTCTGATCTTGACATTAAATCAAATAATTCTTCTGCGCTAGGATTACTCTCCCAAATTGAAGAGTTCTTCTTACAGTAAAGTGCCTCTTATATATTGCCCCATTCCCCACGCAATGATTTTTTTTACGCCTCTAAAGCAATTGGGAAAATATTGTATAAAATGAAGAAATTGCTTGCATCAAGCAATTTCTTCAATTTCCACAATGTTTTCTACCAAGAAAGTTGAAAAGGATCTAAAATTTAATTAACTTATAATTGTCGTCTGCAACTTTTTGGAATTTGGACTATAATCTAGAATTTTGTTATCTGGTAACGGTATCATTAAATCTGTAGTCACGACATTTTGCTCGAAATGATAATTAGTGCATATAAGTAGGATGAGCAGCTGGTAGCTGAGACAGGATGAAATAAATGTACTGGTGTGAGAACAAATGATAGAAATTAATTTTTCAACAGTGTTTCAGATATATCGCAGCGGCTAGTGACCCTAGCCATGGCTCTTCTCACACAAGTTCAGCCATAACAGTTTTTTGGAGCCACCAGCTGCTAATCCAAGAATCCAAGGGACATTACTCACATTTGCTGTTGTAAAAAATATTTTTTCGCCATTTGTTACGGGTTGATAATTGTAAACCTAAGTGGGATGAGCAGCTGGAGGCTCGGGAAGGATATAGTGTTAGTATTGGTGTGAGAAATATCAGGAATCCATGGTTAGAGGCACCAGCCGCCGTTATAAGACTGAAATACTGTTGAAAGTGGCGTTAAATCCCATTCGATCAATCAATCATTCAGAATCCATGGCTTACCCTTGACAGCTATTGAATGTATATGCTGAAGTCAGTTCCCAATTGATGACAAATTTTTTTAGACTGATCCTTATAAAAAAAACTTACAATTTTAAATGTATAAATCTCTGAAATACTTTGTCCTTTTGGGTAGTAAACATTGTGGATAATGAAGAAATTGCTTGTGATAAGCAATTTCTTCATTTTTCACAATGTTTTCCCAAGCTTTCATCTTGTGGGGCGTTAAAAAGCGGGTTTTTATGGGAACAGGTTTCCCATTATTTTACAGGGATTGGAAAACAAATGCTCATTTGTATGCAGAAAATATAGCTTTGTTTGTTGGGAAATGTAATTATTATTTTATTCCTTACTTACTTACTATTCAAAATTAGGGTTTGGGGTGTTGAAAGGTACCATGAGCTGAAATAGCTTTGTTTTGTTCCAAATCCATAAGTTCTGAAATTTTACTAAAATCCATGCTACAAGGGAGACAACAACTGAAGTATTATTTACTTTTGGACTATTTCAATATTATTGCTATTATCTCCCTTGTTTATCAAAAAATTGCTTTTTCACTTAAAGGCTGTTAAGAATCTTTTCTTAGCCCATTATTGCATGATAAAATTCAGGCCTGGTCCAAATTTAAAGAAGTTAAGATGAACTTTTAAAGATCTTTTTCTTTAAGGTTAAAAAAATAATGAAAAAGATTACATGTATCAGGTAATTTCTTCATTTTCCACATTGTTTTCCAAATTTTTGTCTAAGAAGAAAATTAAAAATTTCCATTTCTTTTCTTTGAGGGGCATGCATGAGAATTGGTTAAGCAAAAACATTTGAAATGTTGAGATGAATAAACAAAAAGTTAATTCGATAAAAAAAAATAATTGTTTAAAATATGAAAGGGTAAAAATGAACAATTAAATTTTCAACACAATTTTCCTATTCAAATCAATCTTATTAAGTATGATGCATTGAAAGCTTACTTAGATAAAAGGAATGTGACGGTGTTTTTAACTCTTGCCATGCTGATCCAAAAATATTTCTGTTTTTGCAGGAGTTATAGACAAAGATCAGTCTGCTCATAAGTGGAGTCTGATCTTCGTCTACACCACCTGCTAGTACCTTTATTAAGTATTAGTTTATGAAATTAAATTTCAAAAGAAATGCAAGTCCTCCTTTAACCCATTCCCACATAGTGACGCTTTTAAACACCTCTCAAGAAAAACAATTGGGAAAACATTGTGGAAAATGAAGAAATTGCTTGTTACAAGCAATTTCTTCATTTTCCACAATGTTTTCTACCCAGAGAGTTAGAAAAAATCTGAAATTTCATAAACTTTAAAATGTCGTCTGCAACTCCTTTGAATTTCGACCAGTCTATATTTTTCTTGAGTGGGAATGTGGAAAGTCCTCCTATAAAAGTTTACAATGATTTTAGTGCTTTGATTTAACCCAACACTTTTTAATGCCCTTCAAAGAAAAAAAAAGATTGGGACAAACAATTTCTTCACTTTTCACAATGTCTCCTACTCAGAAAGTTGAAAATATATCTTAAAATTTCATAACTTTAAGTCATCCGTAACATTTTTCTATTTGGACTAGTCTAAAATTTTGCCATATGGTAATAGGTTAAAAGCATGTTAGGAAACTGAATTCTATTCAGCATGACAAGGGTTAACTTTTATTTTTATCGCTACAAAAATTCAGTTTCATTCTTTGGTTAGAACAGGTGTCCTTTTGAACCAATTACCAGACAGCAAAGTTTTAGACTTCTCCAAATTGAAAGAAGTTGCAGACGACAATTAAAAGCTTATGAAATTATGGATTTTTTTACTTTTGGGGTAGAAAACATTATGGATAATGAAGAAATTGCTCGTAATAAGCAATTTCTTAGTTTTCCTCAATGTTTTACAAAGCTTTTTTCGGGGGTGGGGGTAGTACCTTACAGCGTCATTGAGTGGGAATGGGTTCACATATCAAAATGTGGATTGTTACGTCATTAGTTTTAACCCATACCCACTCTATCCCACTTTCTATATCCCTCTAGAAAAAGCTTTGGAAAACATTGTGGAAAAAGAAGAAATTGCTTGCTTGCTATAGCACCTTTCAAAACAGAAACATGTCAATTTGTTTGCATGGGGTTTAATGCCGCTTTTAACTATGTTTGTCATATGACGGCGGCTGGAGCACCTAACAATATATTCCTAGTATATCTTGCACCAGTACCACCATTACATCCTAGCGTCATTCTGCTATCTCACTTATGTTTATGACTATCCACCCATTTGTGAGAGACAAATGTCGGAAAGGATTGTGCCGCCACCAGGGAGAAAGCAATTTCTTCTTTTTCCACAATATTTTCAGCCCAGCTGATAATTTTCCGAATTAAATCAACTTTTAATAGCCAACTGCAAAACCTTTGAATTTGGACAGGTCAATAATTTGGTAAAACAGGAAGGGGTTAAGGAATAACAATAAAGAGTAAAGGATAAGAGGGAAAGATAAATATTTTAACTATTTAGTCAGACATTGTAGAAAAAAAAGACAATAATCGCCTCAGGCTTTGACCTGTAATTGGCCGTTAAAATTCTGTTTAAAAGGTTTTCAAAATATTGATGTGTCTGTTTTCCCTTGCACAGTGGGAATTAGAGTCCTACTGTTGATGTATTTCATTATCCCTTACCCCATTCCCCCAAAGTGACGCTCTTGGACGCCCCTCTAGAAAATTCAATTGGGAAAACATTGTATAAAATGAAGAAATTGCTTGTAACGAGCAATTTCTTCGTTTTCCACAATGTTTTCCACCCCAAAAATTGAAAAAAATTAAATATTCTATAAACTTTAGATTGTCGTCTGCAACTCCTTTGAATTTGGACTAGTCTCAAATTTTGGCGTCTAGTAATGGGTTTACCTGCTGCCAGACAACAAAATTTTGACTGGTCCGAATTGAAAGAAGTTGAGGACGAAAACTTCAAGTTGACGGAGTTTAAAAAATCTTTTCCTATTTTGGGTAGAAAACATAGTGGATAATGAAAAAATTGCTTGTAACAAGCAATTTCTTTATTTTCTACAATGTTTGCGAAAGCTTTTTTCTTAAGGGACATATGCAAATATTTCTTCTTTTCTGAAATCATTTTGATGTGAGATATTTTTTTTTCACTCCTTTAAGTGGTGGAAAATATTGTTTTCTCTGTGCAAGCTGTTTCTTCTTTTCTCACAATGTATAATAATGAAATGAGAGATGGGTGTCTTTTCTGTGTAAGCAATTTCTTTGTTTTTCTGCAATGTATTTCATATGAAAGATGTTTTGTTTTTTTCTAATTATTTTGACACTGAAAAGTATATTTAGGTGCATATTGATCTAACCCTTTCCTGTTTGTTGGAATATTAGACTGGCCCAATTTGAAACACGTTGCAGATGACAATGAAAAGTGAGTGCAATTTGAAACGAAACCATTCTATGCGGTAGAAAATATTGTGATAAAAGAAGAAATTGCTTGTATCAAGCAATTTCTTCTTTTATCACAATATTTTCTTAGGTATAAAATTGCATGGACGTAAAAATCAGTGTTTATCCCTTTCCCACACAGTGACGCTTTTAAACGCCCTTCAATATAAAAGCTTTGGAAAACAATTGTTGAAGATGAAGAAATTGCTTGTTACAAGCAATTTCCTCATTATCAACAATGTTTTCTACCCCAAGAGACGAAGATTTTTAAAATATCTTCAAATTAAAATTATCGTCTGCAGCTTTTTTCTAAATTTGGACTGGTCTAAAATTTCATTATGTGGGAATGGATTATACAGGAAAGAGTTAATATGCCCTTGGTTGGGAAGTGCAGCATTTGATATTGTTATGAATGTGTGAGAAATTGAGGGAAGACATTGTTAGCTACACCAGAATATAGCTGAAATATTATGTTCAAAGATGCATTATTGATACCATACTATTTACTCTAGAAATTTTCTGCAACTTCTTCCTATTTAGACCAGTCGAAATCATGAAATCCTTAGAGGGTTTATCTATGAATTACAGGTAACTCTGGCCTATTGATTTTGATAAAATGTCTACTTATCTCCCTTTGCAAACCACTGTAAAATATTACAAGCAATTTTGCCTTATTTCACAATGTTTTCTACCTTTTATGGCACTAATATTTTACAGTTTAATTTGTCATCTGCAACCTCTTACTTTATTCCAGTGTAAAATTTTGTTGATGGTAATGGAGAGGCTATAACCAGGTGACAAATTTTAGACTGGTCCATATTCAAAGAAGTTATAGATGATGCTTTTTAGGAGATAAATTTTTAAAGTCTTTGTTCATTCTTAGTTTTTTCCATCTTGTAATGTTTGAAAAGCACTGTTTTTTCTGACTGAGATAAACAGAGAGTATTGGCCCTTTCCCTGCCCTGGAATATATATATTTTCCCCCTTTAGTAGATTTTCTTAAGTATTAAAATATTCTTTGTAAATCTGAACAAATTGAAAAAAAAGAAACATAAAATCTGTTAATTTCATTTTTTACTTTCAAATACAAGACATTGTCATTAAATGTGAAAATTAATTTTCCCCCTTAACAAAGATTTTTCTCCTGTAAGGGAAACTGACCCCTTATCCTCCAAAACCAAGAAAAAACACTAAAATGTCACAATAATAAGATTGTGCTAATTGTAAGGGAAGAGTTAAACTCGTGATCCCAAGTTATGAGTTAACCCATTCCCACACAGTGACTTTTTTTTGATGCCCCTCAAGAAAAACAATTGGTAAAACATTGTGTAAAATGAAGAAATTGCTTGAAACAAGCAATTTCTTCATTTCATACGATGTTTTCTTCCCAAAAATTAAAAAAAATCTAAAATTTCATCAAGTTTAAATTGTTCTCTGCAACTTCTGTCAATTTTGGACCAGTCTAAAATTTTCTCATGATGTAATGTGTTAAGGGGCACTGATCACTTTTACCTCGAAACCAAGAAAAGACACTAAACTGTCACCTTAAGAAGGGTTTAGATTGTCCTAAGGTATAAGAAAAGGGTTATTTTGGTGATCCCCAGTCATGAGTTAAGGATAAATGGATGACACAGTATATAATAGACCTGTTAGCGTCATTGTCACAGTCGGGCGGCTTTCTTTAGGGCGTAAAGTGGTGTTAAACAGGGCTGTCTTACTCAATACAGTACAGATGAATGAGATAGAAGTGATCGCTGACAGACAAATTTTTGATGACTATCTTTTTAATTGCGCTGTTTTGTTTTTACTAATACCTTTTACCCAGATTTGAAATACTGGGTTTCATAGCCTTAACACATTTCCACACAACAACGCTTTTTGAAGTCTGCTAGCCCCTAATCCTTAAAAGGCAAAAATTTTAGACTAGTCCATATTGAAGTTGCAGTTGATGAAATTTTAGATTTTTCCGACTTTCAAACATTGTTACAAGCAATTTCTTCATTTTACACAATATTTTCCCAATTGTTTTTCGATAAGGGTGTTTAAAAGCATGGTGTGGAAATTAGTGAATTGCACCGTTTTGTTTTTATTTATTTTTTACCCAAATTTGAAATATAGACCTTAGTCTCCTTAGAGTCTGAACACATTTGATCCCACACACGTGTTTTGATGCCTGTGAGAGAAAAACCTAAGAAAACATTGTGGAAAATGAAGAAATTGCTTATTACAAGCAATTTCTGAATTATCCACAATATTTTCTACCACAAAAGACTAAGACCTTCAGAATTTAATGAACTAAAAGTAATGTCTGCAACTTCTTTTAAAATCAGAAAAGTCTAAAGTTTTGTTGTGTTGTAATAGGTGAACCCTTGTCATGCTGTATAAATTACATTACTGAATTGCTGTTAAATCAAAGGGCTGAAAGCACTGATAGAACTTGTCATTCAAAAATCAATATTTCTTTTAGAAATTAAATTTCATAAACAACTCTGGCAGGAAAAATACAAACAGGAGGTATAGACCAAGATCAGACTGCACTTTTGTGCAGGTTCATCTTAGTCTACACCTCTTGCCATAACAGGAACATTCTGGGTTCAGCATGACAAGGGTTAATGGAATGTAGTCAGAGGGCAATATATATTATCGAATCCAGGATCATTCATCAAAAAAAAAAGTAAATATGGTTAAGAGCAAAACTGTTGTAACTGCCTATAAACATATTGGTAGTTACAAATTTTTCGCACTAAACCATAAAATTATGGTACATCGTTTTGAATGCTCCAGGTGGTAAAGGCTTTGCTCATTACCTCATTTTGAAAACAAATATAATCAAACGCATTAATCTAAAACAGCAAAAATTGACATTGGAGGAGTGAGCGCAAAACTAAGTTATGTGTTCAAACATTGTCTTAGACTCTTAGGCTGTTTTTGCTCTAAACCATAATTATTGTATTGGACATTCATCTCATCGTCGAAAAACGTGTTCAAATGGTGTTCTGTAATCATTGATTCGTATCGATGAATTGTAGCGATAGGAGGGGAAAGTCAAGTGCGTTAATATTGTAAATTTAACAAAGATGAAATCTGATATACCGTGGTATTGAACTTGAAATTGAATATATACTCTCATTTTGTAATGTTAGCTTTCAACCCTGCATACTCATTTTTAAAATCAACTATTATACCTTAACCAGATGGCAAAATTTTAAACTCCTCCAAATTGAAAGGAGTTGCAGACGACAATTTAAAGTTAATGAAATTTTAGAATTTTTCAACTTTCTGGGTAGGAAACATTGTGTAAAATGAAGAAATTGCTTGTTACAAGCAATTTCTTCATTTTACACAATGTTTTCCCTATTGTTTTTTTATTGAGGGGTGTCCAAAAGCCACACTATGTGGGCATGGGTTATAATGCCGGATGACAAAATTTTAGACTGGTCTAAATTCAATGAATTTGCAGAGGACTTTTCAACTCATGGTTTAAGTATTGAAAACTGTATTGAAATATATATAAGTTTGAAGAGGAAGAAAATTTAACTAGAATTACATTCATTTCCTACAATGTTTTCTAATAGATTATGGTGCTTGTGTTAACCATTACAGGAGGTATAGACAAGGATCAGTCTGCACATTATATCTAGTCTGATACCTGTGTTTCCCTGTCAAACCAGAGTTGTTTCTCCCATTACCAGATGACAAAATTTTAGACTGGTCCAAATTCTAAGAATTTACAGATAACAGTTTTTAGTCAATAAATTTTTTTTAAAAAATCTGGCTTTTAGGGTTGAAAAAGATTGTTGATAATGAAAAAAAATTGTTTGTAACAGTAATTTCTTCATTATTCACAATGTTTTCATAATGTTTTTTTCTTGGGAGAGTTAAAAAGTGCCATTGTGTTGGAATAGATTAAGAGCTTAGTGTTAAAAAGAAGTATCGCTTCAGAATCCTTTGATTATAATGGATCCGTCCAGTCTAAAATTTGGTCATCAAGGTAAAAGGTAACCTCACAATGACGCTTTCAGACGACCTGGAGAAATCTTATTATGGAAAACTTTGTGGGAAAAGGAGAAATTGCTTGTACTATGCAATTTCTTCATTTTCCACATGGTTTACAACCCACAGAGTTAAAAAAAAATCTAAAATTTCATTATTTTCCATTACTGGTTTTTAATGTCCCTGTGGTTTATACTTGAAAAAAGGAGAAATTGCTTTCTTTAATATTTTTTACCCTACTAAATGATTGGTTTTCAAACAAAATTGATTTTAAATTGTTATCTGCAAATCCTTTGAACTTGGACATGTCTAACATTTAAAAAAACAAAAACAGGAGAGGGTTAATTGGATGACAAGAATCAAGTTAAGACCTACAGGAGGAGTGTTCAAATTCATTCATACAGTGCAGCAAACAAAAAATATTGATTTCCATAAAATGTTCAACACTTTGTTTCAAAAATAAAAGTTTGAAAATGTCATAGCGCAGTCGGTAGCGCATCAGACTCCTAATCTTCAATTATGGGGCGTCATTGGTTCGATCCCCGGCGTTTGTCTCTCACCAATGGATGGATAATTGTAAACCTAAGAGGGATAGCAGCTGGAGGCTAGGAAAGGATGTAGTGGTAGTACTGATGTGAGAAATACCAGGAATCCATTGTTAGGTGCTCCAGCCTAAGTGATATGAAATACTGTTAAAAGTGGCTTTAAACCCCATTTAATCAATCAATTGAAAATGAAATCCAACTCTGTGAAATGTTTGAATGCAACCTGTTACATTTATTATCTTTGTAAAAATCTAGATGAAACAGAAGGCAAAGGAGGCCTCCGTGGGGGTCTGTCATCATTGTCATGGCTCAACTTTGACCCTTGTCATGCTGAACCTTGAATATTCCTGCTTGGGCAGGAGCTATAGACAAAGATCAGCCTGCACATATATGCAGTCAGATCTTAGTCTACACCACCTGCTTTTTCCTTATAAGCCAGAAGTGTTTATAGAATTATTTTTCAAATGAAATATTGACATTCAGCTAGTGCTTCCAGTGGTTTCAGTCCTTTGATTTTGGTGCAATTTTTATTTGGCCTGACGAGGATTTAAGCCGTTCCCACACAAAGACACTTTTTGAGAAGCGTCAAAAGGCATCATTATGTGGGAATAGGTTAAAAGAAATGTCTTCATTTCCCGCAATTGATATATCACTCCCTATCAATATATCACAGGACTCGGGACTGATTTAAGATTATTTATCCAATTTTCATAAGAGTTCATTCTTTCTTGGTTGGTCTGTCGGTCCTTAGCTTTTAACTTGTCCGCTCAAATTCTCAGCAAATGCTGCATGAATTTGATTCAAACTCTACAGATGGACTTGGTATCAAGCAGAGATGTTTATGATGTAATTTGGTTGTGTACCATAATTTTGTTACAGAGTTGAGTCCCTTTGATGAAAAAACCCTGTCTGCTCATTCTCTCTTCAACTTCTGCATAGATAACACTCAAATTTCATGTGTTCACTTAGAATCAACGGAAGATGTGCATGTTCGATTTTGGTTACAGTAAATTGACTTTTCTTGGAGTTATGGCCCTTTGTTGAATAAAGGCCCTTTTCCAGTGACAAAATGCTTTTTTCTGTGACATAGTGCCATTGAGGAGTTTTAAGCACATTCTGTGATAGTCTAGTTTTTTCTATGTAGAAGACTCAATAGATAGAATTTCTTCACTCATTACCAGCTAATCAGGCACATTAATTTGATTAAGAAAAATTGTTAAAGAAAACATAGAGAGAGAAGGATAAATTGTTGTAATACAAGAAAAAAAGATAAAAGAAAAAAGTGTACAATTGTTTGTCACCAAGCATCATAAAATTTAGCCGATCTCAGTACAATAGTACTGTGAAACAGGCATCTATATATTTCTGATCTTTTTTTTTTATTGAAAGTATCACTTTAACTAATTCTATTAGGAGTGACATCAGAATAAGGACATCATTTTACCCTTGGTGAATTTTGATTGGATAATAAGAAATAAGGTGCTAGGATTTTTTTCCTGGGGATGTAATTATCGAGGAAATATGATAATTGACACTAAACATGTGTGACAATAAGACGTATGTCACACAAATTAGAGGCTATTGATCGTTTATCAGATGGAACAATTATCCCCTTAGGGGCCCCACGACCCTAACTGATCATTTTTGTTTTTCGTTTTATTCATTCTTTATAAAGTAGAAATATCCATTACGCCTAAGGGCTTTGTTTGTGCTTAAGAACTGTAAAATAGAAAAAAAGTGCTCTTTTGTGTGTAAAGAAAAGACTTGAGAATGAAAATATAGAAGTTATTCTTAATGAAAAACTGTCATTCTTCAAGCAGTTGGTCAAATGGGAATATTCTCCTATAGAAGCTGTATGGTTTGATTAGGTTTTGATTACGGGATAATATAGAATATCCTATTATCCGACGTTTCAGTTTCTCGTGATTATTTCGAGAGAATTACAATTTTCTTATTACATTGTACTGGATGAAATTAAACCATCAGACGCTGGCTTTTATGGAAACCAAAAAAACATTGAAGATTTATTCAATGATTGGTAATTGCAATTAAGAAAGTGTTAAGACAATAAAACAGTGATAGAGTTGGGATATTGTTTAGATTGTATCATTTTGTAGGAATTTCATCTGAGTTTATCCTTGATTAAAAGACGGAAGTGTTAATTTGGTTGGAAAAACAATATTACCAAACTGAGGCTTGAATAAGGAGTGGAGTAATTTGGAAAAATGGAAATCAATTTTATTTTCTTTCTTTTCTTTGCTTTCAAACCCTATGTTGTGATCATTCATTAGAATAATTGATTGTAATCTCAAGGATTTTAATGATTACACACAACAGTGAGTTAGGATTGAAATTAACAAATTTATCATGAAATTTTAACGATTTTATTAACCCTTGTCATGCTGTATAAAATACATAACTGCATTGCTGTCAAATCAAAGGGCTGAAAGCACTGATAGAACTCGTTGTTTAAAAATCAATATTTCTTTTAGAAATCAACCTCATAAACAACTCGAGAAGGAAAAGAATGAGCAGGAGGTGTAGACTAAGATCAGCCTGCACAAACGTGCAGTCTGATCTTAGTCTACACCTCCTGTCAAAACCGGAATATTCCGGGTTCAGCATGACAAGGGTTAATCTTTATATCTTCCTTACTTCTATCGGTATAATTAGGGAAGGCGTTCACACTTATAAACAGACTTTGCTTGGGATTCTGCATATTAGTCTCGTAAATTGACGTTTTTGAGGAGTGCACTCGTAAATTGACGTGTTTCGGAGTGCTCAGGAAAAGTGAGAATTTTAAAAGGTTGTGGTGGGGAAAATAATGCTCAACTCGCCAGTCATGGAAATCATAGATCAAACAATTCAGGTAGTAAACATTTATCTTTTCAGGTAGTAAACATTTATCTTTTCAGGTAGTAAAAATTTATCTTTTCAGGCAGTAAATATTTATCTTTTTTTTCCTTTCAATCTTTGGCTATTTTTGTAGAGAATTCTAAAAATATTGCCATAACCTTAACCCATTACCAGGAGACAAAATGTTAGACTGGTCCAAATTGAAAGGAGTTGCAGAAGACAATTTAAAATTCATGGAATTTCAGATTTTAGGAATCTTTCAACTTTGTGGGTAGTAAACATTGTGGAAAATGAAAAAAACTGCTTGTTTCGAGCAATATCTCTATTTTCAACGATGTTTTCCAGATTGTTTCTATTGAGAAGCATCAAAAAGCGTCACTGTGTGGGTATGGGTCAACCCCTTCCCACACCGTGACTCTTTTAAATACCTCTCAAGAAAAATATTGTGGAAAATGTAGAAATTGCTTGTAACAAGCAATTTCTTCATTTTCCACAATGTTTTCCACCAAGAAAGTTGAAAAAATCTAATATTTCATAATCTTGAAATTGTCTCCTGCAACTTCTATCAATTTTTACCAGTCTAAAATTTTGTAGTAAGGTAATGGGTTAACTGTTGTTTCTGTCTTTATTAACCCATTCCCACACAACAAATTTTTGACTGGTCCAAATAGAAAGATGCTAAAAATGCCAATTTTAAGTTAGTGGAATTTTGTACATCTTTGTTGTTTTTGGTAGAAATTTTGTGGATAATGGAAATACTGCAATTGCATTTTTTTTTCTTGAAGAGTGTAAAAAATCTAGAAAATTGAGAAAACTTGTTACTAGCAATTTTTCCCACAATGTTTTCTACCTTGAAAGACAAAAGATGTTTAGAATTTCATTAACATGAAATTATCATCTGCTACTTCTTTGACTTTGGACCAGTCTGAAATTTTGGTTTAATCCATTCCCAACCAATGACATCTTAAACGCCCCTCAATATGAAAGCTTTGGAAAACACTGTGGAGAATGAAGAAATTGCTTGTCACAAGCAATTTCTTCATTCTCCACAATGTTTTTTTACTCTAAAAGACAAAGATTTTGAAGATTTCATCAAATTAAAATTGTCGTCTGCAACTTCTTTGAGTTTGGACTGGTCTAAAAAAATTTCGTGTGGGAATGGGTTAACTCATTCCCAAATGACAAAATTATAGACTTGTCCTAATTCAAAGATGTTGCAGACGACAAGTTATAGTTGATGAAATTTTTAAAATTCTTTGTCTTAGCTTCTAGGGTAAGTACTTGTTACAAGCAATTTCTTTACCCAAAGTATTAGTATATGATGCAAGTTACTTAGAAAAAATAAAAAGATCTATTTTAACAGATTATATTAACCCTTTCCTGTTTTATGAAATTTTAGACTGGTCCAAATTGAAAGAGAATGCAGACGACAATTAAAATTGGATGGCATTCCGGATAAAACCATCCTATGTGGTAGAAAACATCGTGGGAAAAGGAGAAATTGCTTATTATAAGCAATTTCTTCTTTTTCCACAATGTTTTCTCAAGTATAAAATCACAGTGATGTAAATTCCCGGGTTTATCCAGGAAAGGGTTAACAGATTGTATTAAAGAAAAAAGATTCCATAAAGGAATTTTTACGAGCTAATATGTAGAAGGTTTTAAGTGAAATATGTAATATTAAGGAAATCTGCACATAAATTTTAATACCTGACTTAGGCGCAATAAACCTTAATTTGCTCTTATCAACGGGAAAGTACTTTGAGAACTCTCTTTGTAGCTTTCTGCTTGAAAACTTAGTGAATACATCCTGTTGTAGTTGTACTTCTGGGAGCATCTTTTAACCTATTTTCTGATGACAAAATTTTTGACTGGTCCAAATTCAAAGAAGGTCGATGAAATTTAGAGAAACTGTATATTGCTCAGTATTTAGAGAACTTGTAAGCAAGGAAATTACGCGACATTTTGTTATTTAACCCATTACCAGACGACAAAATTTTGGACTGGTTCAAATTGAAGGGAGGTGCAGACGACAATTTAAAGTTTATGAAATTCTAGATATTTTAAACTTTCTGGATAGAAAACATTGTTACAAGCAATTTTTTCATTTTACGGAATGTTTTCCTTATCGCTTTTGGGGGGGGGGGGTCAAAAAATGGCATTGTGTGGGAATGGGCTATTTAAGAATCATGAAATAAAACAATGCCCAAAAATAGTGAAAATCAGAATGAAAAAAGATCTGAAGGGACAAATAAAACCCAGGATAAAAAGGATTATAGAAATCAAAATTCTTATTCAAAATGGCCTCTTCAAAATAATGGAGCAAAGCATAAAGAATATAGACCGAAATACTTGCAGAATGGAGGAAATGGACATTTCAAGGATCAGGGCTATCCGCAAAGATTTTTTAGACCGCCATACCGAGCACCTGGTGCTTACTTTCCGTTCCCCCTCCATTTATGAATCGCCAGGATGGTTTTAGCTTTCGTCCCCATTCCTACCTCAGCCGCCATTAATAGTTTTAATACAAAAATATGATAATGTAAAAGTAATAACTACAAATTAATTATAGACCATGGCGGTAAACAATAATAACAATTCAACGAATGAATGCAGACTTGCCGTCATGTCATGGAACGCAAGATCAATTAAAGGAAAAACTAGCCTGAAAATGCATGAACTTCAAAATTTCATAAATAATACTGCATCCTTCAGTAGCCAGAGGATTGTAAAAGATATAGTTGTTTTTCTGGTGTGAGAAATACCAGGAACTCATGGTTAGGTGCTCCAGCAGCTGCCTGAAATACTGTTATAATTAGCATTGAACCCCAATCAATCAACTGAACAGCATCCCCTCAACATCCAATATAATAGATGTTACTATTTAGTTGGATAACAAAATTAGTTATTAAAGTTTCTCATCATTTTCTGGATATATTAAGTCTGTTTAAAGGGAGGTAATAAAGAGAAGAGTTCTCATTTGTGATGTATTAATTGAACAGCATCTCTTCTATGATCTAATACCATCAAAACTATTAGCTGTGTCCTGTTTACAAAATTATAGACCTGTCCAAATTCAAATGTTTTGCCGACGAAATTTTAAAGTGGATTGAATTTGAAAAATAACCATTTAGTTGGGTAGAAAATATTGTGAAAAAGAAGAAATTGAACTTTTTTCTATTTCTACAATTTATCTAATTATAAAAACACAGGGATGTAAAAATTGGGGATTGAATTATAGGAAAGGGCTAAGAAGTTGAAAAACAAAGTTAGTTATTTAAATTTCTCACTGATTGTATAAAGGGAGGTAATATAGGTAAGAGTTATGATTGGTGATGTATCAACTGAACAGCATCTCTTCAATGATCCAATACGATCAATGTTATTAACAGGTACGACATTATTGATCACACTGTGATTACATAGTCTCGTCAACGGAACGCTCTTTCTGCATGTTTTACTGCCTTTCACTGTTTATAGGGCACAGCCTTTTTTAGATAGCAAAGTGTCAGCTTTGATAGCTTTAGTTAACCCATTCCCACAGGTTAAAATTTTAGACCAGTCCAAATTTAAAGAAATTGCAGACTACAATTCTAATTTGATGAAATCTTAAAATCTTTGTCTTTTGGGGTAGAAAACATTGTGGATAATGAAGAAATTGCTTGTAACAAGTAATTTCTTCATTTTCCACAATGTTTTCAAAAACTTTCAAAAAGAGGTGCCTTTAAAAGCTTCATTGTATGGGAATAGGCTAACAGACACAATTTTGAGGCCTTTTTTCAATTCAAAAGTGCAATCTGCCACCAAAGGCTTAAGCCTTTACTGTTTTACAAAATTTTGTACCTGTCCAAATTCAAAGGTTCTACAGACAACACTTTAACCCTTTCCTGTTTTATGAAATTTTAGACTGGTCCAATTTGAAAGAGTTTGCAGACGACAATGAAAAATGCATGCAATTAGAAATCTGATCATCCTATGTGGTAGAAAATATTGTGGAAAAAGGAGAAATTGCTTGTTACAAGCAATTTCTACTTTTTTCACAATGTTTTCTCAAGTATAAAATCACAGTGACGTAAAATCCTGGGTTTGTCCAGGGAAAGGGTTAAGGTTGATTTTATTTGAAAAATAATCATTCAGTAGGGTAGAAAATATTGTGGAAAAAAAAGAAAAACACAGAGACGTAGCTGTCCCCAAGAAAAAGAGCTGTGATAAACATTGTGGAAAATGAAGATATTTATCATCAAAAGTAAAAAAAAATCTAAATTTCATAAGCTTTAAATTGTCGTCTGCAACTCCTTTCAATTTGGACCATGCTTTAATTTTGCTGTCTTGTAATGGGTTAAAATGTGATATTGTTTGATAACTAGATGTTTTCTTTTTATATTTTCAGGTAAGTTTCAAAGACAGAGTTCCTTGTTTTCCTGTCTCTGGTAATGTGATAATACAGTTATATCTCTCCAAATTAGTTTTGATTATAATCGAAGAGTTATATTATACACTGTGTGTTTCTGTCCATCTGTCTGTCAAAAAAATAAATCCTGTTTAATCCATTCCCACACAATCCTTTCTTTTTACACTCCTCAAGAAAAAAGCTTTGAATAACATTGCGGAAAATGAAAACATGTTTTCTGCCCAAAAAGACGAAGAAAATTTAAGATATGATGTGGTAAAAATTAATTGGATAAAGCAGTCAGTCAGGTCAATCCAAAGTCCTAATATGATTCCTTCATTTCAGATGGGTAGCCAATGCCACTGGCAACTGTGAACTCGTTCAATTTCCTTGAACCCAGTTGACCCCCCCCCCCTTACAGAGTAGAGGGTATATATTTGTTTCCCAATATCAGTCTGTCTGTTCATCCATCTGTCCGTCCATCCGTAGACTTGGAGTCCAGGCTCAATTCCAGGCTCTGACATTAGAACCACACTGATCTACAGCCATGAAACTTTGTACAAATGTTCCTAATGATCCAAGGAAGTGTCCTATTACTTTTGGGTCTTGTAGGTCAAAGGTTAAGGTCACAATTGAACTTTGATTGCAAACCGTTTCCATGCTCTAGCTCAAGCCAGTCAACCTAGGTTTTTGAAACTTTATATAGATGTTATCCATCTTGGTAATGTAGGTCAAAGGTCAACTGTGGTACTTGAATTACAAATTGCTGATGGAAGGGTAATTAAGTCTGCGTTGTGACTATTCTTGTTTCTCCTATTGTAAATAATAGATATTAACCCATCACCAGACGGCAAAATTTTAGACTTGTCCAAATTGTTAGAAGTTGCAGACGCCAGTTTCACGTTTGTGAAATTTTAGATTTTTTCAACTTTCTTGGTAGAAAGCATTCTGGGAAATGAAGTAATTGCTTGTGACAAGCAATTTCTTCATTTTCCTCAATGTTTTTTACAGCTTTCTTCTTGAGACGCGTAAAAAGGCGGGATCATGTGGGAATGGGTGAACCCCAATTATCTTGGTAAACATTTGGTTGAAATGACCAGAATTTCAATAATAATGGAAGAGGAGTTCATCTTATATGAGGATTATTTTCTCTCTGCAATACTTTAGCTATTGTTTGAGAGGGAAAGATTGATAATATTATGATAAAATCAAAGTTAGTAATCTTTTGACAGATATTTTGTGACATAAATATTGTGCATATCTAAATGGTCAACATTATACAGTCGTACCATCACATAATAGAATTGCATCTTCTGGTTAATTGCAACAAAAATGTTGACTAACTAGATTTCCAATTAACAGGATTCCACAGTATATTGTCTCACAAGCGACCAAAGTCTGATAATTTTTAAAGCTTAAATATATGACGCACTAACTGGGATAAAAGTCCACTTCAGGCAGCACACACTAAAATACATGTGTGTACACGTAAATAAAACAGGGGCTCTCACAAAATTTAGGCATGCACACATAATTACTGAGCTTTCAAGGGTATAAAATGGGCGCATAGGCCTAAATTACAAGTCCTCGTACAATATGAAGGTGCTTACTTTTTATGCGTGCACGCTCATAAATTGAAAGTGCATGTGTTGAATAACGCTTGCACTTTCAAAACTTAAGCACACAAGCTTAAATAAAACAGGTTTCACTTTATCATTTACAGTTGCATGCTAAAACCGGGATATGCCGGGTTCAGCATGACAAGGGTTAATGCATAGAATGCAGTTACCATAGTATTGCAAGTGAATTCAAATGAAAATGCAATACCATAGTAAGTGCAGTTACTATAGTATTGCAATTCAAAAGTGAGGTTCTTATGTTCAAATTAAAATGCAAAACTATAGTAACTGCACTTACTATAGTATTGCAATTAGGATTTTTTTCATTTTGAGTTACTATAATGTACTAACCTTCCAAATTTTTTATTTATCAATTTCAGGTTAAACTATTTTTTGGTATTATGCAAAATGATAAATTTACATGAAATAATGCAAAAAAATGGATTTCTTTAAAAATGTCAGTTACTATAGTATTGCACTGAACACTTGTGTTCTTTATGCTAAGCCGACCTTTAAAGGGGACTTTGACCCAAACGGTACACCATATAAATGAAACTATAGTAACTAAGTTTTCGTCGCTTCCTAGATGAGGTAAGCTCTCATGAGTATAAATTTGGAGAAAGACGGTATATTACTCTTGTAAAGCATTTATTTTCTTTCCAATATGACGAATCTGAAATTTTGTAGTTGGTCGTTAAAGTTTACCGTAATTAATACATGTCCAAACTTAGAGCTCAAACCAAAAACAAACAAAGGCATTGTTTTTGCAAAATTAAGTGGAAAAAGTGAGCTTTTGTTTAGAGTTAATGATCCATCAAAGTAAACCCACTTTCTTATATTGTTTGTGACTCCAAAGTTATTTCCCTTTGTGTTACCGCTGTCTGATATTATATTTGACCAAAACTGTGTAAGAAAGGCGAACAATTTAGAACGTTTGAGATGATTCAAAGTATTTTTATCTCTATATCTTAACCCCTGTCATGCTGTCCTCGGAATATTCCTGGTCTTGTTGAGCAATTTCTTCATTTTTCACAAAGTTGTTTACCCAGAAAGTTGAAAAAATCTAAAATTTCATAAACTTTAAACTGTTGTCTTCAACTTCTTTCAATTTGGATCAGTCTTAAATGTTGCCGTCTTGAAATTGGTTAACCTTTTCCTGTTCAAACATGGGATTTTACTTTCCTGTGATTTTCTACAAAAGAGGATGGTCTCATTTCAAATTGCATCTGGTTTTCATTGTCGTCTGCAACCTCTTTCAATTTGGACTAGTCTAAAATTTCCAAAAACGTGAAAGGGTTAAAGAGATCAACTGTACTGTTTGATTCATGTCTGGGAGAAACCAGCATGCACAAAGGACAAAAATGTTCAATTTGTAGCTTAAAAAATTTAACTCATTCTCAAAAAGTGTCACTTTTGGACGCCCCCCAAAGAAAAAAAAATAGGAAAACATTGTGTAAAATGAAGGAATTGCTGGTAACAAGCAATTTCTTCATTTTCCACACATTTTCTACGCAGAAAGTTGAAAAAACCTAAAATTTCATTAACTTTTAATTGTCGTCTGCAACTCCTTTCAATTTGGAACAGTTTGAATTTTGTTGCCTGGTAATGAGTTAAGGATATTTATTTTGTGGGTAACTGTGATATTATATCACTCCATCCTTCTTGTTCCATTTAAATATCTTATTTCAATATCATTGTCATCAAACTAGGACCCCATTCAACATTCATGCCGAGCCTCTGAAGATTTACATTAGAATCAAAGGACTGAAAGCACTGTGCATTAGAATCAAAGCACTGAAAGCACTTGAGGTACAAGTTGAGGGTCAATATTTCTTATGAAAATTAATTTCATAATCAACACTAGTTTGAAAGGGACAAACAGGTGGTGGAGACTAAGATTAGACTTTGATCTTTTTCTATTCATCCTGCCAAAACTTGAATATATTCTGGGTTTAGCATCACAGGGGGTTATATTTTGATAAAATGGTGTAATAGTGGGTTGTTTGGAGATGGAAATCCAGACTTTCAGTTACTTGAAGTGTGCAAAAAACTCTTCTTTTTTTTTCAAAATGGCTGCAGGTTTCAAAATTGCATAGCCGCCATCATAGCGCAGTTGGTAATGCATCAGACTCCTAATCTTCAATTAATGGATGTCATGGGTTCCATTCCCGGCAGCAGCAGTTATCCTTTCCGACATAAAATTAATGTCTCTCACCAATGGGTGGATAATCGTTAACCTAAGTGGCATAGCACCTGAAGGCTAGGAAAGGATGTAGTGGTAGTACTTGTGTGAGAAATACCAGGAATCCATCGTTAGGTGCTCTAGCCACCGCAATATGACTGAAATACTGTTAAAAGTGGCGTTAAACCCCCATTCTATCAAACAATCAATCAAAATGGCATCGGTTTTAATTTGTTAATCAACATTTTCTTGCCCAAATGAATTCTCAGTAACCTTAGGGCTGATTTTTGATGAAACTTCACACACCAAAAAATTGTTCAGTATACTGTCTAGTTATGCAAGAAACTTTTCTTTTTCAAATGGCCAAAGATTTCAAAATGGCCACAGATTTCAACATGTCCGCAAATTTCAAAATGGTAAAAGTTTCAAAATTGTCACCATGTTACTCAAGTAGACATTTTCTTGTCTGGACTATTGCTTAGCAACCATATTAAATGGCCAATTTTGATAAAAGATTTTTCAGCATCACCTCATTGTTGTGTTAAGACACTTTTCATTTTTCAAAACGGCTACCATTTTTAAAATGGCTGCCTGGTTTAACTCCATCTATTTACTTGGTTGTGAGACATGTTTTTGTTAACCCATGTCATGCTGAACCTGGAGTATTCCTGTTTTGGCAGGAGGTACAGACAAAGATCAGCCTGAACATATGTGCAGTCTGATCTTAGTCTAAACCTTGCATTTTAATTTCAGAATTGTAAATAGAATTAATTAACAAAAAATAATCAACCTCAATATCAGGCATTCCAGCACTTTCAGCCCTTTGATTTTAATGCAATTCTGATTAAGGATTTTATTCAGCACGACAAGGATGATTAACAATTAGTTTTATCAATAAAATACAAAACGCTAAGGCCCCTACAGTTATAACTGCTTAACTTAGAACATTTATTCTTTAGCAGGATGTAGAGAATAAGATCAGCCTGCAAATATTTACAGTCTGATCTTAATCCTTTCCTGTTCAATCCCTGGTTTTCACGTCTTCAATTTTACAGTTCAGAAAATATTGTAGGAAAAGAAGAAATTGCTTGTAACAAGCAATTTCTTCTTTTTCCACAATATTGTCTAACCTGCTGAATGTTAATTTGCAAATTAAATCTACTTTAAATTGTCGTCTGCAAAACCTTTGAATTTTGACAGGTCTACACTTTTGCAAAACAGGAAAGGGTTAATCTACACCAATTTTTATAGAACTAATTGTAAAAAATGTTTACCCACATTAGAGGATTTCAGTGCTTCAGGCCCTTTGATTTTAGAGGTTTTTTTTAAGCATGGCAAGGGTTAAACTGCATTATGATTGCTACAGGGTGATAATGGATGGGTGTAAATAATAAAATTGTTTGACTGCATTTAATGACGAAGTTAATCAGCTGAAACCTTTTTACCTCTTGGTCAGTCAAGCAAATTATTTTTGCTTTTATTATTGAAACTTGAGAGAATTAAGAAGTTTTTCAGTGGGTGGGGCCCGTCAGTCAGTTGGTGGGGCCAGTTCAGTCAGTGGGTGGGGCCCGTCAGTCAGTGGGCAGGACAAGCAGAGTCAGTGGGTGGGGCCAGTTCAGTCAGTGGGCAGGACAAGCAGAGACAGTGGGCAAGGCCAGTTCAGTCAGTGGGCGGGGCCAGTTCAGTCAGTGGGCGGGGCCAGTTCAGTCAGTGGGCAGGGCCAGTTCAGTCAGTGAGCGGGGCCAGTTCAGTCAGTGGGCGGGGCCAGTTCAGTCAGTGGGTGGGGCCAGTTCAGTCAGTGGGCGGGGCCAGTTCAGTCAGTGGGCGGGGCCAGTTCAGTCAGTGGGAGGGGCCAGTTCAGTCAGTGGGCGGGGCCAGTTCAGTCAGTGGGCAGTACAAGCAGAGACAGTGGGTGGGGCCAGTTCAGTCAGTGGGAGGGGCCAGTTCAGTCAGTGGGCGGGGCCAGTTCAGTCAGTGGGCAGGACAAGCAGAGACAGTGGGTGGGGCCTGTAATCTCTTAACCTATTACCAAACAGCAAAATTTTAGAATGGTCCAAATTGAAAGCATTTGCAAACTACAATTTAAAGCTTATGAAATTCTAGGTTTTTTGATGTTTGGGGTAGAAAACATTGTGGATAATGAAGAAATTGCTTGTAACAAGCAATTACTTGATTTTCCACAATGTTTTCCAAAGCTTTATTTCATTGGGGCGTCTAAAAGCGTCATTGAGTGGGAATGGATTAAAGGTCATCATATTCTCTTTAACTTGTTACAAGCAGATTCTTCATTATCCACAATGTTTTCCACCCTAAAAGACAAAAATTTAAAAAAATCAGGATAAAGGAAAAAAATATTAACCCTTGTCATGCTGAACCCAGAATATTCCTGGTTTGGCAGGAGGTGTAGACTAAGATCAGTCTGCACATAAGTGCAGTCTGATCTTAGTCTAAACCTCCTGCTTGTACTTTTCCTGCATGAGTTGTTTATGAAATTGATTTCTAAAAGAAATGTTGATGTTTGAACAACAAGTTCTGTCAGCACTTTCAGCCCTTTGATTTTACAGCAATTCAGTAAGGTAATTTATACAACATGACAAGGGTTAATCAAGTAATTTCTGCCATTGGTTAACCCATTGCCAGATGGCAAAATTGTTGACCAGTCCAAATTCAAAGAAGTTTCAGAAAACAATTTCAAGTAAATGAAATTTGAAAGAGTCTTTGTCTTTTTGGGAAGAAAACATTCAGGGTAATGAAGGAATTGCTTGTAACAGACAATTTCTTCATTTTCAACAAGGTTACCTCAAGCTTTATTCTTTAGTGGCTTAAAAATGCATCATTGTGTCGGAATGGGTTAATCAAGACAGATAGATAGAAAAAATTTCGAAGACAATAAATTCCATGATAGAATTCCCAAGGGTGTCCTAGTCTCTAACTGTGTTCCGTCGAGAATGACAAAACATTTGACACGTCCTGCGAATGTCGATATTTCTCCCCCAACAATTAATTATTAACGTCTCCTCGCATATATTGTAAACATTTATCCCCTTTAATGTTGGAGTACTATTATACTTTATTTCAATTTGATAAAGCAACAATTTTGTTTGCACTCTCTAAATATCGTCCACCGCTGAGATGAAAAATCAATTTGAGTGATCGCTGAAGCGTATTCGGGAAAAACCTTTGAAATTGATCAAGTAACAAGTGATGTATGGTTTATAAAGGTAGATACTGAGCCTGTATAAATTGAGAAGTGTGATTGTCAGAGCTATTTTGTACCCTCGTAAAAAGGGAGAACTTGTGATTTTATCATCGAAAATGTATCGTCGAGAAAACTGAAAATCTCGCGGATCAATGCCCATAAGGATGTGGAGGTTTTTATGTGAAGAAACGTAAGTGGTTGAGTGGGAAAACGACAAAATTGAACAAATTTAGTTTTTACAGTGATATGGGTGATTGAGAAACAATATAAAAGCTTTTGCACACTTTTCTCAGGTGAAAACACAGTGTGTGTAAATATCAGTTTTAACCCTTTCCTGGTTTTTGAAATTTTAGACTGGTCCAAATTGAAAGAGGATGCAGACGACAATAAAATTGGATGCAATTCCAAATAAAACCATCCTATGTGGTAGAAAACATTGTGGGAAAAGGAGAAATTGCTTATGATAAGCAATTTCTCCTTTTTCCACAATGTTTTCTCAAGTATAAAATCGCAGTGACGTAAAATCCTGGGTTTATCCAGGAAAGGGTTAAGGGAATTTCATCTTAAACTTTTCAAAACTTATGGTGCTAATTGTTGGCACTTTTTTTAATACGACTCTATAGATTGATTACCAAAAACAATTTCCTTAATAGCAAATAGTTTTATGATTCATTTAGAATTAGAAATGATAGTTGATTAATCTAAGATCTATCAAGTTTTTTATTTTTTCTCATAATATTGAGAAGGGGTATGGTAAACTTATTGCAAGAGCCTATTATAAATTTTTAGTCACTTTTGGCATCCTTAGAAATTCACCAATTAGAATGGAGTTTTCTGTCACTTTCAACAGTTTCCCCCGGAACATATTGATTATAGTAAAGGGATCGTCGAGCTCAAACAAGAAATCATGATTAAGGAAAAGTGGTTCAGCCTCGCTGATTCGGAATTATCAGATGCCAGATGAAGCGTGAAGATGTTAAGTTTGCGAGACTTATGTATATTTGATGTAGAAACGGAACTTGGTGGAAATTAGCAAGCTGTAAAATTGACAAGTTTGATTCTAAGCAATCATTGTGAAATTTTCAGACTTTGTTTCTATTGCTGCCAGTTTGTTCCGTGTTTTACTTATTACGTGGAACGTTTTGGATCTACCATTTCTAGTTTGGTTTGTGTTTAGGTGATGATATGTGTTTAAAATGTTTCATAATTATAGTCCGATAAAAAGTTAGAATTTAATCAGGTGAAGTTTAAAAGCCTTGTATATTTTGCAACATAAAAATAATACACTATAAAAGATGAAGCAGTTAATTAGAAATTAATTCTCTTTTCTTAAGAAAAATACTTTACATATTGATATCAGTTTAAATTGTTCTATTGGTGATGATACGTGTTTAAAATGTTTCATAATTATAGTCCGATAAAAAGTTAGAATTTAATCAGGTGAAGTTTAAAAGCCTTGTATATTTTGCAACATAAAAATAATACACTATAAAAGATGAAGCAGTTAATTAGAAATTAATTCTCTTTTCTTAAGAAAAATACTATACATATTGATATCAATTTAAATTGTTCTATTGGTGATGATACATGTTTAAAATGTTTCATGATTATAGTCAGATAAAAAGTTAGAATTGAGGTGAAATCTAAAAGCCTTGTATATTTTGCAATGGAAAAATACACTACAAAGATGAAGGAGCTAACCCATTACCTTATGACAAAATTTTAGACTGGTCCAAATTGAAAGGAGTTGCAGATGACAATTTAAAGTTAATTAACTTTTAGATTTTTCAAATTTCTAGAAAGAAAGCATTGTGTAAAATGATGAAATTGCTTGTCACAAGCAATTTCTTCATTTTATACAATGTTTTCCCAAATGTTTTTCTTTGGGGGCGTTCAAATGCGTCTGTGTGGGAAATGGGTTAATTAGATATTAATTCTCTTTTTTCTCTTTTCTTAAAAAATTAATATACATATTGATATCAATTTAAATTGTTATATTGCAAATTCTCTTTGAAAGAATGACTTTAACCCATTACCAGGTGACAAAATATTAGACTGGTCAAAATTGAAAGGAGCTGCAAACGATTATTTAAAGTTTGTTAAATCTTAAGATTTTGCAACTTTTAGGGGAAAAAACATTGTGGAAAAAGAAGAAATTGCTTCTGACAAGCAATTTCTTCATTTTCCACAATGTTTTCCCAATTGTTTTTCTTCAAGGGCGTAATTGTGTGGGAATGAGTTAAGAGAAAAAAAAATCATGCCAATGACATTTACAAGAATGCAGAATCTATCATTTGTTTAATCCATTATCATCCAACAAAATTTGCTTGACATGAATGAAAAAAGATATTAATTGACATTCAAAATTTATTGCTTCAATACTGAAGATGTAAAGTAAGTATCAAATAGAGGCTAAAAGATAATAAGATTTCAAGCAATATCTACTCTTCTCACAATATTTTTTTTTTTTAGAATCCTTTGAAATAAGATATGTAACACAGTTTAATATCTTTAAAAAATTTCAACCACATAGTTCTATTACTGAGAGTGAAGGTCTGAAAAAATATTCTGATTTTGAAAGACAGAAAGACACATGAGAGAGAGATGAAAGAAGAATGAATGAGAATTAACCCTTGTCATGCTGTATAAATTACCTAACTGAAATACTGTCAAATCAAAGGGCTGAAAGCACTGATAGAACTTGTTGTTCAAAAAATCAATATTTCTTTTAGAAATCAACTTCATAAACAACTCTGGTAGGAAAAGTACAAGCAGGAGGTGTAGACTAAGATCAGCCTGCACATAAGTGCAGTCTGATCTTAGTCTACACCTCCTGCCAAAACCGGAATATTACGGATTCAGCATGACAAGGGTTAACCAAGTGAAAATAATACCAGATGAATACTTTTAAACTCATTATCAATTGGCACTCTTTTAACTGGTCAAAAATTGAAAGAAGTTGCAGATGACAATCCGAAACTTTTTGAAAATTGAAAATAAGTGTCAAATTTTGTAGAAAAAAAAGTTTGGAGAGGAGAAATTGCAAAATGTTATAAGCACTTGTTACATACAATTTCTCCTTTTCTCACTATGCTTTCCATAGCTTTTTTTCCCGGTGCTTAAAGATGCTGGATTATGTGGGGTATTTTGGTTATCATGAATTTTGACACACTGAAGAAATAAAGTCAATGAAAACAATGCTTGAAAAGGAGAAATTGCTTGTTTCCAGCAATTTCTGCTTTTATCACAATGTTAACCTTATTCTCCAATATTTCAATTTAAATCAGACTTATATTGTAACAATCAATTTTTCATTTTCCACTGTTATTCCAGGTTTGTTTTATTTATTTTGGTGTGCAAAAATGTGGGATTTTGTGGGAATGTGAAAAAGTTTGCAACTTTTAATCCAAGCTATTGTGTTCTATAACCAATCCCACTTTGAACAGTATTTCTTTCATATTGTTGCAGCTGGAGCACCTTACAATGGATTCCTGATATTTCTCACCCCATTGCAACCCCTATATCCTTTTGGAGCCTCCAGCTACTCATTCGATTATCCAGTCATTGGTTGGAGACAAATGTCGAAAGGATATTTGCTCTTCGACATTTGTCTCGAACCAGGATCAAACCCTGGCAATTTGAATGGGACCTACTTGGAATAGCGTTATAACATTTACTGAATCTAGAATGATCATTCTCACTAACTATATTGTCAAAATATGACTTCTTGCTGACCTCCGCTTGGTCCAGTGCCCTTTTTCAAATATTTGTTTTTTGTGCATCAATGAGGTAACTTTTTGTTTTACCCACTCTATCTGTTTGTGAGTCATCCGTTGAAAATTCAACAAGAAGTGCAGTTTCTATTTCCTTTATATATTAAGTAAAGTGCATGTCTACACAACCATGAATATTTCATAACTTGCTCTGGTTGTTTAGATCCCAAAATTTGTTCTGAAGCATTTCCTTTTGGGTTATTTAACCCTTTCCTGTTCAAACTCTGGTTTTTATGTTCTTATGATTTTACAATTGAGAAAATATTGTGGAAAAAGAAGAAATTGCTTGCATTAATTGAAGTGCATGTGTACTCAACCATGAATATTTTATAATGTTTAGATCGCAAATTTGTTCTGATGCATTTCCTTTTGGGTAATTGAGCTCTTGTCATGCTGAACCAGGAATATTCCGGTTTTGGCAGGAGGTGTAGACCAAGATCAGACTGCACTTATGTGCAGTCTGATCTTGATCTTCACCTCCTGCTAGTACTTTTCCTGCCAGAGTTGTTTATGAAGTTGATTTCTAAAAGAAATATTGATTGTTTGAACAAGATCTATCAGTGCTTTCAGCCCTTTGATTTTACACCAATTCAGTAAGGTAATTTATACAGCATGACAGGGGTTAACCCTTGTCATGCTGTATAAATTACCTTACTGAATCACTGTAAAATCAAAGGGCAGAAAGCACTGATAGAACTTGTTGCTCAAATTCCAATATTTCTTTTAGAAATCAATTTCATAAACAATGCTGGCAAGAACATTACAAGCAGGAGGTATAGACCAAGATTAGACTGAACTTATGTGCAGTCTGATCTTGGTCTACACCTCCTGCCAAAACCGGAATATTCCGGGTTCAGCATGACAAGGGTTAATATTCCTAATTTGAGAGGTGTATTATAAAAAAGTAGGAATCTGTGGTCAACTGGTAAAGGATTTGATAGTATTAACCTATTCCCACACAATCCCTCCTTTTTATACCCCTCAGAAGAACTTTGAAAAACATTGTGGAAAATGAAGAAATTTGCTTGTATCAAACAATTTCTTCATTGTCCACAATGTATTCTGTTCAAAAAGACAAAAAAAAAAAAAAAATTAAAATTCCATCAAATTGAAATTGCTTAATGGGCCTCAGCCATAACTCCTAACCTTGGGGTCCTTGGTTCGATGCCCAGCCAATGCAGGAATCCTTTCTGATTTCTGCCTTCCACCAATGGGTGTAAAGTCAAAGACCCAAGGGGGATGAGTAGCTGGAGGCTCAGAAAGGATGTTGTGGTAGTACTGGTGTGAGAAATACCAGGAAGCTATGGTTACATGCTCCAGCCACCACAATTATAACACTGAAATACTGTTAAAAGTGGTTTAAACCTCATACGATCAATCAATTGACAAATGATAAATAGTGAGCATAGAATGAGCAGCTTAATGCTCGGAGCAGTTGTAGTTGTACTAGTGTAGAGTTGCCATGATTATGCACTGCACCAACCGCTTTGATTTAACTTAAATACTGTTGAAAGTGGTGTTAAACACAATTTAATCACTTTCCCTCTGCCTGTAATATTAACCAAAGCCGTTGCAAAGCAATATGCAAAACAATAGGAAATTCACTGGAAATTCTTCAATCTGTAACACTCTTTACCATTATAGATTTTCAAAATTTCTAAATTCTGCAGCAAACAATTCCCAAATGTGTCTTTAGGCTACGCAGGGCAAACATTAGATTATATCTCTGGACCATTTCATCCTTAAAATCCTGGTTTACAGCATAATTTGGTGATTTTAGGTGAAGAAATTCTG